>OZ024732.1:56450226-57007726 GCA_964016875.1 Fallopia convolvulus
TTATGTATAGAATCTAATAATTCGAAAATCCAAGGATTGTTTTGTTGCTTCTCTAGACCGATGAACAATGAAAGTACACTTGAGTTCATGTGCATATAGGTCTCCAAGACTTGAAGTTCTTTCAATCAAAAGCTCCCAGAGCGTTACAAACGCTGGGATCTCAGCAGTGGCGTTGAATTGCCCACTGTTGAAGGAACTTGACATCAGCTTCTGCCATGAAATATCTCACGAATCTCTTCTTTTAATCGGAAGAAGCTGTCCGAATCTCAAAATCCTTAAACGCAACTTCATGAATTGGCTAGATCCTTCTCAGCACAGGGGCATTGTCCCGGACGAGTATCTCAGAGGCAGCCCTCAAGATGGAGATTCCGAAGCAGCTGCCATAGGAGAATCTATGCCGAATCTGGTGCATCTTGAGATTCAGTTCTGTAAGCTAATTGCTAATGGCCTTGGTTTGATCTCAGAAGGATGCCAGAAATTGGAGTACTTGGATCTCACTGGGTGCGCGAATTTGACGAGTAGAGAAGTCGTGAATTCGTGCTTGAAATTGAAGATGTTGAAGACGGTTAAGAAGCCGAACTTCTTCATTCCGAGGTCTGTCTTCCACACTGAGAGGTATGGCCACTGGAACTTGTATGAAGAACGCTTTCAAACCGATATCTTCAGGATATGATTTGATGTCATTTGAAGATTTAACCTTTTGTTGCTGTTCTTGTTGTTGTTGTTGCTGTTGCTGTTGTTGTATGTATATAAATTGTTAGAAATTCATCATTTTCTCTAATGTTATACTCAGTTTTACAATAAGAGTTCAGGTTTTCTGGCTCAAGATTCATTTATTTGTGAAGTTTTAGGTTTGAAGGGCATAATAGGCTTAGAATGTTGATCATAGGGTTTTCAATTCATCTCTTACATAGAAAAAATGTGACATACAAAGTTTTCCATTAGTAGTTCATCATTCTAATGCAATTTGCAGTGTCTACATATGGAAAAATGGCACCTTGCCATCATGAATATTGAATATCATGCTATATTACAATTAGGACAGAAAACTGATATTAGACAATTCCAAATGCATACAACAAAAACATCTAAGAAGATTTGCATAAGATTTATTTCTCATACATTTTCCAATTATTACACGACAAAATCAATCCAACAAACAACTAATCAAAAAAGTTACACTTCTACTGCATTTTCTTGAAAATTTTCGCCTTCAAGTACTCGATTAACCGCGCCTCGCAATGAAAACCAACTCTTTATTTTTGCCATGGCTACTGATCTTGTTATATTGGTGTCAACCAAGTGACCACAATAGGACTCCTCACTCTATGAACCCCATCCTTCCACACCAAGTACCCGTTTTCGGGCTCTGGCTGCCTACGCAAGCTTCGAAACGTAACCTTATACGTCAACTTCTGATTCTTGGCCGTGAAATGTAGCTTCCTTGGCACCACATCCACGCCCACCCCTTTAAACTTCGACACTCTAACATGGTAACTCGATATCGCAGGCCCAACGTTGGTCACCGTCCTATGGTAGCTCAACGCCGATAATGAAGAGTTGCTCGAGCTCGCTCGGAATACAGCCGAGATTGCCGGGTAGTTTAGGTCCCCGGGGCTTTGAAGCGTGTTCTTGCACGCCCGCTTGGCGGACTTGGAGAACACCTGGAGCTGTGTGGCTGTTAGTTTCGTGGAGCAGAGGAACTGATAGTAGTCTTGTGCGTTGATGTCATAGACTAGGCCCGGGTCGAGGGCCTTCCCCGGGTCGATATGGCCCGAGCCGTGGTCGTACGGGCCCGAGGGCTTCGCGGTGGCCGCGTCGACCATGGACGGCCCGCCCGCGCGCTCGTGGACGTAGGCCGTGGTCATGAGGGCGGACTTGACCGCGGCGGGGCTCCAGTCCGGGTGCCGGGCCCGGAGGAGCGCGGCCACCCCGCTCACGTGCGGGCACGACATCGACGTCCCCGAGAGGATGTTGAACCTCACGCGCCGCTTGTCGGTCTCCAGGCCCGACGGGCCCGCCAGGCCCGTCCACGCCGCGATGATGTTGACCCCCGGCGCGACCAAATCCGGCTTCAGGATCTCACCCGTCAGGATGCTCGGCCCGCGCGACGAGAAGGCCGCCACCGCTGGCGACGGCTGCGCGCCGATCCGCGTCCCGAGGAACCGAAAATTAGCGGTGGCGGACCCCGCAGCGGCGTATCTCTTGATGAGCGATGCTTCCTTCTCGCCCACCGCCACCGCCGGGAGGAGGTGGGAGTCGGCCACTAGCTCCTCGCCGTTGGCGGCGGTGTTGGCCAGGATCATCCCCACGCCGCCCGCGTCTTTCACCACCTGACCCTTCTGGACCCGGGGGCTGATTCCCCTGTCGCAAATTACGATTTTGCCACTGACCGATTTCCGGTCCAGAGTGCCCTCCAAGCAGAGCGAGCTCGGCTCCGGGAAGGCTGAGCTGGCGTTGCCCGGATAAATCAACGGGTAATGCCTCCCCGGAGAAAGGTTTCGTCTTCCTTTATAAATGGACACTCCGTTTATGACCCGACCCGACCCGAGATTCACGATGGCGGGGAAGTCTCTGTCCATGGTGGACGCGCCGACGGTCGTAACCCACGGGGCGACGTTCGTGAGGCTGACCGGGTCGGGCCCGCCGTTTCCGGCGGAGCAAGAAACGAAGACCCCCATCTCCATAGCTCCGAAGGTGGCGACGGAGAGGGAATCTCTGTAGTACGACGAGACGCCGCCGCCGAGGGAGATCGAGAGGACGTCGGCGCCGTCTGCCACCGCCTGGTCCACCGCCGAGAGAATGTCGGAGCTGAAGCACCCGCCGCCCCAGCAGACCTTATAAGCGGCGACCCGGGCTCCGGGGGCCATCCCACGCGCCGTCCCCGGCGCGTACCCCAGCAAGCTGGCGCCTTTCACCGGGGATCCGGCGACGGTGGCGGCGGTGTGGGTCCCGTGGCCGTCCTGGTCCCTCGGCGACTTGTACTCGCTCGCCTCGTCGATCTTTCCGGCGGTGGCCTCGTAGCCGCGGTAGAAGATTTTTGCTCCGACGATCTTCCGGTTGCAGTTCCCGCGCGTGAAGCCCCGCCCCGTCTCGCACGCGCCACGCCACCTCGCCGGCGCCGGTGTCATCCCGGCGTCGTTAAAGCTCTCGCTCTCCGGCCAGATACCGGTGTCTAGGATTCCGACGATGACGTCACGGCCTGAATTCACATCGTTACCGGAGACTCCGCCGGAGGAGAACGCCGGGAGCCCGAGGAAGGAGGGGCTCCTGGTGGTGTGGAGGTGGTAGACGGTTTCCGGGAAGACGGAGAGGACCCCGTCTTGGGATTCGAGCGCGTCCGCTTGGTCCGAGGTCAGCTGGACAGCGAAGCCATGGAAGGCGGTTTGGTAAGTGTAGATGATTTTCCGGCGGTGCGAATCGGAGGAATAATCGGAGGCGTTGGATTGGGAGATTAAAGATTTGATCTTGGAGGAGTACCAGTCGATGTGGGAGGTGAAGAGTGAGGTGGGCATGGCGGTGGGGTCCATGTGGACAATGTAAGTGTTGGAGGATGCAATGACCAGGCAGCCGGAAACTGCAAGGAGGAGGAGGATCAAGGTGGGTGATGATGGTGCTAGATTTCCCATTTTTTGTTTGTTTGATTGTAAATTGTTGTCTACAATGGAGTGTAGTAGTAGAGGAAAAGGAAGATAGGGTGGGTGTATTAATGGATGCCACAGAGAGTGCAATTGAAGGGATGCCACAGAGAGTGCAATTGAAGGAGAAGTGGGTAATTGGTGAATTGAAAGAGGGGAGTGGAGAGGTGAAGTAAATCCATGGGCAATGGGGTCCTTATTAAATTTCTTGGCTTGCTGTGCTTGGTGTATTTATTCGGTTCTGATTGATTTCAGAGTGTTCCTTGGTACTGGTTCACCTGCACCCATTTAAGTCACATTATTTAGTTTTTTTTAATGAGAGAGCCACATTTGATGGTAAATCTTGTCGACTAGTGAATGTGAATTAGCCAATGAAGCATGCGAATCAGATAGATTGTGTCGATCGACTTGACCCAATAGAAGGAGGAAAGATGAGACTTTTCAACAACCCAAATTAAGAGGCAGAGATAATAATCGAACCTCAAACCTCCTATCATCCCGATACTTCCAACCACTAGACCACCTAAACCTAAGACCGATTCCGGAACCAGCGGGTAGTTGGAGCTTGACCGGTTTTGGACGGTTTCAATGCTGGTTCCTCCCGGATCCCAAACCGGCTATAGTAATGAAGAAATTGTCCAAAATCGTGATCGCAGTTTCACATGCTGGAAAGACATAGAATGCAAAGCCGCGATTGCGGGTTTATGTTCCGTGCAAACCTGACGGTTTTTGCCGGTTTCGGAGGTGGTAGAACCGGGACCATAACCTTCTGCCGCGGTTCCGAACTGGACCCAGGTCTAAGACCAGCTCATATGGGACAAGTCACATTATTATTTTTTTGAACAAAATCATTGTAAATTGTGAACTTGTAATCCAAGGAGCTGCGGCGGTAGTGAACGGCCACAAAGAAATTGTGTTTCCGGCAATTGAAATAAAAAAGATCATATAGGCCCATATGGGCCCATCAGACCCGATAAACTTCAACATAAAATATGATTTGAAAAAAAAGGTTGATCATAAAGGATCATGTAATCAACCTTAAATCACTTTACACCCAAAAATCACTTTTTATCTAAAGTGAAACGAGCCCCAAGTTTATGGCCATGGAAAAGCAACCTTAAACTTTGTACATGTTCTTTTCAATCCTGAAGAGTAAATACTAGTCTCTGATTCCAAAGCATAAACTTTCACATGCTTTTGTCCTCTTTCTTGCTGATCCAAGTTGGATAAGTTTGTTCTTGATTTCCTTGTAGTGTTATGTTTTAGTTTGAGCACTCTTCATGCTAGTTTACCTTCATGCTTTTGTTGTTGTGTTTTTGTTATTCTTTATTGGTTTCATATACCACAAAACTTAAAAGTTACAATAACAGAAACACAACAACAAAATCATCCATGAACCCTACAAACAAACACAAAACCAAACCTTATGTCTCTACATTATCTACGTCGAATCCATTCCAACAAACACTTCAATTAGGCATCCAACAACGCCGCCTGACCTCCCCCTCGTCGTCCCCCTTAATCCCAACGCTCGTGAGCCTAAAGAACGACTCTTCCCACCGCCCAAAGAAGTCACCCTCATCCGCCGCCAGCTCATCCACCATGGCCCTAGTCCGCTCGTCCTCAAAGAGGACGGAATCGGAGTGGAAAAGGCCCCTGCGTGCCGCTAGGTTCTTGTAGTATTGGTTGTCAAACAAAGACGACGTCTGAGGGTCATTGTGGACGGTGGCTTTGGCGGCTTGGACAGCTGGCACCTGCAGGCACTTCTTGCCTAGTTGGGCCGCGTAGTCCTCGTCTAAAGACGAGTCCGTTGGTGTCAACTTTCCATTCGAGTCTACCTGAAGGCGCTCGCTGAAGGCCCTACAATGCGCAGAGCCTATGGTGTGCGCTCCTACATTCAAATTCTCCACAAGTAATGAAATCATAGTTTATGTGTAAACAAATTTCGTGTCTTTTTTGTGTCATGCAAATTTTCTATGCACCTAACTGGCCTGAACAAGTCAACATGATGCGTATATCTACTTCAAAGGCAAGACACCATATAAAACAACCAATGAACATGAAAATCGAGTAAGTATAATTAGAAAGATTACCCGAGAGGACAACAAGATCTTGCAAAGATAAGCCCTTGGATGAGAAAAGGGTGACCATTTGATCTAGAGTGAAGGTTGTATCAACAATGTTGGGCCTCACATTTTCCGCGGCTGATACCATTCCATCTCTCCTCCCTGTCGCGATCCGAATCAAGGGACCTCCAACCTATATGTATACATTCAATCCAATCAATTGATTAATTTCTCATTTTAGCAATTGAAACCGGTAGATCTATCCAACAATTCATTCTGATTCAAAAGAAGTGGCATGCGTTGATTTTTTTTTATATCAAACTTTCCATGGGCGGATTAGTCGCGCATGTGTAAACTAAGTACATAAGCTCAATGAAGTTAGATGTGATAGACTTATATTCTTAACACACCCTTATAACTATAACATGCAATCAATTCATATTTTCAGTTTTAGCAATTGATGATATTGGTAGATCTATCATATCCAACAATTCATTATAATTCAAAAGAAGCGACATGCATTCATTTCTATTAAACTTTCCATCAGCCGATCCACTACTAAGGGTCGCATATATGTAAGTCAAGTACATGTGCTTAGTTAAATTAGAGGTGAAAAACTTGTATCCTAAACATGTCATCACAAGTACAATTAGTGTGACCCAATTAATATTTGGACAACACGACATAAACAAACATCTCAATTTCTTTTATAGCCGAAATTGGCCATAACCCACAAAGAAGTGGCATGCATTGATTCTGCTAAACTTTCCATCGGCCAATTCACTATCGAGGGTCGCATATACGTAAGTCAAGTACATAAGCTCACTAAAATTAGATATGAAAAACTTATATCCTAAACACGCCATCACAAGAACAACTAATCTGACCCAGTTAATACTTGGACAACACAACATAAGCAAATATCTCAATCTCTTTTATAGCCGAAATCAACCATAACCCACAAACTTGTAAACTAGTCTTGCTCAGTAGTCAATACCAACTTAAACTTATATATAGGGACATGCATGTTACCAGAAAAACAGCATCTCTAGCAGCCAAAGCAAGAACATCAGCACAAGAAACCGTTTGAGGGCAGAAAGCCTCAAGACTACTCTTTGCAGCATCAATCACTTGAAAGCCACCAAGTGAAGTGTTTGCCGGGTCGGATCTCTCTGTCTTATTCCCTTCCAACAAAACCGACCCGTCACACCCCTGCAAAAAATATTTTTTTAAAAATTAAATATTATTATGTAAATTACGTTACTACCCTTGTAAAAATCACGGATTTACCTCAACAAAGCAGTCGTGAAAGAGCAGCCTGAGAAGCTTCCCGGGGACAGAAGGGTCAGAGGCGGCCGCTGATCTGACTACGTCTCTCACTATCAGCTCGGCTGTTGGGCAGGAGAAGCCATAGAAATCCATGGAGAAGCCATGGATTAAAGGTAGCAAAAAAACCCAAATCAGCAAAATTGGCTTTTGAATTCCACACAAAACCATCTTTAATTAGCCTTATTTGGGGTTGTTGTTGTTCTTCTGCCAAGATGTACTGATGTACAGGTAGGGGATGTTGTTTTAAGGGTGAATTGGAGAGGGGTGCATTTATGATTGTGTGGGTGTAGCAGAAACTTAGTGGAGGCTATGGGAGAAAGAATGAAATGCATGAGTTTTGAGCTTCTCTATGGCATTTAAAGTGGGTGTTTAATTTTTCCTTTTTCCTTTTACCCTCATAAATTATTGCAATTTGAAATGAGAGGTCCAACTACTCACCTCATCGGAGCTCCAACGATCTCGCGGTTACACCGCCGGAGAAGCCCGCCGGAGAGTTCCATGTAGAATAGAATGTCAGCTGTATAATAAGCCCAATAAGGGCCCATCAGGCCCAATAAGATCTCTTTTCACTCTCGTCCCGTCTGAATTTCTGCTTTTCTAGCGTTCGTTCGCTTCGACTGCTACTGATTGAAGGCGCCTTCTCACTGGAATTCGCTAAAGATGGTACCTTTTCTGTTCAATGCCTTCGGTAGTTTGATTCATCTTGTTCGATTTACTCGATTTTGTTTGTATTCAGTTTTTCAAATTCGTTGTGTTCTTTCCGCAGCTGTTCTTCTCGTATTTCAAGGAAATCGTGGGTAGAGAAGTGGTCGTGGAGCTGAAGAATGATTTGGCTATAAAAGGCACTCTTCGTTCTGTCGATCAGTACCTCAATATCAAGCTCGAGAACACTAGGGTTGTTGATCAAGACAAATACCCTCACATGGTACTCTCTCCTTCTATATCTGTGTCTGAATTCTTTCGGAATTCTGGTTGTTGTACGTCTATGAATTGAACTGTGAATTAGATTTTTTTGATGGATGTGAAAGATGGCTTTAATAACTTTATCATTTGAGGTTAGGGATTTATAGTGGTTTCTAAAGATGAATTCTTCAAAGACGAGGCTGGATTCAATCTCATTGATTTGTTGGCATTGTAGCTTTAGTGATGGTAAGGCTTAAAGATGATGGTAGGGGTAGAGTAGAACAATTTTGTTTGTGGAACATACAGTTTACCACATGCTTTTGGAGTATACATAAGGTTGAATTGATCTTACAGGATTATGCAATAAACCAAGTTTATTGCCATGGAGGGCAACCATAAAAAAGGATTTACTTCCAAATGCTTTTGTGTAACTTCTTGTGGATCACAGTTGGATAAGTTGTTCTCAATTTCCTTGTTGTGTTAGGTTTTACTTCAAGCATTCTTCATCCTAGTTTACCTTATGTGACCTTGTGAACTCTTAGATGTCCAGAAATTGATAGGATTTATAAATTTATTGGGAAGCATGAAATCCATGAATAGGCGATGGAATGTTTGATACTGTTTTTAGAGAATTAGGCATTTGTATGCCCTTTGAATTGTGCAGTAATAGTCCATTGGGAGACGATCGCCCTTTTGGAGTACCAAAATGGATAGTCTGGCAATTTTCATTTTTCTTTCAAAGCATGCATATGATGATAATTGTGGATTCTTGCAGAGAGTAGTTATCATGGCCTTAAGGAAGATGGTAGAGGTAGAGTAGAACAATTTTGTGTTTGGATCATTCAATTTGCTACATGTTCTTAAAGTTTACTTGAGGTTGATCTTAAAGGATTATGCAATAAACCGGGTTTATGGCCATGGAAAGCAATCTTAAACTTTGAACATATTCTGTTATGCTGAAGAGCAAACCCTGGTCTCTGATTCCAAGGGATTTACTTTTAAATGCTTCTGTCCTCTTTCTTGCCGATAACAGTTGGATAAGCCATGGATGTTGCAAAATTGATAGGATTAACGAACAAGCAATCGACTAATTGAGTGTTTGATACTGTTAGTACTTAGTAGAATGTTAGGCATTTATATACCATTTGAGTTGTGCAGTCATATTCATTAGTCCATTAGGACAGTTAAACAATTTTCTTTCAGAGCATTCATATGATGATGATTGTGAATTCTTGCTGAGATTAGTTATCAGGGCTTTTATTGTGGCTATGGAATTTACCTATGATTAGTGTCAAATAGCCTTCTTTTGTAGACAGGCAAAATAATCTGACCTTTAATTTTTCTGCTCGTCGAAGAAACACCATACAAACTTATGGTTAATGATCTGCTTTTGCAGCTCTCTGTGAGGAACTGTTTCATTAGAGGCTCAGTGGTGAGATATGTACAACTGCCCTCTGATGGAGTTGACGTTGAGCTACTTCATGACGCGACAAGACGCGAAGCTCGTGGTGGTTAATGATTTGCTTGCAACCAATTGTTGATCTCTCTAACTGATCACTCGTGTATTACTGAACATCTAAAATTTCCATGGCCAATTATCTCCCCATTTTGGTCACATTAAACAATCTGAGTCCTCTTAAAACTGTAATTGTGCAATTAATTAGTTAGTTTCTTTTGTTGGGTCATGTGATTTGACAGCAATTTCAATTGTCTACCAAACGGATGTGAAGCATTTTCATTATATGATATATGAACCACATTATGAAAATCAATAGGATAAGTGAAATGATTTGCAAGTTCGGTGGAATACAATGGAATTTCAAGTTTGAAAGAGTACCTCTTCAAGATAACTAAGGTGGCGTTTGGTTATATACGTTGTGAAATGAGGTATGGGACGCAATCTATTTAGAAGATTGGAGATTTGGAGTCACTAAAGCCAGGCCGCGTAGCTTGACATGCCAAACACGGCCTTATGGTTTGTCTGAATTACCACATTTAATGCATCAAGTAGATTAAATGCAACTTTTGACGTTTTAGATGCGATAATCCAAACAAACCCTTAGTGTTGTATGGATTATTGTTTAACTTAAACCCTAAACAATCAATTCACATTCAAAAGATCAAAACTTGCATGCAATCCACTAATTCAAGTAGATGTTTTTGTCCCACAATAAGATGCTAAAAAACCCCAACAAAACTCATATTCTTCTTGTTTTGTGTCTTGTATAGAAGCCATTGCCACTCTCCTAATAAAATCAGAAGGCCCTTCTCGAAGAATCCAAAACACTTCTTCTCAGATTGCCCTCTTTTGCCCTTTCGTGCTCGGCAACTGAGAAAAAAGAGCGCCCTTTCATGGGTTCTGAAACTGAACCTCCTCCTAAACCCCCCAGCATCATCAGGTCAGACTTCCCTCTTTTCCCCTTTCATCTTTGCTAATTCAGGAACTTGTTCGAAATCTGGCTTGATTTTGTCACTCTCCTATTTCAATTGAATACGGTTTTGTGGAAACTCTGATTACTCATGACATTTTAACCTAAGAGTCCGATTATTGCTGTTTTGATATTCATTGGCATCAGTATGAGTTTTGGTGTTTGATCTGATGCTTATATCAGTATCAAACCCTAATTTTGATGAAAAAGTTGCTGCCTTTCATCATCATATGAGTTGATATCTCAAATGACCACTTTTTATAAGCATTTTCTGTGAGAAGTTCGTCTGATTTCTCAATCCCTGTCAAAGAAAGAAAATTCTTGAGTTCACTTTTCTGCTTCCAACTCCATGGAGTTTTTGTTTTGTTACTACTAGTAGATTTGTCTTTATTTTCCAAATTTTGCTGCATGCTTTATATTACAGGCATAAATGCTCAGCTTGCTTTAAGCAATATAAGAAAAAGGAGCATCTTGTTGAGCACATGAAAGTATCATATCACTCAGTCCATCAACCTAGATGTGGAGTTTGTAAGAAACATTGCAAATCATTTGAAAGCTTAAGGGAGCATCTTACTGGTGGATATTTCTACATTCTGAGATCTTTCTATCCTTCTGAAGTGATTATTTGGATTGAATTATCTGTCTTTGTTGTTTTGATGGTCTGTCAATAATGCAGGTCAATTGTCTAAAGATAATTGTTCAAATGTATTCTACTCTCAAGGTTGCAACCTTTGCATGGAAGTTTTTGATAGCCCTATCACTCTCAGTGTGCACAAATGGTCTTGTCGTCTAACTGCGCCTACTCCTCTTGTAAGTTGATTGGCTTTCTCAAATTAATAATCAAGAAAAATGACCGAAATATAATACAAACTATCAACTTATCTACCAACAATAATATGAGCCATGTTTTTCAATTGCAACTCAACTAAATAAACGGAATTAGAAGCTCGAAAATGACTCCAATTCCAACTTGAATTAATAAAATACTACTAGAAGTGCAAAATACTTCATTTTCCCCTAGTTTCGACAAAATTTCAACCAAGAATTCAATCCAAAAATTGACTCGTCTTATTTTATCGTCACAAGTACATGGTTTGTATTATTTTTAGCCATTCTTCCTAAAAATTAAAACTACCCATCAGTAACAAATGATCAATTTTACTACGCTTTGTTGTAGGGTACTGTGACAGCATCTTATACAGATGATCTAATAAGTGCTTCAGCCACTGCTAGAGCTAAAAGCAAAAATAAGCAATGTGAAGCAGTTGCTATGGATTGTGAAATGGTTGGAGGAGGTACTGATGGATTGATTGGTTTGTGCGCTCGAGTTTGTCTCATAGATGAAGATGAAAATTTGCTTTTCCACACTTATGTAAAGCCTGAGATCACTGTAACAGACTACAGGTAATGCTTTTGAGTTTGATCTGAGTACTTGCAATTGATCTGGTTTCGAGTTTGTAAAGGCAATGAACTCTTTTAGGTCCAAAGTGACCGGCTTAACTGAAGAACATCTAAGGGATGCAATGCCATTTAAGGAAGTGCAAGAGAAAGTTAAAGATATTTTGCTAAATGGAAATTGTTCTGGAGCTGAGTGGCCGGATAGTGAAGCTAAGATTCTTGTGGGACACTCTCTTGAATATGACTTGGCTTGTTTACAATTGGAGTATCCAGAGCATTTGATCAGGTAATATAATGTTTGAAGTGTTTGAATCTGTTTGAACCGTAAATTCAATGTTGAGAAGCAAACACCCCTTTCGTCTTGCAACTGCAATTTGAAAATGTTTAGTTAAACTGTAAATTCATTAATTCAACATAGAATATTGTAATGACAAGGATTTGACTGCTAATGTCTGTATAATCAGATATAAGTTATTTCTATGAGGGTAATATAACAAAGGAAAGATTGCAAGATTTATGCTTCTCTCCATGGAAACTCTAAATGAACCTAAGAAACATTTAAAAGGCCTTTTTATTTTCTCAAGCTTTCTTGTAGGAATTACTAGTACCTTATATTCAATCTCTCTGTCATACATCTGATTCTGTGTCAGGAATGTCATTATGCATTTTGTTATCATACTCAATTGCATTTTGATAAAATGATTTCATTTTGAGGCAAATAGACACATTTTCGCCTTACTTTTGCTTCTTTGATGCAGGGATACCGCGATATACCCTCCACTGATGAAGACTAATCTGGTCAGCCACTCACTCAAGTATCTTGCTAAAACTTACCTCGGGTGAGTTGACATTATAGATAAACTAGATCGGTTAGCTAGAACATAAAATCCATGATCCAGGACGAAATCCAAGTATGCAATTTCACTCTTGGCCTATAATTGTTGTTAAATATTGCATTACAAGATCAGTCAGTAGAACATTTTTGGGTTATTAATACGATGTTCCGCAGATACGACATCCAGAACAAAATCCATGATCCATATGAAGACACAGTCTCTGTGATGAGATTGTATAAGCGAATTCGAGATCAAGATCATCTCTCTGCTTCCCACCACCTTCATGATCAGACCGAAATTTCTACCAATGCCGGGTTTGATGCTTATCAGATGGAGGAACTTGAGAAGATGTCGCCGGATGAGCTTTACCGGATTTCTAAGCCATGTTATAGGTGCTGGTGCTTGGATAGAGTAGATCTATGGCATCCTTAGAACACATGACTTGTAGCAAATGCAGCAAAAGCTGTGTTATTGTATATGTGTGCTTGAAAAGGCCAAGACTTTTCTTGGCTTTAAACTGAAAAAATACAGTGTTTCAGCTGGGTTAGTGCAACAATGATGCTAAACCTCAATCAAATCCTCCACAAAAAATTACAAGACGTTCTACATATATTTGGGCTTGTTATAAGACGATAATGGAGGTAAACTATTCACCTTATTATACATGTGACGTTTAGATACATAGCAGACTTGATCTTTTGTACACGAAACCAACATCAACATCATTGACCCAGTGAGGCTCTGCTCCAGCGGAATATGAGGTTTCAAGATGGGATATCCCTACCCAAGGGATGGAGTACGCCCGATAAACCCAAGAAAAACTGAAATTCAACTATGTGACAATAATAACTGAATTTAGATTAGAATGCATTAAAATTGATACAGGGACTAAATCCATTTCAAAGGCAGTGTATAAAAGCAAATGAAAAAAATTAATTTTTTTCGGCTACAAGTACTTGCACAACTCAATGTAAATATTTTTCAAGTAATCCAGTAATCAAAGTATCATCACACCCAGTGAGGGTCCGCTCCAGCGGAATCTGAGGTTTCAAGATGCCCTACCCAAGGGATGGGATATGCCCGATAGACCCAAGAAAAACTGAAATTTAGCTATTTGACAATAATAACTGAATTTAGGTTAGAATGCACCAAAATTGATTTAGGAACTAAATCCATCTCAAAGGCAGTGTATAAAAGCAAATGAGAAAAATTAAATTTTTTTTGGCTATAAGTACTTGCACAACCAATGTATTTAATGTTTAATCAAGTAATGAAGTAATCAAAGTATCATAACAATTTTTCATCAGTTACAAGATTGGGCTGAAATTTGGCCCATTAATGAATAATGGCCCATTTAGCCCAAAAGCCAGAACGGAGGTGTGGTGTTTGCGCTCAGTAGAAACGTAGCAAATCGCAATACACGCTCTCTCACTCGGCGCTATCAAAACGCAACATGCCGCACGTTTTCTGACGGCCCACGTTAGCACCCATCACAATACGCGCAAGTTAGCACCAAGCCTCGTTCTCTCAACCATTTCATATCTGCTGCCTTTTCCACTCCCTTCCACAAAAACGGCCAAAGCACAACAAAGACTCCTCCTTCAAACCCCTTTCTCTCTTTCTGCAAATTAGGGTTTTCTGCAACTCCAAGGGGCCTCCTCCTCCTCTCTTTCTTCCCCTCTTTCTCTCTTCATTCCTCCTCCGGCGAACTCTGTTCGCTCATACCTCTCGCTATCCGCCTCCTCTCCGTGGCCGAGTCCTGGTACAATTTCATTCTAGGGATTGAATCGGCTTTCAATGCCTGAAACCCTGCTCAGCTCATCGGCGACGCTTGAGGATTCCAGAGGCTTTGAAATTGCTCGCTTTTCGTTGGAAGAGCTGAGCGATCCTGTGAATTGCCCTAATTTCTTCAATTTGTTTTGATTGAACCGTATGAAATTGGGGTTGCCCCCTTTTGGGCTTGTTGGTTGGTGAGGGGCGGGTTGTTTGCTTGCTTGCCGCATGGCGCCTAGCAGGAGGAAGTCGGCTAGCAAGAAGGCGGCAGCGGAGGCTGCTCGCCGGCAGTGGAAAGTCGGCGATCTTGTTCTCGCGAAGGTCAAAGGCTTTCCGGCTTGGCCGGCGACGGTATGTTATTAATCCTCTGTCTTTTTTCTTGCAACTCTTGTAGCCCTTTCCGTTGATTATATGGGAAGGGACAGTTATTAGGGTTTTGTGTTTGTACTTTTTCATGCCCTGAGTTGAGGGGATGTTCAGGGGCTTTAGGGCTTATTGGGAGATAGATCTAGGAGTTGAAACTTGCATCTTGAAATCCTATAATCTTTGGTCCTTGCATGTTTGAACTTGTTAGTGGAGTTTCTCGGCTGTGTATACTTCTGTTTAGTCTCTGTTTGTTGTTCTTGGAACTTTTGTAGAAGTTACCAAGTTTGGCTCTTAGGTTCTTATTTTGCCCTTTTCCTACAATCTCACATAGTTCCTAATGGTGAATGGTTGTGTTAGGCAAATTGTAGATCTTGTGCATATGTTGCATACTTTTAGATGACAATGTCTCAGTAATGGGGTGCTCTTGTGTTTGTTGTTCATCCCTTATCTGAAACTGTCAAGTCAATTTCATTCCTAGGATATTTTTGAAGATTAGAGTTTTTGAGGATTAGACTTTTGATGAGTTTACTGAATTGAGTTTACACAATGATTTTAGGTGGTTAGAGGTTAGATACCGTGTAAACTAAATAGGGGAAAAGGTTTGACTTCCATATTTTTCATTTTAGCTAGCAAAGTAGCAAGCAAATATACCATGAATGCTAGCAAAGTAGTAAGCAAATATACCATGAATCCCCTGGACAAGCAGGGGTGAAAGCCTGCTACTTGGGCTCGCTATCAAGTTATGAAAGATACAAAAGAAAAAATAGTGGTCATGAGCTTAAAATGAGATAAACGATTGAACACAAGTGTTATAGCTTTCCTTAGATAATTATTTCTGAGTTTTTTCATACGAAATCAAGGGCCCCTTGCCCCCTTACTACTAACCTTGCACCTGACAATTCTTTTTATAGTGTGCTTTCTCTTTTCATGATTGTAGATTCAGGTCCATATCTGTTGATGACAAATAGGTGTCATGAAGTGAGAGATAATATAGAGCCAAGTTTTATTGATAATATAGAGCAAATGCTACATTACTGATTCGAAGCTCTTGATTTGGATGAGAGAATCATGTGATACAAAAAAACTAGGGAAGGAAAGACAGAAAGTGACCTTAATCTAATCTAGACACTTCATGTTAAATCTAAGGGTTTTTGCAAGGATTACTCATCTCTCACCTTTAATAATACTTGTTCCTATGTTCTTAATGCTGTATTTTGCATGTGGCTCTATAATTATTTTTTATGTTTGTATGAACTAAGAAGTAGGTTTTTTGATGCTAGGTAAGTGAGCCTGAAGCATGGGGGTACAAATGCGACAAGAAGAAAATTCTTGTGTATTTCTTTGGCACCAAGGAAATGTGAGTATTTTGATTCATATATGCTCTTTGGTTATGAAATTTTGTCTTGAACTCTGTTGGTGCTGGCTTTGCTGAAAGTTTATATTAATTAATGAGTGTTAATGTGAAATTTATTTATTGTCAATGATGAAATGACCTGTATAAGATATGCTTTTGGACTTGCTTGTTTTAACATGGCTAGTTTTTTATTAGGGAAGAATATTCTCTTACCTCAAGGAGCTTTTCTTGCTGTATAATCTCTGACCCCAAGGAGGTGGCAATGTATATCAATGTTGACATTGTTATGGTGACAATTGCATTCTTTATATAACTTTAAATATGCAGCCTATTGTGGATAAACATTTTCCGGGGTGGGGTGTGGGGGTAGCCAAATGTTGTTTTGACTAGTATGATGTAATTAGTTTACAAGAGGAAGTGAGGTCAAGCAAATCACATCGTTCATGAATGTAGGGGGGGGGGGTATAAGCATGATCAGGTTCAGGTCATTATATATTTCCAAAGGTTGATTGCTTATGAGTGTAAAAGGGAGTAGAGCATATACTAATGTTTGCTCGGTTGGGGATTCACACATCTTGGCGCCCCAGAACCTATCTAAGGTGGGAATACATTGGGTTGTTGTTGACAGTATCAGATTTTTATTCACGGTAGGACCTTAATCTACTCTCAGATAATGTTAACTAAGTAGATATCAGATGCTAAATGGCCGAGATCCATGATAAGGGCACATGGCATGAAAATACACATACCATTTATAACTGATTATATGGAAAATCATGGATGAATGTTAATTGAATGCACGCACACACATATATATCCTTAAGGTTGCATATTCAAATGAAATATAAATATGTAATAGAAGACAATAGTATCTATATTCATGCCAATAATATAAAAAGCAGTAGCAAAGGCAATAAACTCAAAGAATATGGTGGTGTAAATTATAACTAATTTAGATTAGAACGTCTGTTAAAAGGAAGAAGTAGTCATTACGACCATTGATTCAGCTCTAACAATCTGACCCTGAAGTGAAGCTACAAGTTGCGTTGTGGGCAGAAGCTAGAAAGCAAAATTTGAAGTCGTGATAGAGATATAAATAGAAAATTACTGGGTGCATGTTGCATTAGGTGCATGCGTCATCAACTCATTGCCTTGGTTTCTCTGTGTGCATGTTGCATTAGGTGCTTGCCCTAGGAGGTCTAGCCAACCAACCCCTAGGTGATGTTTTTCTTCACTTTTCATATTCTTGCTACACTCGATATAAGTACAGTTACAGATCTGTCTACCTATTGCCATAGTGGGCTATGTCTTCTATTAAGTGATTGATATGTTTGTGGGTGATGTTAGATCAAGTGTCCGTCTCTGAAAAAGGGATATAGCTTTGAAGCAAATCCCAAACTCGTTAGTTGAATCGTGATTGTCTTTCTTAAAAGTAAGTGTTTTTAGAGTACAAAAGTCACTGGATGGTTAAAAAAATGAGTTTCTTCTTTAACTGCTTTTTTGGTAAAAGATAATGACTCCTCCGAGGATGGGTTTTGAAATGTCATTTATGCTGCCAATAAGAATGGAGGTAATTGATCGAAGTGCCTGCAACATGCGAGGTCATAGATCATGGGTCCGTTTTTGGATTAAACCTTGTGGCTTCTGGTGCCTTCCCTCCCTGGATGAGTTGTAGCTGAATAATTACATTACTCGGCTACAAATACAAAAAGATAATTTGACTTGCTCTTGATTTAATGCCATTAAGTTGTCTCATCAGAATTTTTAAAATATTTGAGGGCATTTTGTGCTTCGAAGTGGTTTGGTTTACGCTGGCATGTTGGTGACAGTGAAGATTTTTTATGCAGGCGTTTGTCAAGGATTTACTGATAAGAGACTGATAATATGGTTTTAGTATCCTCATAGTTCCTTGCCAGATTGTTTTGGAACTTTGATTTCTGATATTTTACTTGTGGTCTGCTCAATGTGTTGCAGTGCTTTTTGCAACCCTGTTGATGTTGAGCCATTCACCGAGGAGAAAAAGGAGACTCTTCTGGTCAAACGTCCTGGGAGAAGTGCAGATTTTCTTAGGGCAGCACGGGAGATTGTTGATTGTTTTGAGAAGTTGAAGGAACAGGGAGTAAATAAACTTGAATCTGGTGAAGCGCCCTCAGAAAATCCTATTGTTACTACTGATGTTAAGAATTCTGTGCTTTCCACTGAAACACCAAATTCAAGACTGAACAATTCAGGTTTTGTTAATGAGAAGACAGAGCAAAGCCCTGGCTTTGAAGATGGTTCTGGTACCAAAGATTTGGAAGCTTTTCAGGATACTGTGAATCTTGAAGAACCATCTAAAGAAATTTTAGCTCCCGAGTCTTCTGACAAGACATTGTCAAACATTAAAAGGGCATTGAGAACTAGAAATACTCAACCTCGAGGTCTGCAACAAGCTAAGCCATCAGTTCAAAGGTCTCGGAGTTCAATAAAATTTGGTTCCTGTCATATTGAAAATGGCAGTGGGTCATCTCATGATTGGAATAATTGTGTGAATGAGGGGCCTAGAAATAATTATTTGGATCAATCTATTAGAAGAAATAAAAATAAAAAGCAATCTTTAGATCCATTGGCTCAGGTTGCTGTAGAATCAATGATGTATAGCTCAAATGGTGCTGTTGAAGATAGTAGTTCAGAGGCTTCAATGGCTGACTCTGATGCCTTCAGCAATTATAAAGATAGTGCTATTCTTTCCATTACTGACCACAGACAGTCTGAACATCTGGTTAACTCTTATCAAGGAGATAGTACCTTAAGCAAAGGGCTTGAATTTGATATGAAGACTGTAGTTTTGAGGAAAAAAAGAAAGCCAGGAAGAAAACGGGTGGCAGTTGATATGGAAGAATCAGTTTCACCACCAGAATCGGTGGCAATAAAAAATTCGCAAAGTTTACTTCCAACTGATAGAGACTGCACTGATAAAAACCTGAAGGAGGATGGTGATCAACATCTGCCACTGGTTAAACGTGCTAGAGTTCGAATGGGGGAAGCCTCTTCTGTAGATGAGCAGCTCAAAGTGCATTTAGAGAGGGATGAAAAACCTTCAGAAACCTCTGCCAATTTATTGCAGGTTAATACATCCGTGGGTTTTGCAGTAGATATTGGTCCTGAAAAGTGTTCGTTAAATGCCATGGATGCTTCAGTTTATTCATCACCTTCTGATGGTTCTCCTACAGATCTGGATGATAAACCTCTAGTTTGGAAGGTTAGCAAAGGGCAAACACTTAGCTGTTCATATGATGGGGAAGCTGCTTTGCCTCCATCTAAACGCCTCCATCGGGCCTTGGAAGCTATGTCGGCTAATGCTGCTGAAGAGGGTCGACCATCTGCCGTGGCATCATCTTGCATGAAAGAGGATATAAATGGAAACATAAATGGTTCGGAAAATTGCTCCAGAAAAATTTTGAAGGCGAAGGAGCATCAGTTAGAGTGTGATAAATCTTCAAATTGTAATGTTGCTCCTTCTGCTGATGGATTCAGAATCAGTACTTCCTCTGATCCAACTATATCTAAAGAGCATATCTTGGTTGAAGAAACTGACCATAATAAAAATGACCTTAAGCAAGACAAGATGGAGGAGGTGGTTTACCCATCTTCTGAAGCTCATAGAGGGTCTGATGATGTTGTGGGAACTTCTGCTTCTGTGCATGGAGTTCCATCTTCTGAAGCTCATAGGGGGTCTGATGATGTTGTGGGAACTTCTGCTTGTGTGCATGGAGTTCCATCTTCTGAAGCTCATAGAGGGTCTGATGATGTTGTGGGAACTTCTGCTTGTGTGCATGGAGTTAGTTCATCAAAGTTACTTAACAATTCTGATAGAGGAGAATCCACCTTAGGATTGGATCAGTGTGTTTTGAATGAATTGCCTGTTGAGGGTGAGAAGGAAGCCGATAGCTCCGCGGAGTTGCATAGCAGCACTACTGAAGACCATAATGGATTTGATCGTTCACTAGAGTCAGAAATGAAATCAGATCCTACTTCAGGAGATGTAGTATTTGATAAGTTTAAATGCCAAGATGGTACCTTGTTTAACCAATGTAGCAAAGAGAGTGAAAATTCCAAACCCACTGACATTTTGAAGCCTGCAAGTGAAAAGACTGGAGCTTCCCAAAACCTTGAACCGTCAACTGCAGAAAATCTCCAGGTTGCTAGCATGTAAGTTGCTTTTTTGATTTAGTTAATTTGCTTCTGCCACCAATTATGAATGCTCTTGAAAATTAGGTGTTATAACTTGATTTTAGTATACCTTCACACTTCCGCCTTCCTACTTGAATATTAGAGTAGATAGACATCCATGTGACACCACAAAAGTTTTGAAGTATGGTATAAATAGAAAAAAAAGAAGAAAGATCAAATCCGTAGAAAGTAAACCCAAAATAACATATTTGCTATTGAAAAAAAAGATGTTATATTTATGACTTGCATTTTGTTGTTTTCTTCTAGATGTGAGGGTGTGAAAGAATCTACTCATCTCCCAGTCACTGTCAAACCAGCTTCTCCTGTGTTAGATGTGACTACATCTCCACGATTGTCTTGTTTAACTTCTGTCTCTGCTGCTAAATTAATTGAACAAGCTGTTTCGAGCTCTCAAGTTGGAGTAAATATTCTTAGGAGGGTTTCTCCTCCCGATGCTGCCCTCATGGCATCAGATAGCAGTAAAATTTTGCGGCATAATGATTGTTGCGTTTCTGATGCTAGTTTTCATGATGAGAAGCATGCTTCTGATCTTGATGAAAATATAAAATACAATTCAGATGCATCTTACAGTGTGAAATCCTCAAACAAGTCGAGTAATAGCACAGAATCTTCAAACAAGTCAAGCAATAGCACAGAAGTCAAGGCTGCACTTGCATCTTTTGAAACAACACTAGGAACATTAACTAGGACAAAGGAATGCATCAGCAGGGCAACTCGAATTGCAATTGACTGTGCTAAGTTTGGCATTGCTAATGAGGTATGCCTAATTTTTTAGTAGATTAAACTAAAGTACTCTGCCGCAATGAATCTTTCTTAAATTACTGAACAAGCTCTTTCAATATGCGATTCTGTTTGATTAGGTGGCTGCATATCTCTCCTAATTATATTCTTTTCTTTCTACTTGGTTTAATTTACACCTAATGTTTTGGTGGCTGCTCTCTTTGTTAAGACAATAACTGAGCCTAAGCAGAACTTTCGCTCCAATTTTAGGCAAACTAAAGATTGCTATTTTGTCATTCGGCATTGAGATCAGGCTGATTACATTTTTCTCACATTCTTACATGCATGTTGTCTTAAGGTTCTTGAAAGCCTTGCTCGTTATTTGGAGAGAGAATCGAGCTTGCACAGAAGGGTTGATTTGTTTTTCCTTGTGGATTCAATTGCTCAATGCTCTCGAGGTTTGAAAGGTGCGGTGCTCTGTTCTTATTGTTGCATCTTTTATCTTCTGTAATCTGTATTATTAGTGAAGTGTGATGATGTTAAATGCTTTGAACTTATGTTCAGGCACCATTTGTGATTCATATACATCAGCTATTCAAGCAACATTAAAACGCTTATTGTCAGCTGCTGCTCCCAGTGGATATGCTGCAAGAGAAAATAGGAGGCAATGTCTCAAGGCAAGGAATCAACTTTTTGTTTGAGCTTGTGCTCTTAGAACTGTGAGCTTAATACACTAAGTTTGTATTTCTTTTTGCTCTAGTGCTATTAACACAGTTCATTGAATAGGTGTTGAAGCTTTGGCAGGAAAGAAGGATTCTTCCAGAGTCTATTATTCATCAACATATCCGAGATCTTGATTCTCAGGGTTCTTCATCTTCTAATTCTGGTTACTCCCGTCGTATGTTGAGGACAGAAAGATCCTTTGATGATCCTATTCGGGAGATGGAGGGTATGGATGTTGACGAGTATGGAAGGTACCAAGTAGTTCCTTACATTAACATTTACCATATATATATGTATTAGCTTCTTAAATTTTTTTTTTCTCCCTTTGCTCTAGCAATTCTACCTTCCAGATTCCTGGTTTTTGTATGCCTCGCATGGTCAAAATTGAAGATGATGAAAGTGATTCAGACGGGGGAAGCTTTGAGGCTGTTACTCCTGAGCATGAGACCTGTACTCCTGGAAATGGTGAAGTATCTGATTTACCTTTAATGGAAAAGCGTAGCCATATCTTGGAAGATGTTGATGGGGAACTGGAGATGGAGGATACTGCCCCATCTTGTGACATTGAGACAAGGCAGAACTTTCCACCATTTTTTGTGCCTCCACTACCTAGTGATACTCATCCTCCACCACCTCCACCATCTAAATCACCACCTCCTCCTCCACCACCACCACCAATGGAGTTGCCGCCGCCTCCACCGCCGCCGCCGCCACCCCCACCACCAATGGTGTTGCCTCCCCCACCTCCACCACCGCCTCCACAAATGCCATTTCCACCACCTCCACCCTCACCACCCCCTGTGATGTATCAATCTACTATGTCTCACACAGGAGTTGATTCACAGGATCACATAAAAAGACAGGTAAGTAATTCATTTTTCAAGGCTATACTGCAATTCTAGTAGAAGCGAGATTTAGTAGAGTTCATTAACTTGATTTCCATCTCTTTCCATATCAAAACTTGATTTCCTTTTAATTTACTCTTTTTTATTCCTGGAGTTCATTAACTTGTGAGATGGTTTAGAAAATCTAGCTATTGAGTTGATGGTTGCATGTATAATATATTTGTAGAATGTCCAAGAAGCTATGCCGATGTACCCTTCTGCTCCAAGAGCTAGATCCCAGATGCAGATGACAGATTCTTCCCCTTCTTGTTCATACAACTCTTACCCTGTAGCACACAATGATTCTTACCACCAAGGAGATTCTACCTTCCATCATAATAATGGATACCATCTTAGGCCACCTCCTAATGCACCTCCTTCCAATCAGTTCTCGTATTATCAAGCAGAACACAGAGCTGGACCACAGCGGGAACCACCAGGGCCTTCCTGTAATGAATGGTCTCGCTTTCCCCCTACAACAGAAAATGGACATTTTCACGGTGATCGTGAGAGGAGCAGATCAGGAGGAGCCCATGAGTATCCAGAGGACTGGAGATACTCTAGACCTTCACATCATGGTAATTATTTTTGGCTTAATAGGGTAACTTAGCCTCTCCGAATTCTGTAATTATGGATTTATTTGTTATTTTTTATCTAGGTCCCAATCATGCAGACAAATCAAGAGGTTATGGAGCTCCATATTCACATTCTTCCCGTGAATCTAATAATAGAATGCATGGTCCTGACTGGGGATATAGGCCTAGGCCAATGCACCACAGATATCACGGCTCCAGCAGAAACTTCCCTGAAGGTCCACCTCCATCATCAAGAGGTTTGTGATTGTAATCTATTTATAGAAAAGATTCTCTAGATTCTATTGATCGGTTTTTTCTTAGGTAGATTTTAACCCTTATTTGAAATATTAAGGTAGATTTTATCAATCTAGGTTTATTTATGTTTTTACTTGACAGTTTGTATTTTCCTGTTTACAGTTTATATCAATAACTGGATATAATTTCAACTTTTACAAGGGCATATGCCATAAAGTTTTTATTCCCACCTTTTTTAACCAACCAAAAATAATCCCAACTATCTACTTCGGAACCAAGAAACAATTTTTAGCATGATCCTGTTTAAGTATTTCTTGATTGAGATGAATAACTAAGCCTGCATTTTACCTTTCACATATACCCTTGAGATGCTGTCTTAGTGTCATTTTGGTTCCAAGCCTGCTATCCAACCTAAGATGTTTTAGTGTTGTTTTGGATCTAAGCTTCACATATACACATTGAGATGAAAATTTCATTTGTATTATTTTTGATCTACAAGTAAAATTTAGGATTATTTTTGGTCACTTTTCCTTTATAAGTTTTAAATCTTTTTTAATATAGGTCTTATAGCCAATATTTTTTTTATAGTGTACTTAAAATGACAAATATCATTGAATACGTCTGCTGAAAGTCGTAAATAAACCACATTGAAATTATTCATAAATATTCTTGCAAGTTGCCTTGTCCCTACCATGTGGTTTTACATGTTGCCTTGTTCGTTGGTGGTCTATGTCTGGGTTCTTTTGTTGGATGTGTGCGTTTTTCGTACTTCTTCTTCCTGCCTTTCGTTGTTGGGTCCATCGGAAACACCTCCTTGGACTCGTTCGGGGGCGGTGCGTACATCCAGACCCCCTAGACCTCACAACTCGAGATATACTGGACACTGTTCTAAAAATCTTGTCCAGGCCCTGCCTATGCCCGCCTAGACGGCCGTCTAGGACCAGATAGGTAACCATTCTGGCCATGTAGCCGTCCAGCTCGTCTAGGTGGCCGTCTAGGACCAGATGGATAACCATTCTGGCCGTCTAGGAGCTAACGGCCCCTCTCCGTCCAGGATCCACCCATCTTTTTTTAGAAGATTGATATTGGGTAGTGTTGTTATTGGCTTAAAGCCCTTGCTCATCCTTGCATTGATATCTTGTACATTTGTTTTCCTCAGCTCCTCATCCAGGATACTGGCCACCAAGATAACCATGGTGTTTGCTGTAAGAGCTGGTATTTTTCTAGCACTTATTGCCAGATTTTGAGGCTTGTTATAGAGAGATCCTTGAGGAAATGTGCAAGGCAAGATGAGATTCTGAATTGTACCAAAGTTAAACTAGCTTGACAGCAACAGCTGATGTATATATAATGTCCTTTCTTTACCTTGCCTTTACAGGTGTGAAGTGCTATGGAACATATAATTTATGTGCTGTAATATAATTTTAGAATTGGTGCTTGTTCTTGATCTTAGGATGGATATTCATGCTGGGCTGGTTTAGATTATAGGTCATGTAGTTTTATTATAGTTGTACACTTCAATTTATGGGATTCTTTTGAAGTTTTGGCTGCTCATTAATTCAATAATTATTAATTGAAAAAGCTTCAAAGCTTCATATTATTAGTCCAAAAAACACATTTTTTCCTTGGTCGAGATGGATCTAAAAAGTTTTGGCTGTACACATTTTTTCGTTACAAGTATCCATAAAGCTTTATGCAATATGTAATCACATAATTATAAACATAGGTTTCAGACATTTAGTCAAGTGACTAAGATTTTAGTGTAGTATTAAGCGACTATAAAAAGTGTCCTTAACCGGAAAAATAATTATTGCAAAACATTGTTCATGCAGTAAATAAAGATAGTAGAAAAAGTCTCTCTACTATTGGCTACTCCCATCCGCTTGATAGAAATCGAGATCGTGTTCAATGATATTTTCTTTGAGCTCCGACGACCAGGGATCATTATCCACGTATTTACGGAGGTTAATTTTGTTGCTCATTCGTACCTCAAGGCCTCTTCTCTTGGTTGCCAGCCGACTCAGGCCTTCGAAACCTCATCTGTAGTGATGCTATAGGGCAAAGGACGTCGAGATGTCTTTATGATATTCTTTTTGAGCTCTGACGACTTCATTCAGGGAGCATTATCCACGTCTTTACAGAAGTCAATTTTGTCGCTCATTCGTACATCAAGGCCTCTTCTCTTGGTTGGCAGCCGACTCACGCCTCCAAAACCTCATTCGTGCAAGCTCTTTAATAATGACACTGTCAAAACCCATTTTAACTGTGTAGCATGGGTAGCATGAGACTGAAACCCATGATATACAATTAAAATGGCTTTTGACGGTGTCATGGTTTTGGAGCAATCATCATTGGTCAACACCCTAACTAACTTTTTTATATGTTCATCAAGACCAAACACATGATCCTCATAGGTATGTGAATAAGTAATCCTTGCCTTTTTTTGTTCGACTCCGGTCTAAGATCTGTTCTTAACTCATTCTCACCCACAAATTTTTTCCACCTATATATGCAACTCAACTATCCTTGCTTGGATGGCTTCAATCTCAGATCCAAGTTGATGGGCGTGTAAAAGTGGGCTACAAAAGCATAAATACTTTTTGAACAAGTTATTATCGGCTGATGAACTAGCTTCAAAGATGTAGGACTCGATCACATCTTCAGAATCATAAGCAATATTTTTTTCCCTCCAAATTGGAGGGAAAGAAATATTTGATTGTTCTTGACGGCGTGTAGGAAGATAAAGCACTAGAAGACATCTTTCTTCTTTTCCATTAGAAAGTGATGGAAGGAAAATCATTTTTACAACTCGTAATAAAAAACTTATCGGTTGCCCTGAGTTAAAACCCTTCACTTACCTACACGAACCAAGGCGCCTTGAAGAGGACGAGAGTTGGGAGCTGTTTCGAAAGATAGCTCTTATACATAGAGAGGATGCTAACAATTATTCCATGAATATGTCTAAGTTAGAAGAACTAGGGAAGGAGATGCTAAAGAAATGTAAGGGATTACCATTGACAATTATTGCTCTAGCTGGAATTCTAAATGAGAAGGAAACTCTAGAGGAGTGGAAAAAGATCAACAAGACAGTTAGCGCGCGGATAATGGAAGATGGAAAAGGTTCTCACCTGTATGGTCCGATGAATGAGATGTTAGCACTAAGTTATAGTGATCTGCCTCTTGAACAGTTGAACTAAAACCTTGTTTTCTTTACTTGACCCGTTATCCAAAGAATCACGAGATTTCAGTTGGAGTGCTAATTAGATTGTGGATAGCTAAAGGATTTTTCACAACAGCTAAGCAGCATGAAAGAGACACAATTGAGGATGTGGCATGCCAGTATTTAGACGAG
The DNA here is from genome assembly GCA_964016875.1 of Fallopia convolvulus. Taxonomy (NCBI): domain Eukaryota; kingdom Viridiplantae; phylum Streptophyta; class Magnoliopsida; order Caryophyllales; family Polygonaceae; genus Fallopia; species Fallopia convolvulus. The sequence goes on from OZ024732.1 coordinate 56,477,061, forward strand.
TTGGTTCACCGTTGTCTAGTCCATGTTGCAAGCATAAATTATGATGATGGGAAGGTTAAAATCATTCAAATCCACGATCTAGTGAGAGATCTATGCATTAGAAAGGAAAAGGAAGAAGACATCCTTGAGACATTCACTTCTAAGAACCCTAACTCGGATGCATTAGCTACGAAATCATATCGAACTGCAATTTATTCAAGCGATTGGTAATTTTCCTTATTGAAATCTATTGAAATGTCATATTATTTGTTGAATATTGAATATTAAGTCTAGAAGGACAAGTAGAATTAAACGGAGGGAGTAACTTATAATAATTTATTTAAAAAATATATAGATAGTCCAATAGGTTTTAGTTTAGGTGAGGATCACAAAAAGATTTTTGTTTAGAGTGTGGATTAATCTCAACCATTAGATTATCAATCTTAACTATTATATTTACCACATTACTATATAGGGTATTGAACAGTCAAGATTTTTAATTTTTTTTTTACTTTTTTTATTTTAAATTATGGGTTTTTCTTACCTTTTCTCATTTTTTTAAAAAACATTATAAATCTTAAATATGGTACTAGACTACTAGTTCATTTGTTCTATATTCTATGAGTTCATTTTTTATATTCTACGAGTTTATTTTTTTAATCTATGATAAGTTTGTTTTTATGTGCTTTGAGTTCATTTTTCATATAATTCGATTTTCACAAAAAATACATTTTAATATATTATGAGTTCATTTTTGTATAAGCGTGATCGGATTACATTTGTTTTGCAATATTAGTTAGTACAACTTTTTTTGACTCTTTTTTAATTATGGATCTGTCTTCTCCAATTCTGTATTTGACTCAATTTCGTCCAAAACCTTAAGCTCAATGTGAAAGCAAAAACCTTTCTCACTCAAAACCCTAATTTCTTCGAAACCTACCTTGATCGAATCAAACCCAAATCCGAGCTCGTCCCCGTTGTTCGCCCTTTCGACCGGCTTTGCTGGTTTCTGGAGGCCGGAGGAGATCGAAGAGGCTTTATGAGCAGAACGAGTTGCTGATTGTTGAGAAGTTGTGTAAGCTTTTGATGATGACAAGAGTATGTTGATTTCATCCCAAATTGTTTGCAAATTTATGGTTGATTTATTTTTATTATGCACAGCTTCCTATGAGCTAAATTAAGATATTTTTCATAAGCTTATATAAGCTTGGGTGATATATTATAACTTATATTTTGAACAAAATTTCAATTATCTTCAATTTTATTAAATTTTGATGAACTTTAATTAAACAAATTCCAATAACAATTCTATAAATTACTTCTAATTAACCAGTCTAAAATCTTAAAATGAAAAATAAAATTGATAAAATTCATATTAGTTATTTCTTATTAAGGGAGTAGTATTTAATTAATTAAACAATGACTAAAATGCAATAATAGACCTAGCGTGGGACACAGTCAAAAGATAATAGAAATAAAGCTAGATTCCATCCAAAAAGCAAAGGATTTGCTTCATCAGGACAATTATTTGATAACCCATTTGCAAAAATTAAAGTTGTTAACCTTGTCGACAATTTAGATTCCAACATAATCCTCAATTATAATGAAAAGCTCCCCCTCTTCGATTAAATTTGGATATAAAATAAGGGCCGGTACTTATGGAACACAGTATAAAATAAGGGCCTTAGGCTCCATTCGGTAAAATGATACTTATCGGTGTTGATGTTGATGTTGATGTTGATGCTGATACTTATGGTTGTTGATGTTGATCGTGGAAGCTGATATGGGATACTGATATGAGTTGTTTATTTTCCAAATAATTCGAAATGTGTTCGATTAACTAAATTGCTGATATTTTAAGCAAGATGTGTAAAATTATTAAAAATGACTTAATGAATGGTAAAAAATAAAAAATAAAATTTAATTGAGAAATAACGTGGGTTCCGCTAACTTATATTTTAGTAGTAAAGTTATAAGTAACTGGGATCAGATATAAGTAACTTATTTCAAATAAGCAAATTTTGCCGAACACATAAAATAAAACTTATTTTTCTTATATAAGTAACTGGGTACTTATAAGTATTCAAATAAGCTTTGCCGAACGGAGCCTAATCATTTCTTTTAAAAAAAACGTCTCTTATTAATTTAACGTGAATCAATGGTGTATCCTTCAAAATTATTATAATGCATTATGTAAGGAATCTATTATAATAATTGTCCTAATCTCACAATTGTTACTCTATTACCCACTTGCAAATTTTTAATAATTCGATTCAAATTTTTAATTATTCGATCTAATCTCATTGAAATTATATAGCTAATTAGAAACCAACCTCACTCTCTTCAACCATAACGAAAAGCTCTCTCTCCTTTATTCCAAAATGAAAATCTCTTCAAATTTTGCTTATCTGTTCTCATTATTTTTCTTTGAGCACTCTTTTCTTTTATAGCAGTGCTCAAACACAAAAGAAAAAGATTTGAAAAAAAAATGAGTGTCACCTCCATTGTTAATCTTGTCGCGGGAAAAATTGGCGAGCTTTTGGTTGAAGAAGCCAAGTTTCTGTATGGAGTGGAAGGCCAAGTTGAGAAATTGAAAGAAGATTTGACCATGATGAGCAGCTTTCTCAGAGACATGGATGAGGAAGTAGTCGACGAACGGACTCGCACCACCATCAAACAGATCAGAAAGATTGCTTATGATGCTGAAGATGTGATCGAGTCCTACATCTTTGAAGCTAGTTTATCAACAGATAAGAAGCCAGACTTGTTCAAGAGGTATTTTTGCTTTTGTAGCCCACTTTTACACACCCATCAAATTGGATCTGAGATTAAAGCCATCGAAGCAAGGATAGATGAGTTTATAGATAGGAGGAAAAAATTTGTGGGTGAAAAAGGGTTAAGAACAGATCTTAGACCGGGGTTGAACAAAAAAAAGGCAAGGATTACTTATTCACATACCTATGAGGATCATGTGGTTGGGCTTGATGAAGATATCGAAAAGTTAGTTGGAGTGTTGACTACTGATGAAGGTTCCAAATTTAAAGTGGTGACAATTGAGGGAATGGGTGGATCTGGCAAAACTACTCTTGCTAGAAAGCTTTTTAATCATGAAACTGTCAAAAACCATTTTAATTGTGTAGAATGGGTTTCAGTTTCTCAACAATGGGTCACTCAACAAATCCTTCTCGATCTATGGAATAAAGTTAGTGGGGAAACCATGAGATTGGATGAGTCCTCTTCTACCCGTCTAGTTGAAAAGCTTCAAGAGTATCTAAAGAGAATGAATTATTTGATTGTTCTTGACGACGTGTGGGAAGACAAAGCACTAGAAGACATCCTTCCGGCTTTTCCATTAGAAAGTGATGGGAGAAAAATCATTGTTACAACCCGTAATAAAAAACTTGTCGATTACCCTGATTTGAAACCCTTCACTTACCGACACGAACCAAGACGCCTTGAAGAGGACGAGAGTTGGGAGTTGTTTCGAAAGATAGCTCTTATACATAGGGAAGAAGCTAACAATTATTCCACGGATATGTCCGAGTTAGAAGAACTTGGGAAGGAGATGCTGGAGAAATGTCAGGGCTTACCATTGACAGTGATTGCTCTAGCTGGGATTTTAAGGGAGAAGGAAACTCTTGAGGAATGGGAAAAGATCAGCAAGGCAGTTAGCTCGCGGATAATGGCAGATGGAAAAGGCACACACTTGTATGGTCCCGTGAATGAGATGTTAGCACTAAGTTATAGTGATCTGCCTCTTGAACTAAAACCTTGTTTTCTTTACTTGGCCCGTTATCTAGAGGACCATGAGATCCCAATTAAATTACTTATCAGAATGTGGATAGCTGAAGGGTTTTTCACAACCTCCAAGTGCCATGAAGGAGACACAATTGAGGATGTGGCACGCCAATATTTGGATGAATTGGTTCACCGTTGTTTGGTCCAGGTTGCAAGCAGAAACTATGAAGGGAAGGTTCAAACCATTCAAATCCATGATCTAGTGAGAGATTTATGCATTACAAAGGCAAAGCAAGAAGACTTCCTTGAGACATTCACTTCTAAAAACCCAAACTCAGATACAATAGCTACGGAATCATATCGGACTGCAATTTATTCAAGTGATGGGTAACTTCTCTTTTTACTATTGAAATGTCATATTAATAGTTGAATATTACGTAAGATATTTAAATAAATAAATTATGTGAAATAGGGACCTAATCAGACTAAAAAATTAACACATTAATTCAAAACCCAATTAATTTAGTTAGTAGACTCGATCTCGCGATACTTGACATAAGCATGCACACATCTGATATATGTCTAGCTAGTTAGTGTATTTATGATGTATATTAATTTTGAACTAAACATCGATGTCAACATATACCATATAAAACACTTGTAATCTAAATGTACATTAATAAAAGAATAATGTTTACTATAATTAGAGCTAAATATCAACCCTTCGAGAAATCTATATAATCTGATTTGATAATTTCTACATTTAACATGTCAAACTATTGATATCATAACTGTAACCTAAAGCGGAGGTTAAAAAAATTATTAAACGACATATGTCGCTTTTAGATTGGACCAAATCACCCTTTTTTTCTAAAATAATTTTTTGTTTTTGATATGGTAAATTCTAATCCATGTTTTTAGAATATAGGATAGAAAATCTCATTATTAAACAATCTTTTATTTTTGGATATGATAGATAGAAAGATCATTAGAATATTTTTTTATGCTATCATACAAATTTTAGAATATTTATTTAATTTTAGAGCTAAATATCAACCCTTCGAGAAATTAAAGCTATATAATCTTTAGTTTGAAATATAATCAGTATATATAGACTAGGGCTGATAATTTTCTACATTTAACCTGTCAAAATATTGATATTGTTGTGTATTTGCAGAATGTACATTCCATTCCCAACAAAAAGTCAGCACCTTCGGTCTCTTGAATATAATGGAGAAAACGAAAAACAAAGCCCGAGTTTGCAGCTAATACACGAAAACTTCAGGTTACTCAGAGTTCTGGTGCTTGCAAGTGTTACAACTTCTGACGGCTTATTACCAGTAGAGATAGGGAGTTTGATTCACCTGAGGTACCTTGGTATAATGATGATGGACATTAGAGAGTTGCCTTCCTCTATTGGGAACTTGCGTAACCTTCTAACACTGGAATGTAGGTCTTTAGATTTTATAGAATTGAGAATACCTGATGCCCTTGGGAAAATAGAGGGCCTTAGACACCTGATCTTTCAAGGTTACAAAACTATTAATATGGAAACATTCAAGCTTCGTAGCCAAAAATACTTGCAAACACTAAAGGGCGTAAGAGGAGGTAGTTGGATGTTGAAAGAGCTTCCACTTCTAAGTCCAACTGTTCGAATGTTGGCTATATCAGATATAAGAAGCCAAGAACAGCTGGAGGCGGCATTTCAATGCCCGAGTATAATAAGGGAGGACAGTCTTCACTCTTTGGATTTGGATTGGTATAATGACCCCTTGAATCAGCGGGTGGTGAAGTTGGAGAGTCTGGAACCTATCATCCATTCCAAACATCTAAGGAAGCTACGTTTAAGGGGAAGGATAGAAAATAGATTGGGCATTCAGTTCCCCACTAGTGTTAGGAAGTTAGTGTTGTGTTACACAAAGCTTGAAGCAGAAGCCACGCTTGTAACTTTAGGCAAACTCCCCCATCTCACTATCTTGTATCTATGGGTGAATGCCTACAAGGGCACTAAGTGGACTTGCACTGCAGGGGAGTTTCCACAGCTTAAAGAGCTCTCCTTAAGTCATCTTGAGAACTTGGAGGAATGGAGTATTGAAAGAGGTGCAATGCCTCGACTCAACAAATTACGTGTTTGGGAATGTAAGAAATTGAGGAAGCTTCCAGTGGGATTGAAATCCATCACTACCTTGCAAGATTTATATATTTGCAAAATGCCTGAAGAATTTAGCAAGAGAGTAAAAGGAGGAGGAGAAGATGCCCACATCATTCAGCATGTCCCTCGAGTTCAAATATTCCCCATAAAGTAACAAGCTCGCTACGTGCACCAATGAGTGTATTGATGATATACAAGTAAGTTCCCTGCTAATTACTGTCTCCGTTCTATTTTACTTGTCTTTCTTCTAGCCTCAAAACTTTGTTCAACAAAATTTGTCCATTTAGAATTTTTATTTAAATAATATATCGGAAAGTGTTCATATTGACTTTTTTTCTCTCTATCTATTGGTTATAAAAGGTAGCTAGTAATTAATCTGTGATTAAATTTAGAAAATTTTAGATTTTCAATGATATTTTTTACATTTTTAATAAGTTGCTTAATATATGTGAAACAATCTAAAAGGACAAGTAGAATAGAAAGGATGGAGTACAATAATTATGTTCTCGATCATTGCTTTTGACTATAGACGAATCTAGTTGCATAACTTGGACTCCATCTTTCAAAATGCCTTGAAATTGGATCAAAACCCTTGTACATGCATGAATTAATCGTGTGTACGTTGATATGAAAAGTGAAAATTTGGCAGGGTTACAATGGAGATCATGTAGTACAAGAGAGACATCCATTGCTGAAGAAGAAATTCACTTTGTATCCAAGATTCTGTTACAATATTTTAAATTGCTCTTTTTTCTGTTGGCACTTTTGAGTTAAATAATGGCAAGCTTGAAATGCTTGAAACAGTTTTACATGTATGTGTGTGTAAGGATTTCCAAGAAAATTGCTTTCCCAGTTTGATCAAACTGGTGGTGTGTATTAGCTTGTGGTTGTGGTATCTATTGTATTGTGTGAAAAGCCAACATTCAGCTTGAATTTACTTTGATTGTCTTACCTTTGTTGTTCTATTTCCTAGCTTATCATGTTTCTCGTTAAAAATAAATTCTATTATAACCTCAAGGGGTTGGTCTAGCAGAGTAAGACATGAATCGAGTCTGATAGATCGCAGATTCGTTCTTAGATTTTCCCTGTCCTTGAACTGGGACGTGATCTCCTCATCCTAAACTTTCTAGACCAAAAAAAAATGTAAAAATAAATTCTATTATAGGTGTTTGACAATGTAGAACGTGGGGGAGCTTATTGCATCTATTTCAAGCTTAAAAAATAATCAGCACCAACTTAGCTAATTGAGTTTATTAAACTAGTCTATCGTTTTTAATTATTTTATGGTGTTTTATTTTTATTTTTATTTTTATTTATTATTTTTTTAATACAAATTATAAAAAATAGATAATTTTGGTCATGTGGCAATATTTTATGTAAAATAAAAGGATATTAAAAGAAATAAAAAAAAATTGTGAACGCCAAAAATAAACTTTGATAACTGAGAAAGTTCACCGAAAGCAATTTTCTTAGTTTTAATTAGAAAACAACAGTGAACCGTGTGAAGACCAAATTTATTCCAGATAAGACCTGCACGAAACATTCCTCCAATTTCATTTTTCTTCCCTCTCCACTAATTGAATCGATCCATATGTGCAGGTCCAAAATGGCAACCATGGCAGCCGATCCCAAATCTCCATCTCGCCGAAGTCCCTCCCATCATCAATCACCAGTCTCTAACCGCCGATCGCTCAGAACCTCCAAGCCTCCGCCGCCGCCGCCGCCATTGTCCTACACCTCCGAACCATCCATCGGAGATTCGACTTCCACCTCCAAAGACCACTGGTACAACTCCACCAACACCTTCTCCTCCGGCAACGACGGCGGCTCCAGCATAAGCGCCGCCTCCCTCGCCAGCCTCCGCGAGTCTCTCCCGGAGAGCCCCACCGTGTACGAAATCTCCGAAATCCGCTCCGCAACCAACAACTTCCTCGCCCGCCGCCACTCCTCCTCCACCCCGTGCTGGCGGTGCTCCCTCCGCGGCAAGGACGCGATCGTCTTCCAGCGTAAGCTCCACCGCCCTTCCACCTCCCCCGCCGCCTTACGCGATAGCCTCTCCGCGATCGGGAAATCGCACCACGTCGCCATCGTGAACCTCCTCGGCGCCTCCCTCTCCGGAAACCACATCTTCCTCGCCTACGAGTTCGTCCAGGGACTCAACCTCGCCGACTGCCTCCGAAACCCTAACAACCCTAGCTTCACGGTGCTATCAAACTGGATGTCGCGGATCAAGATCGCAACAGATCTCGCCAACGGCCTCGATTACATCCACAACAGCACCGGATCGAGCCTCGTCCACAACCACATCAAGTCCAGATCGGTAATCGTGGCCGATGCCTCGCTCAACGCTCGGATCTGCCACTTCGGCACCGCGATCCTCTGCGGAGAGGCCGTCGAAGAAACTGAAATTGCGAAATTACAGAGATCGAACAGCGAGGTGTTCCAGGGGACGAGGGGATACATGGCGCCGGAGTTCCAATCGGAGGGGATCGGGACGCAGAGGTCGGATGTGTACGCGTTGGGGGTGGTGATGCTGGAGCTGGTGTCGGGGGAGGAGGCGGTGAGGTACACGTATGATAAGGGGAGGAGGGAGTATGTGAGGAGGTCGGTGGTGGAGGCGGCGAGGGAGGCGGTGGAGGAGGAAGGGAGGCTGAGGCGGTGGGTGGATACGCGGCTGAGGGATTCGTTTCCGGTGGGGGTGGTGGAGAAGCTGACGAGGCTGGCGCTGGAGTGCGCGGCGGCGGCGGAGGATCAACGGCCGAACATGAGACGCGTGGCGGCCAAGGTTTCGAAGCTTTATTTGCAGTCGCAGGGATGGGCGGACAGGATTCGGCCGCCGCCTGATCTTACTTTGTCCTATGGTCCACGTTGAAGAAGTTAAGGGCCTGTTTGGTTAGATACTTAGGGCTTGTTTGATATAGGAAATAGGTATAGGAATGAGTCAAAAGCTTTGTTTTCACTTAGGAAATAAGAATGACTGATTCTCATACTAACAAATTACACTTGAATTCATATCCAACCTAAAACTAGTGTATGAGTGATACCTATTCCAACTCCATTTTCCGATTCCAATGCGATTCTCGACATAGAAACAAACGAGTCCTTAAAGGTATAAAGAATCGGGTTATGTGTGGTCTATCTCCTTTTTCATGTTTGATATGGAACAAATTTTGGGCATGGTTCATTCTCATTCCCTCAAAATACACATAAACTCGTATCAAGGTGGGTATGAGTTGAAACCTATTCCAATCTGATTCCGGGTATACAAACAAACAAGCCCTAGGAAGTTAGTGTTGTGGAGGGCAGAGCTTGAAGTAAAAAGCCACGCTTGTTAGGTTTAGGCAAACTCTCCGATCTCACTAGGGGATAATGCCTACGAGGGTACTAAGTGGACGTGCACTGAAGGAGAGTTTCCACAGCTTGAAAAGCTTTGGTTATATCTTCTCGAGTGGCGTTGCTCCCCTTTCAATACTCTATTCCTCCAGTTTCTTAAGAAGCTCAAGGAATGGAGTATTGAAAGGGGAGCAATGCCACAACTCAGTCAACTACGTGTTTGGGTTTGCAAGAAATTGAGGAAGCTTTCCGAGGGTCTGAAATTCATTCGAATCTCATAAATTAACAAGCTCTCTACATGCACCAATGAGTGTGTTGATATACAAGTAAGTTCCTTGCTGATTAATCAATCAATTATTTCATATACAATAATTCTGTTCTCATTGCTTTTGATTATATACATACCTAGTTGCATGATTTCCGCTCCATCTTTCAAAAAGCCTTGAAACCAGACCAAAATACATGAATTAATCTTGTGCGTTGTGATATAAAAAGTAAAATTTTGGCAGGGTTACAATGGAATCCATTGCTGAAGAAGAAATTCACTTTGTATCCAAGATTCTGTGGCAATCCTTTTGAATTGCTCTTTTTGAGTTAAATAATGGCAAGTTGATGATGCTTGAACCACTTTTACATGTATATGTGTGTAAGGATTTCCAAGAAAAATGCTTTCCCAGTTTGCTCAAACTGGTGTCTATGTACTTTGTGAAAAGCCAACATTCAGCTTGAATTTACTTTGATTGATTGTCTTACCTTTGCTGTTCTGTTCCTGGCTTGCAATGTGTTAACATTTTGCCTACTGTTTTGTGTACTGAATTCAGTGTTAGCTTAGTCTTTTATTAGTGCAAGATTCAGGTTGTAGATGTTATATAAATGATGGGGAACTTTCCACTCCTGGTGAGTCACATTGTTACATGTGCAGCTATGAACTTTGGATTTGATGCCTCAGAAGAAACTACGGAGTACAAATTTTTTCCTTCAAATTGAAACCTGAAAATGGCCATATATGGCAGCATAACGATGTTTTGGTGTTCGTAATTAGGCTCCGTTCGGCAATGTAAAAAAAAAATTCAACTATCTCCAAATCAACTACATCAACTACATAATGTACCGCCCCATGCTTATATTTTTTTTTTTTGTAAAATATCAACTACTATCAACTCCATCAACTTTATAAACTCAAATCAACTACATCAACTACCCATTGTCGAAGGGAACCTTACTAGCTAGGTTTTAGTGGAGAACATTGCAAATAAAAAATTTACTGCTTACTAGCTAGGTTTTAGTGGAGAACATTGCAAATAAAAAATTTACTGTTTATTACTATTAGATTCTCTTGCTAGTAATCTGATTAAGGTTGCATTCTTCCCTCTCAAAAGACTAGTTTATTAGAACTTATCATGTTCCTCGTTAAAAATAAATTCTGTTGTAGGTATTTGAAAATACCGAACTTACCGAAGTTTATCTAATTTATTTCGAGGTTAAAAAATAATTAGCACAAGCCTAGCTTATATCTCTTTGTTAAATTTTTTTTAAGATTTTTACATTTATTTTATTAATATTACATATCTTTTTATTATTATTATTTTTTTCCAAAAAATAAACATACATAAACAAATCTTCATCAAAAACTCCTTAGCTTATCTGAACAATTTCAACACCTAATTAAATATAAATTTCAGCATCTTAATGCTATAAGTTTTAACATCGATAAGTATCTAGTTATTGAACGGATTCGAAATTTAACTTAATATCAACATATCTTTTCCTGGGTTGAATTAAAATGTTGTTGTTGTAATTTTTTATAGTTAACTTATATTTATCCGATTTTCACTAATGCAAATTATACAATAGTTATTGATTGAAATGGCTTCAAAGTTGTAGGAAAGACTACTAAAATAGTGCACTCAATTTCGTCCATTTTCACCGTCTCAATCTCACAACAGAAAGCAATGCTCTTCAATCGCAAACTCTTCATCACTTCCCACTTCACTTTCTCAATCTCCTCTCCTTCTTCTTCTTCATCATCATCCCCAATTACCCAAATCCCCAACCTTCGTTTTCTCCTCCAATGCGCCTCCATTTCCAGTCTCAAGGTCATATGGCGCAAAGACACGAAGCTCGATCAAGCAATTCTCAACGATCGAAAATGGCGTCTTTGCTCCCGAGTTGTCCGCGAAGTCCTCAACGAGCCCAATCACTCCCTCCCGCTCCTCTACCTCGAAAAGCGCAGGTCCCGTCTCAAGCTCAATGTCAAAGCCAAAACCTTTCTCACTCAAAACCCTAGTTTCTTCGAAACCTACCTCGATCGAATTAAACCTAAATCTGAGCTCGTCTCGTTTATTCGCCCTTCCGACCGGCTTCGCTGGTTTCTGGAGGAGGAGAAGCGGCTTTACGAGCAGAACGAGCTGCTGATTGTTGAGAAGCTGTGTAAGCTTCTGATGATGACAAGGGATAAGGTGCTCAGCAACGATAAATTGGTCCATGTGAAGCGCGAATTCGGGTTTCCGAATGATTTCCTGAGGAATCTGGTGCCTAGGTATTCGAATTACTTTCGAATTGTGGGGTGTATTGAGGAAGAAGGGAAATCATGGCTTGAATTGGTGTCATGGGAGCCGGAGTTTGCTGAATCTGTGATAATGAAGAGGGCTGTTGAGGAGGAGAAATTGACAGGGATTAGGGTTAGGCCTGGTTTCAATTGGCAGCTTCCTCCTGGATTCTTGATCAAGAAGGAGATGAGGGAGTGGGTTAGGGATTGGATGGAGATGCCTTACATTTCGCCTTATGACGATGCATCGAATTTAGATTTAGCATCTCCAGAAATGGAGAAGAGGATGGTTGGTGTTCTTCATGAGTTGTTGTCATTGTCATTGTTTAAGAGGATTCCTGTGCCTATATTGGGGAAATTCGGCGAGGAGTATAGGTTTTCCAATCAGTTTGCGAATGTATTCACTAGGCATTCGGGGCTTTTCTATATGTCGCTGAAAGGCGGGATCAAGACTGCGATGTTGAGGGAGGCTTATAAGGGGGAAGCTTTGATTGATCGAGACCCGTTGCTTGAGATTAAAGATAAGTTTGTTGAGTTAATGGAGGAAGGGTGGAGGCAGAGAGCTGAGGAGTTGAGGTTGCAGAGGGAAGCTGTTAAGAAGGATACGGAGTTGATGAATTTGAAGAATAGAGATTTAGATTTCGATGAGAATGAGAAATTATAACCGAAACTTACAAAGAATTGATCTTTTTTCAACCTGCCTCTTCTTAAAGGTTGGTTGATTCCATCACATTTTTTTTTGCTAACTTATAATTGTTTTATTATGCTTGCTATGACCATCAATATACATTATGACTCACTTTCTTGGTAGCAATATTACTGATTTTTTGTATTGGATGTTAAGGGTCAAAGTTGTAGGAAATGGCTTTAAAGGATATGGATTTGATGAATAGGAAGAATACAGATTCAGATAGTAATGAAAATGGATCTAAAGAATATGAAAATGAGAAATTATGGTGACTGTTTGGAAAGAACTGATCTTTTTTGGACATGCCTCTTCAAAAAGGTCTGTTGATTTCATCACAAAATTTTGCTAGTGTATGGCTGTTTTTAATATGTAATGAACATTAATGCATTATGATTCACTTTCTTGGTAGCAATATAACTGTTTATTTTTTATATTGGATGTTAAGGGTAAAGCTGTAGAGTTTTGAAAGCTGCTCACACAAAATGAATGAACTGATCAATACATTATCTAGAAATATGCTTCACTGAGAGCCTTTTGCACCTGTAATTGCACCCAAAGAACCACCTACTTCTGCTGAATAGAAAACACATGATCATCTCTCTCACACACATTAAAAAGCTCAAAACACCACTTTCAACTCCCTGTCAAATCCACAAATTTCCTTAGAAAAATCGATTACAATAAACTTTCTTTTGATGGGGAGAACCAGATTCAGTCACTTACTTCTGCTTTCTGCACTTTTGCTGTTAATGCACTCGCCCAGGAGCGAATTGATACCGAATTTTGCGCAAAACCCTGTAACACCCGCGCCTTTTCATCGATTCTGCATTTCCCAATTTGCCCTTGCGAATCTCGCTTGTGCTTCACTCTCATATGGCCCGGTCCCGCTTCCTTCTTCAGTTCAAAAAGGCTCACCTTTATTCGACAAGCACAGTCATCATCGCCGCCACCACCAGCACCACCACAGTGAAGGTCACAAGCGCAGACGCCGCCACAGCCACCACCGCCACCGTCACCGCCGCCACCACCACCGCCACGACCATGACATGGAAAGAGAGACTGAAAAAGAGTGTTGCAGGTGGATGAAGGCTATAGACGACATATGCATCTGTGATATGCTGTTCAGATTACCTGGTGTCTTGTCCCGGCCGATTCACAAGTATGTGGTGTTGATTGATGATGATTGCAAAGTCGAGTACAAGTGCCCTGGACGATTGATTGAAACACTTGAAGGATCTCATTCATAGGATCAGTAGTTGTTGGTTATGTTATAATGCTCATAAATCCAAAAAACATGTCTGATGTAGCTTATTTAGTTATTTTAACACACTCTGTTAGTTCAGTTGTAGCTTGTGTTTTGCAGATTCTTGGTGTTTGCCATCATGTCTAAAATTTTAGGTCAAACCAGTTGGGCCATGTCAACTCCATTTTCTTTGGTATTCTTACTGCTAATTAGACTTGTTAAATATGTTAGGTTTGGGTTAGACACCCTTTTTTAAGTTCAAATCAACTAAAAAATACCTAATTTTTGAATTGGAGGGCTTCTTGCAATTTGAATCATTTTGAATTATTAGTATTGCTAACTTTGAGATAGATATATACAGTACTTTTGAGATGGATATAACTCTTATAACATTTTTGATGTATTTTAAGTTCTTAACTAAATTTAGTTATTATTGTCACATAGCTAAATTTTAGTTTTTCTTTGGATCTTTTCGGCGCATCCTCGTAATAAGTTCAAGTATGCGTGTCTCCATCTTGACCTCTCAGATCCTGCTCTAACAGGACTTTACTGGATGATGATGTTGATATTGATGTTGCTAGTTTTGAGTAAATTTTTTATTCCGAATCTAATTATGTGGTCAACATATTTCCCGATTCCCCGGATGATTTCAAAATCTTGAAGATCATATCCACATAAGGAAAACCATTCTAATACTACCTAGTTATAGGAGGAATGTGGGGGTGGGGTAGGCCAACTGGCTATACAAATAGTGCAAATTTTGGAGTTGATTAGTTAGAAAGATTCAAAGCCTGATTATTTAATGAGAAACCCTAATAAATTCATGATTTTCCATTATTTTTTTTCCTATAGCAAAACAAAGAGGATACAGAACTGCTCACCCACACAATTCCCCCAACCAACAAAACAAAAAAAAATTGAATTTAAAAAATTAAATAAATTCCATTCCTACTTTTGTCCAAACTAAAAAGAGGTGTGTAGGTGGGTTGGTAATGGTGGTTAAGACCCTTGAAAGCCTAAGAGAGGGAAAACATTTAATTAGTTAACCCTCCTTTACATGATGACGTGGCTTACAAAAAACACATATTCAAAGGCCCATGAAAGAGGTTGTTTTGTCAAAATCTATGATCTAACTCTTTGTTGAACAATTGAAACCTTATCATTTGCACTATATTTGTTTTAAAAAATAAAAAAATTAATAGGGTCACATACTCACATGCTTTTTGACACAATAATAAAATCGAATTTATACGTTTCCTTTTATTTATTTAGGGATTTAAAAAAAATTCTGATGAATTTATGCATTTTTTTTAGCGTTTAAACTAATACACTAAAAAGAAAAAAACGCTAAAAGGAAATGCATAAACTCATCGGAAAAAAGATTTACCTCCCTAAATAAATAAATAATAAGTCTTTCTAAAATAGGATATTTATTCTATGCCCTAAAAAGTATTTTATTTCAGGATTTTAGTTTATTTCCGATTTTAGAAACTAAAATCGGAAAGCTTGGCATAGGTTAGAAAGACCGTAAATTTTAATAGGGTTACATGCTCAATATGGAATTATTTGAATATACAATTACTACTTCATCCAATCCATCCAACCTATCCAAATTTCTATTGAAAATGAGCAACTATTCTCTTTTTATGGTAATTTTTTGTTTGTTTTCTAATTATTATTGTTTAATGGAGAGGTGCAAGTGATTAAGTTGACCCAACATTTAATCTAAGAACAAAAGAAGAGAAAATAATAGAATAAAAACAAAGCACAAATGTATTTGTTGGTGTAATGGAAGCACAAATGTGTCATTATGAAATAGGAAGACGTCCGAAAGCCCGAGAGATAGATAATAGAGGCGTTTACCCAACCCAAACCACCCCCCACGTTTGCAAAAACAAAAGACCAAGCTAAATGACCCTTTTGCCCCCTTTTGTTTCTTCATTAACATCATCAAAGGCATGAAAATAACACCCTTAGGCAGATCACAGAATACATGAAATTTAAACTAAACGAAAAGACTAAAGAGCAAGAAAATCTGCGACAGAATTAACCTCTCTATAAATATGTTAGAATTGGATATTTCAATCCCTTCTAAGGAAGCTTTGGCACCGAGTGACCATGCCAAATAAGGGGTGATAACAATCTACAGATTTGTTTAGAAGTAGACACACTAAATGTGAACCAACTCTAAGCAAACTCTCATATATCCTCGGTTACAAGCTAACTGAAGCCCTTGCAATGCGTCCTAAAGCTCAGTCATTGGGACCGTACTCATACCAATATAATGAACAAAACTAATCTGTCGTTGTCCATTAGCGTCTCTTATAACTCCTCATGAGATTCAAACTGTCGTAAAGCATTAAAAATACACATTTCCTTACTAAACCATAACATATCGCACAAAACATTCGTTTCGCATGAGATTCAAACTCAATAACATACAAACTAGACACTAAGTACACATTTCCTTACTAAACCATACCGTATCAAATCAATTACCTTCTTAAACCTTCATTAACACATCTTAAAAGAACAAATTACACATGAGAGGGACAAAAAGGTCAAAACACGGGCGAAAGTATACGTTCCAAACTTCCAACAACTATCTCCATCAATACAGATGATACACGTGGCCGTTTCCTACCATCCACGCGCTGTATACGCGCGTGTGGAATCGGGAAAGCCAAATATATTTATAACGGGAGAGGATCCAACAAGAGCAAATGCAAGCTCAACGTCACTATATAAATTAGTTCAGAAGCAGGTTGCAAGTTGGAGCCCTCTCTCCCCCCCACTCAACAAATCCAATTGAATCCTCTCAACTTCCTTTTTTTCCTTTTTCTCTCCGAACAAACCAGAAGCCGATCATCGAAGCTTCAAATCGATCGTTCATGGCGAAGGAGGGAGCTGAACTCGTCCGATTCGAACTCGAATTCCAAGATGGAATGTCCTGGCTTCCTGCGCACGTTCTTCACGAAGCCTGTGGTTTCGACGATTTTTGCTTCTCCAAGGTACGATTCTCTGCTTCTCGATCTGCTTAGATTGCTCGATCGATCAGCTTACGAGTTGAAATCGTTCGACATTGGCTCTCGAATCAAATTCCGTCTTTTCGAATTGATGATTCTGCTTCGGAATTAGCTTGCGGATGATCTTCTAGCTGGTTCGATGCCAATTCGGTTTGATTTTTAAGTATTTGAATGTGTGAAATCGATCGACATTGCTCTCGAATCGATTCAGCTAGCACGATCGATTCTGTCGGCGTATGATTGATTAGTGTTTTCGAATTCATGATTCTGCTTCGGAATTGGCTCGTAGATGAACTTCAGCTGGTTCGATACCAAATTCGTTTTTGAATTTAAGCATTTGCGTGTGTGAATCGAAATCGATGAGGTTTTCAAATTCTAGTTAGATTTTTTTTTTCTCGGTATTGGTTTCTGATGTCGGTGAGTGTATATGAAGATGAAAATCTTTGCTTCTCTGGTAAATTCGGAGAAAATCTGCATATTTGAGTGTCCTGATCGAGTTCTGATGCTAATTAGGTTGAAAGTTTGTGATGCTAATCACTGTCATTTTCGATGATTAAATTAATATTTTATTAATTTTTTGGTGTTTAGCAGGGGAAATTAGCGCAACGTGCACCGGTTAACCAGCGTAATTATCATCATCATCACCATGTCAAATTAATTGGAGAGCCACTCCCTCATCCAGTAAGTGCACTCCCAATTTTTAGCTTTACATATTTACTAGGAATAATAATAAACAATTCAACATATTCGCTCTTTGATTATTTAAAATTGAATCCTAGTTTTGTAAGAGGATAAATAGAGATTGATAGAGGCTGTGAGCCTTTGACACGAATTATATATACGTATGCGTATGCAATTGTGCATGCATCAGGATCTAATAATATTATTCGCGTGCAAAAAAGCAAAGCTATGGCATCTCGATAAAGTCTTAGTTAAAGGAAGAACAAATTTAAGCACCATGAACTTCGTACGTCATGAGAATGTGGATAGAAGAACATTAAACAAGCTAAGATCTAGCAGAGTTTGAGGCTCCTTCTTTGCCACGTGCATCTATATATATTCCCTTTGCTTTTGGGCTAACTAATTCTTTCCAATTGGCACATTGTCAAAAAAAAAATGCAAAGTAATAACCCCTAAGAAACTAAATGTGTTAGCTACGTCACCAATAGAGAAACTAAATTCTTTATGACAGAGGCTAAGAGAATGGATTATAATAATAAGGCGTTTTATGAGTATATATATAGCGAATTGTGAAACCCTAGTCAGATTATGGGTCGGAAGTTCAAAATAGATCATGATAGGCCCCGTAATGAAAAGCATAGTATACCGGTTTGGCAGGTGAGCGCTACCCCTACTAGGGGCGGATCATGATAGGCCTCGTAATGAAAAACATAGTATACTGGTTTAGTGGGTGAGCGCTACCCCTACAAGGGGCTCTGCCCCTTCAAACCCCTAGTGTTATCGGGGACTCCTCCTCATACTCTCGATGAACACCGATCAGCAACAGATTCAAGGCATATTAACATTTTTCTTTGTGGAAACCTAACTTGTGGATTATGAGCAATGTGTAATAATGGTATACATCAATGGAATTGAATTTCAGCAAGTAGGATCATCACCAACAAGATCAAAACCGAACCATCGAGCAAGGTACAACAATAACCGAGCATCCGGTGGGCCCGGAATGCAAGCCATCTTTCTTGATTCGAGCCAAAAAACAAGCTCCGGCACCGGAGTTTTCCTTCCAAGAAGAGCAGGTTCTAACTTCCAACCAAGGCAAAAGCCAGGTAACTAAGTTCCTATGTTTTCATACTAATGCTGTATTTATGTTTAAATTAGTATGTAAAGTTGAAATATTGTGTGTGTTTTTTTAACTTGTGGCAGCTTGTTCCCCTGTTCTACTCCCCTCTCGTGTGGTGCATGCTTTAAACCTCAATGTGCATGCTTTGGGATTACAGATTAGTCCTCAAAAAGGTTAGAGAAAATATTTATCATCTTAATCATCTTTCATTGTAATTTCCTTGATGTTGTAATGCTAAATTCTCTATATAATGTCAAAGAGCTCTAAATCAAATTAAGTTAGATTCCATCCTATAGTTTTCGAGTATGTTTATCCCACAAACACAAACTTCAGATACTAAGGCCCATTCAGTACCATACATTAGGTATAGGAATCGGTATAGGAATCACTCACCCTGTATATTTTTTTTTCAAAAGCAGCCATTCCAAGAATGACCCATTGCACCATGTTACACACATTTCCATACTCGCTTTTAAATCAATGAATGAGCCATACCTAATTCATCAAACCCTTTCTTGATCTCATCCTCATCCTAACCCCATCCCCATATCTTATCCCAACCCAATTTATACCAAATGGGCCCTAAATTAATTTCATCTTCAATAAACCAAGGGTTCATTAGATAACAAGTCAACATCAAGGTTTTTTATTTATGTCATTATAAAAACATTTTCATTTATAATTACATTGAATGGTGTTAAAGAATACTGCTTTTCATCCATTTCAAGATAGTTATAAATGAAAATGTCTCCATATTATCTTGGATTGGGATAATTCATGCTGGCTTATTTCAGATTTGATATTTAACTAGCTGATAAAAAATATTCTACTTTTTGATGCAGATGAAAAACCCAAACAAAAGACACGGTCAGATGCCAATCCATCATGGGAGAACAATAAAAAAGACAATAACAACGAAAATTCGACCGTTACAGATCAAATTGAACAAACGAATCCTTCCCCAGAAATATTTCTACCGAAGGAATGGATCTACTAATAAAAACTAGCTGCAATTAAACCCAGCTAAGAAAGAACCCATACATGTCAAGATTCTCAATTCATTTCTTCCCTTCATTCATCTTGTGTATGATACATAATAAGTTCATTGTAATTACTACTACTACGCCAATCAGATGGACTGATCCTGATAAGGATTCAAACAAAAGCTTTTCAACACTGTTGTATTCACACATATCCTGTATGATACAGTCACTAATAATAGATATTGGATTTCATTCTCAGTAAAATGAGTCCAAAATAGGGAGATCAAAGCAATGCAATTTGGTGGTATATTTTCAAACATTTTGTTTTTTAGTGGCCAAATTCTTCAACCTCTGTATACTCCCATGGTCTTTAAAATGTCACATTCAAGAGACCATTGACAATTGAAACATGTACATCAATCATCAAGATAATACAAAACCTCAAATGGACCTGATCATGTTTATATGTTACTCATTTAGTCGAGCGCAGCAATTTATTGTCTCGGTCCTCAAACTATGCTTTGGATCCAACCAACCAAACAAAAAACCTGCATTATTGAAAAAACAACAATATTACACTACAACAGCTTTCACATAAGTGAAAGCTAGTTAAAGTTAATAAATTAGTTTAAGTGAAAAAGCTAGTTAAAATTTTGGATGAAAAATTAATTTAAACAATAAACCGTGTTTGTTAGTATAATCTAGTTTTTTTGTTTGTAACCTACGGTTGATTTAAAAATTTTTTATTCCCACTACCTTCTCTCTCTCCTCTCCACTACTTTCTCTCTCATCTTTTTAGGTAGAAATTTCTTTTTTTCTTTTTCTTTATCCAAATAAACTAGCATAAACTAGGTGATAAGCTATTTTTTTAGTTTATCATTTAAACTAGTTTATTAACCAATTACTAGTTTATTTATGCAAGACAAACGCAGTTTATGAATTTTTTTAAACTAGTTCAGATTTATTAACTAGTTTATTAAGTTTGACAAACACAGAATGTTCTAATTAGGAAAATTCAGAAATGCAGTGGAAATTCTTCTCACCTTGGGCCAATTTCACAAAGGGGAAGCAGGGCAATCATAAGAGCTTCACCTTATTCCCTCTCCATGTCGATACATAGATTATATATGTTATAACTTATAAGTATACACCTGCAAAAATATCCATAAATCAATAATCAAAATAACAAACTTGAGTCAATACAGCCAATTAAATAGTTGAAGGCTTACTATGAAAGCCCCTGGTATAAGATTTCATCAAATACGCATGCTGCTAAGAAAGTCCGAGAGCCTGGTATCAAAACATCCAAATTAAGGTATTGATAGGTTAAAGTAGGAAGGGGTTAAAGAAAAGCGAAAACAAAATTGGCATGAGAAGAGTCGAATAGAAACCTAATTTCTTTGGCAATTACAGTGTTCCCATCTGCAGCTCCAAGGTGACGTAAAACCACTTCCTCAAGACTCCCATCACGGTATGCATGCTGCATTACAGCATCAGATTTTGAGCATAATGAGATCAAGATTACAATTATAAATAATAATGGGAAATAGGAAAAAAAAAACTGAAATTCCAGCTGAAGGTGTAAGAGAGACAGTGAACGATTATTGTACCTTATAAAAGCAACTAGTCCCGAATGGGCATGAGCCACTTCCAAAGTCGAAATGCTTGCAATCAATGGACCTGCAGATCAAAAGATGTTATCCTCCAGCACCAAATGACATAACTTAAACATTCAAAAGCTTGTTCTTTTAACAAATAATAATAGAAATTCAGTTGGAAAAAGGCCCAAAAAATAAAGAATTCAACAGTGCATGACATAACTTGACCATTCAAAAGCTTGTTCTTACATTCATAATCAACAAAAAATAAATTCAGTTGGAAAAAAGAAATGAAAAGAAAAGAATTTCACAGTATGTGAGCATTTTTCAAGTTTATCCAGGATCTATATAACACTCAAATTTTGGCTTGAGCTCTCAAACTGAAAATTAAGCTCATTCCTATTAATTGGTATTTTGATTCATCTCATCCATTCTATAACACATAGTTACATGCCCAGAAGCAAGATCAAGCAAGCCTAGCTATCTCAATTTCCAAATATGTCAAGAAACATATAATTCAATAAAAAAAACTCAATCAATTTACTCACTTTAGTTTGAATTTGTAGTTGTCAACAATCTCCTGCTTTTCTTCATTACTGAAGTACCACATAACACTTGGAATAACAAAATACGAAAGCTTACGACATATTGGGCAAGCCCGCAATGCACTATTAACATCCATACCAGACGAAGGAGAACTGCTACGCCAATTCCTTATACAACCGATACAAAACGGATGGTTACATTCTGAAAGCAACCCAAACTTCCTTTCCGTTGCACTAGCCTTTGAAAGGACACGTTCCAGACAAACACTACACTCTATATCCTGACTTTGTTTCAACGCATTAAGATGTTTCTGTCTTTTCTCACAAGCTCTCCTATGTTCCTCATTTTCCTCGGGCCTAAATGGATGCAAGCAACGCTTCCCACAAATAGAGCACAAATCCCCATGGATATGTGGACATTTTTCCCCGCGTGGGCAATTCCCAACAGCAGCGAATGAGCATAGTGCTTGATCAGATGGAGTAACAAAAGCTGATTCCAAGACATCACTATCATCCACAATACCAAGATCCTCATTACTTTGAATCCATGCCGGTTCGCTAGAACGAATAAAAGGGTCTGATATTGTCTGAATTGCACTGAACTCGGGTGGATAGCCCGAAGCCATATCTAAAGCAGGAGGTGCAGAAGAGCTTGAAGAAAATGATACAGATGACTCTGAACGAGGTAACTTGATATGATCATATCTGCATCTATTACCATAAGCACAAGCACCTTTTTGATAGTAAGTGCATATCTGAAACCCATAAGCACACTTGATGAAAATCAAATTCAATAACTTTCAGATTGAAATTAACACAAAGTAGAGCAGAAGTTGATTACATTATTTGGGGGTGCCTTCCAATCATGAGCAAACTCGCAATACTCCCCTTTAAGACAAGCTCCATTAGCAAAAAACTTGCAGAGAACCCTAATTAAACATAAGAAGGTGACCAAATTGAGCAATCATTAGGTAATGAAGATTCCGAATCAAAAGATAATTAACATGAAACTAAAATCAATCCTATAAGGGTACAGGAAGAATCAATAGATTGATAGAATGGACAAGAAAAAAATTGAAATTTCCACGAACAAAGAACATAAATTTACCTCTTCGACATCCGATTGAAACTGGGGGCGAACCACCGGATTGGTGATTTGGGATTGATTTATACGGTCGAAGAAGAAGTTAAGATTGAAGGACGAGGGAAACTGGTGAATTTTTGAGAAGCTGAAGAATACATACAGAGAGATACCTAAAAGGCGAAGATGCTACAACAGTACAACACACATCTGCTGGTTCGTATGACTCTCCATTTCTATAACCTTTTCTCCTCTTTCCGAGTGCTGAAATTTCTTTTCAGATTTTTTATTATTATTTTATGACTAATAGAGAGATTTTTTGGATATTTTGATGGGAAAAAGGCAATCAAATAGACATTGTCTGGTCGTAACTCATAAGATATTCATAAATTTTGATATCTTCCCAATAGAGACCTGAATATTGCATTATTTTACCATCTTTAGACCTAAATATTGCATCCACACTAGAAAAAGGGATTTGTTCACACCAAAGAATCTATTAATTGTGTTTTTTTTTATGATTTTCCAGAAATTTAGGCAAGTTACTTTCGTGTAATTTAGTTAAGTTTAATTAAACTCTCCATTTTTCAAAAGTTGTCATTTTAATTCATTTATCATCTCCTTTTACCATTTTTTTTTTCAATTTCTAGTTATATCACTAAAAAAGTAAAATTACTTTTTTCAAGGCGTGGTCACTTTTTCATTTTCCAATCTAATTTTTTTCCATGTCACTTTTTTCATTTAATAAGAGTATATTACGTATAAATAATGTTTCTTAATAATCATGTAATAGGACAACTTTTGAAAAACGGATGGATATATTAATGTTCATATTATACGAGCTAATATATAGCAAGCCATATTAACTAACTAATGTAGATGATTTATATGTCCTTTGGACAATGTGGTTAGATTAGTGTCCATATTATTCTACCAAAAAATATTAGTGTCCAACTCCATATTATACGAGTCAACTCTTTTTGGATCAATTTGTTCTTACCAAGATATTGAGAATGTTGAGAAACAACAAATATTTCAAAAAGAAAATGAATTGTTGAAATGTTGTCTCTCTCTTTCTTTTTAGCAAAACCCGAACCAAGTTCACAGTTAAGTGCATTTGAATTGTGCTTTATAACGCATTATAAGGCGCAATCCAAACGCCCAGTTAATGTCAGACGTTAAGGCACCATTCGGTACTAGCGGAATTGGGAGCGTTTTCAGCTAGGGGAGCGGAAAAATGGGCAGTTTGAAGAAGCTCCTCCTCACAAGCTTGTTCAATTTCCGCTAGATGAATGGGAAAAAAAGCTCCAGCTAGTGTCAGCCGAACAGAGCCTAAGTTTCATCCCTTTTTGTGAGTATCCACATTGTCATTATAAAATGAATTGAATACTGCTCAACCCAAAAAGTAAAATCCTGAGGCATTGTATCGATATAGCAACTAACTCTGAGGCTTTGGATTGTATTTTTAAGCAGAGCAAAGCTGACAAAATTTCACAGCTTGCCGCTCAACCATGATGACTTGAAAGAATAGAAATCAAGATTGCTCTACCTTTCCTGTACAGCTTCTTCCTTCCATTTGCAGAGTTTTGGATAGCAATTAGAGAGAGATTAGCTACCTATAATCTATGTCTGTGGGCACTTTTAATCGTATGAGGTCGTATTTAGTGCTTTTTGAAAGAAGGCGCGGATCTCGGGTATGATTCTTTGGATCAAACTTGTGTACCTGCCAAAAAGAGTGGATACCAATCTGTAAACTAGCAAGCATTTATGCAACATGGCAATCATGAAGATGACTTCACTTTTTGTTCATAAATAATTGCCTTTTAAGCTATTTTGGTCATTTTAATCTCGTTTTACCCGTATTTAGTTAGGGGTTCATTTAGTGAAAGAATATACATGTTATTATTGATCATATATATGAGAAATTATAATTTTGTATTGGGATAAGCTATTTTAATCTCATTTTACCAATCTGTAAGCTTCTTCATCGTCTTTCAAAACTAGCAAGCATTTATTGAAAGGAAGAATATAGCATTTATGCAATGGCAAGCATGAAGATGAAAGAAATAGATATTAGGGACCCAGGATTTAAAATTTGGGTAGGCTAATTTTCACCAAAATTTTCTAGGTGGGCTAAATTACCTTAATTTAACTAATTTACTACTAAATTTACCTTAACTTTTACCATTTTCTTATTAAAATTTACCTTTATTTTATTTTATTTTAATATTTTTAGGGGGCTGGGGTCTTGCGTCCGTGCCTGGATATTATAGTCTTCACTTCACTTTTTGTTCACAAATAATTGTCTTTTAAGCTATTTTGGTCATCTTAATCTCAATTTACCAGGGTTCATCTAGTGAAAATGTTACTATTGATAGATGTGAAAAGTTATAATTTTGTATTGATATATGTGAAAAGTTGTACCTTTTAATAAAACCAAAAGAGAAATAAATGTAAACCGTGAAAGGTATTTTAGTCTAGAGTAAGCATGATAGATGTCTTACCATGTTTTGGATTTCACACTATCAAACTGTTCCAAGATGAAAAGTATGCAAGCATGCCTAAGGGACATTGCGTTATACGCCTCTGATAGCTCGTACATCAGAGTGACATTGTCCACAGAGATATCCTAAGAGAGTAGTAGATCATTTTAAGATTTAAATAGGTCAAATAATGAATGATAAGATTTGTTTATTGCATGACATGGCTGATACAGAAACAATTCTCTCACCTGGGCAATTGCATGCTCACAATGTCGTTTAAGGCCATCTAATAGATACTGATCAGCGGCTCTAAGCAGATCCTCGGCAATGTCTAAACTAACATTAACAGCCCCTGTGTAAATGAATCTGCAAATCGCAGAAATAAATTGTTAAGTATGTACAGATTTGCTTATCAAGAAAAAAAATGCACAATTTTTAGCCTTACCTTATCATCAATTCAAAGATCTCCCATCTAATATTAGGAATCTCCACATAATTGGCATCTCTTTCCTATGACATGTCAGATTTATACCTCAGCGGAGGAAAAATAAATTATAATATTGGACTTAAAATACAAACAAGCAGAATCATGCCCAATTATGGTGGAAGCAACACTGAGAAAGCTATTGTCGGATTATAATGGTTGCTAACCTTGTAAGCACCATCAAACATGGCTCGGAAAGCGTCAGAAGATGCAAGTAGGCAGATTCGATGAGCAAAGAACTCCTTCCCTAGATAACCAAAAGTGGAAAAGGAAACCTCAGAAACTCTAAAATAATTTTTAGTTAAGTACCCTTGAAGGAATGCAGATGCAAAGACTGAACGGAGACAACCTTCAACTAAGAATGTAACGTCAGACAATGTAGAGTTATTTACATATTGTTCACCCAGATACACCTGCAGAAAGAATGTATGATCAATTAAAAAACATAAGTGGAATAAGGTATTTAAATGAATAATGAATGCTGCAGTTTCTAATATGGCAGCAATATCACAAATATTTAACCAGAGCAAATTGGCAAAGTTAATAGTCCATTATATGTATATTTTTGCATCAGGAGAACATAGAAAAGTTACATAACATTCTGGTATAAAAACCAACGAATGCACTGGCATCAAAGTAGTACTTACCTGTGGACTTGGAGAAGGCGGAGCTGCACCAATTGGCAAGATTAAAGTAGCTTTGGTGGCCATCTTATATAAAGCAATTGAAGCATCTTCTTGCTGCTTTGCACATGAAGACTCCAGAAGTTCCAAGAGCAACTCTAAACCTGAATAAAAAATGGTAGTTCAAGAATTGGCAATGAATATTAAACATCAAAATAAACGAAGGGGCAACATCAAACCAATATCTGGAAACACAAAGTAGCATAAACTATACCCACCATTGTTGTCTATGAATATTTGTCTTTGATGTTCAGGAGAGCATAGGTGAGCAAGAGCCAAAACTACTCGTCTCTGAACAACCTTGTCAGCCACTCGTAATACGTACAACAAATGATTCAGCACCTGTTTACAATCACATGACAGACAAAAGTAGAGAAATGTAAGTGCAAATAGTATGCACCATAAAACAACTGAAAAGTAATAACAAATTAACAATGATGGAAATACTGCATAATTAGAGAGGGAACGTGAGTATGGTGTTAACATACTCGTCCATGGATCTTTTCCTCTAATCTCTTTAGAGTCTTTGACACACAATCCTTGGTTGGCTGCAAGCAGGGCGAACAATTATGGAATAAGCCAATAAACAAGTCCAGGAAAGAACTTAAAGGACTAGTGCAAAGTCAAAACAAAGGGCGAACTTCAACAAACTAAAGTTCATACCTGAGCAATAAAGTCCCCTTCTTGGAGTTTCTGAACACCTCCAGTTCCGATAAGGTCTGCAACATTATCCTGCAACATAGAATGAAAACATGTAAAAAATAAGATGATATTCAGAACAACTCAAAACAAATTAATATTCATCAAACGACATCTAAAATTTTTAACCTCATTGTCAGCAAGACCATAGAGTGCAAAAGCAGCATTATGTTGCAGAGATGCATTTTTGGATTGAAGGAGTCTTAATAGTGGCGTTATCCCACCACTCTGAGCAATTCCAGCTTGGTTATGTGAATCCTGTCAATCAAAAAAGGTATTGAGGCATCATATTTAAAGGAGTAAGGAGAAAACACTTGAAACAGGCAATATGATTATCCGGCCATATACATATGCAGACACAATAGATAATATTTGCTGTAAGAGAACTCTTTAAACCTGGCACACTACAGCAGAATCTAAGGGACTATCAAGTTGTGCAAAGAGGGGACTTCTTAGGATAAAATTGCAGATAAGAACATCTATTACCACATATGCAGTTACCCCAAAGATGGTTGGTTACCTGTGCCAACCGACCGAGTGCAAAAGCAGACATCTCTTTGACTTGTGTATCATCATATTGAAGCATCTGTATCAACGGTGGGACAGCACCTCGCTGAACAATATGAACCTGAAAGAGTGCCATTTATACAAGTTGAATATCCTTTTATGTGCATAAACATCTACTAGAAATTATGAGAGCAAATTTAGCCAAATTTACATGGTTTACAAACCTTGCAATCAGAATCTGCAGCAGCAAATTGCCCAAGCAGTAGAGCAGCTTCTCTTTGACTTTCAGGACAGCTGGAGCTGTAAAGAAAAGTTTAAGAGAGTAAACAAGTATGAATCTAACAAATGAAGTAGAAGAACCATGAGAAGTCACACATCTCTGTTTTTATTATGTTTTAGAAGGTAGATGTTTAAGATGTACAGGCTTGCAACCTGAGCAATCTAACGACTGGTTGCAAAGCACCGGCAAGAATAACTTTTTTCTTTATGTTGGGAGAAGAATGCACAAGATTACCAATTACACCAACCTGAAAAACAAGAAACCATCCAAGCTCAAGTATGGATCATAAAAATCATTTATGATACTAGCAATATAGGTCCTGAGAAGACTTTACCGCCTCATAATGAATGGAAGAATCATTAGATAGTAGCATTAGAATAAGGGTTGGTAGAGCATTGCATTCTACGATCTGGGAAATCATAAATTAATCAGCAAATACAATTTCTATCCGAATAGATAAATAAAAACTATTGTTGGGAAGACGATGTGCTTTTACCTGTTTTTTGTTCTCGTCATTTTTAAATGCAAGAGTTCGCAATGTTCCTGCAACAGCTCTCTGAACTTTAGCATCTCTGGACTCTAGCAACCGGACAAGGGGTGGAATGCCACCATCAAGTCTGATTACAAGCACCAATCAAGGAGTGAATATGATGCATGAAGAGCATTACACCCATGTTCAATTTACCCAGACAGAAAGAAACAGTCATGCCAGCAAACCTGACACGTGATTTTATGCTGCTATTCTCATGAGCTAGGCTAGTAATTGCATCAGCTGCTCCCCTAATTACACCATTAAGAGGTCGTGAATTACATCCACTGCTGCTTCTTTTCAAGAGATCCACTAGATGGGAAAGAGCCCCAGCGTCGACTATACGTTGCTGATGCTCAAGCTGTCGAAATAAACAGATAAGAAAATGGCAGGTAAGTATTCAGTTGTCATGTAAAGCTAGACAAACAAATTATGCAATTGATGAATAAAAAAGACCTCAAAGAGTTCTTCCTCATAAAAGGTTCTGAAGATTTCGAACATTGGCATAGATGTTCTAGGACAAGTTATAATGTCAACATGATCCTTAAGGAGAATATTGTTCTGAAGCACTAATGATCAAGAATCCTGGAGGGGTAATATGCACCAACCAGGACTATACCACAAGTCCTGTGTACTTCGACATTTTTTGCAACAATTTTATGCTTCCAAGTGCCAAAAATATGTTTGACCAACTACCACAAAAAGAAGAAAAATCTCATGATTTATCAACAAAACCAGCAGTTATTCCAGTCAGTTTATCCAGGCAATAACTTTGGCTTAATTTCATGAAGGTTTTGAAGAAGTAGCTTCAAGTCTCATTTAAATGTATCATATAGCAGCTTTAGCGAGGCAGAATACAGAAGAAACTCATACACGTAAGTGCATAATTATATGATCATTGAACTCTTAGAACATATATCATCTTATTGTTTTCATCAGAAATAGCTATTGAGTTACTTTCCGAATTAGAAACCATCATATTAGTTTATCACACAATAACTTAATCAGAAAACACATCAAAATTCTGTATGACCTCCCTTAGTACAGAGGATAGTTTTTTTTTTCAGTAGGCAAATAGTTTTGGGGACTTGTCAAAAACAAATAGTTTAATTTGGTACATGCTAATTGTTTATGGTAAGTTGGTAACTAAGCCACATTTTCAACTGAAAGATTATCACACAGCTATACAAATATCCAGCATTGTAAGCCCCATACAAATTCAGTAAAAATCTAAAGCAACACAAAATTGAACAGAGATAACAAGAACAAATAGATTATTCAATTTGAGGTCAAATTGTAAATACATTAGCAGCCTGCATGCGCATTCAATTCACATCTAAAGCACAACAAAATGGAACCATGAACACACGAAAGTCCGCTTCTCCCTTCCAATCAAAGTTCAAATTGGGGAGAAAAAAAACAAGCGAGAATCAATTAGCAAAACAAAATACCTTAACCGCGAGAAGTCCAAGCACACAAGCACTTCCTCTCTCCACCTCGTGCTCCAGCGGCTTTGCTCCACCCTCCTCCGGCGGCGCCTTCAGATGTCTCACTAAAAGAGGCACTACTCCACTGTCCACAATCGAATTCACAAGCTCCTCTGCAAAACAAACACACAAGATATCATAATAACCGTCGACTACAAAACCTAGAATCCGCACTAACTGAAACGAACCGCCAAATCTACCGTTAACTCGTCAAAAACAGCAAAATCTCAATAGTTACAACTCGACGAAGATACAGATCGCGAGACAGACCGTTTAGAGCGAGCGCGGATAGTATTTCAGTGGCGCGCTTGGCAGCGGAGCGATCAGATTCTTTCCACGAGAAGGTGGAATCGAGAACGTCAATCTGTACAGCAATTTGGTTGAGCAGATCCCGATTTTTGCCTTCGACGAGTGACCGATGTTCATCGACTTTCACCTCACCGGAGTTTTCTTCGAGCTTCCGCTTCAAGCTCCTCCGCGCGCGGGATGATCTGCGCTCGCCACGATCCATGGCAGAAATGCTAGAGAGGAAAGTGAAAGAGTGAGAGGAAGGGAAGGGAAGGGGGGAGGAGAACTCTTTACATTTAACTTTTTTTTTTTTTTTGAAAGGCGTTGCATCAACTAATTACAGCAACTTATGCTGAAAATATGAAAATTTATTTCAAAAAAAATCTCCTTTGAGGTTTTTTTTTAATTAACATAGCGTTTTTTTCATAATTATATTAATTTTAAGAACTAAAATCCTAAAAAATAATAAAGTCTATTAAAATTAATTAAACTTGAATAAAATATTTTCAAAATATATTACTATTTTAAATAGGTTAGAAAAATCGTTAAATATAAAACTATCTTCTTTGAAATATTTTATTTACTTTGTTATACCTTTTATACATTATTAATGCATATCCTTTAAATTTGTATAGCTTTTATCTACTAAAGTTACAATTTTACTCTTACATCTTTCACTTGTAGAAAATCCAATGCATAAAAATATGAAATTGTTGTTAACCTTGTAATGATATCTAATTTATTTACTTTTTGATAAAGGAAGGTGATTAAGAAAAGCTATTTTTTTTGTCTTGCCCTTTTAGCTCGCCTGGTTCGATCAGTCAAACACTTTTAGCTCGCCTGGTTCGATCAGTCAAACACCACTCTGCACCCGAATCGAGTATTTCGTGACCCCATTTTGGAGGAGACTCTTCCAATATCGTTTCTCCATATATACCGACAGTGGGATTAGAACTTCGAATCATGGTAGAGCATGAAAAAAAAAAACTAGGCCTTACGAATTTTGTGAGCAGATTACCTAATTGGTAGTGTCTTCCAAGTTCTAAGAATATTATATTTTTAACCATAAAACATTAATGAGTAGGATTTAAGTTGACACTATAACCTATCTTTAAGAGATTGTCACACCAACAGTTTAAGCAACTATCTATAGTAATTAGTAGAACAAAATTTAACACAAGATTAGTCCTAATTCGATTCATTGCAAATGAGTCCATTACACAAATGGATCAAGTTCCCTTCATGGAAAGCCAACTACTGAACACTACTTTTGACAAAATGGATTCCAATGGATCACACAGAAGCTGGTTTCTGATATACATACACAAGAGAGAACTGTATATTAAACAGCATCAAGATGGGTTGCAAAACCAAAAAACTACATGGCAGCAAAAGTGGATTCAGATTAAACTTGTCCTTCCCTCCCTCTCTTGGTAGTGCTTCTGTCTGTCAAGATCGCCCCTTTCACCTTTACTGCAAAATATCTGCATCTAAGAAACAAGCAGACAGTAAATTTCACTACTTCCAACAAGGCAATGCAATGCAATAACTGGACCCAATAAGAAAGCTTTGCTAATGCAAGAAATGGGGATGCAGGTAGAGAAAAAAGAGAAACAAAATGCATCATTGAGTTTGTCTGAATCAAAGAGGTGAGAATAGTTTACTGATATATGCTAACTAACCTAAAAATGCACAACAGCAACAACATTGACCCAGTTCGGTACCCCTCAAGGGAGTATCTGAGGAGGTGCGACCGAGAGACCCAAAGAGACCGAAAACCCACAACAGATACTCCCTTGATAAAACCATAAACTAACCTAAAAATGCAATTATCATAAAACCATAAACTTCCTCTAGCCACTAACTATTTCTCCATGCATATCATGCAAGAACAACTTAAAGCCCACAAAGTATATTTTTTCAGATAGAAGAGAGATAGATTAGCAAATTAACAACCTTTGTCCATAATGTCATCTGGGATATCGTGTCAGGTTCCTCCATTTGTCCTTGAGATCAACTTCCGTCCTTCCCTCAAATATGTCGCGGAATTCCATCAATATAGACTTCCAATTTCCTCTGCCAAACTCTTGTACACCTTTTCTCAATGTGTCTTCTTCCAAATTACTCCATCTCCTCGGTAGCCTCCTCTTTGACGGGGTTATCCTCCTCCTCTTTGGACTCTGTAAATGGGGTCGGCTTGGTGACGGCGAATCCTGTGTAAACTCCAACGGATCAGTGGTCAAAGTTTGTTTCTCTTTCCCGCGTTCTTCTCTTTCTAAATGACCATCACCTCTGATATTTTCTACACTATTAGCCCTCCCTGAGCGATCTCTTTTGTCCATAGGGATAGAGTTAACATTCCTTTCAGTACCATGGTTTCTGCCTACACCAGTATCTCTCTGTACATCTGAGGAGACACCTTCAGCAATTTTCGAGGCTTCAGGAAGAGGATGTCTGACAACAGCATTAGGATCTGCAAAACTAGATTCGAGATCTGCTCTCATCTGGTTTACTTCAAGGGAGGGAAAGCAGTGATGTTCATTCTTGCTTGTGTCTTTGTCTACCTCCTCATTGTAGGAAATCTTTGCTTTTGAGCCTCTTCCATATAAAACTTTTCTACGCACACCTATATGTTTCTGCCTTGATGGACCTTGCTTGTGCTGAGATTCTTCTAGTTAACAATAAGAAATTCAATAAGCAAGTTTAATCTTGTTGTTTATAGTTATATGATCAACAAAAAAGGTTGCATTAAAAAGAACAGGAATATAACACAAAGGATGAACCACATACAAACATGAATAGCTTGGTACAAAAGCACTTATACTAGAAAGAAAGACAGATCAAAAGTTACTGCTGTGCTACTGCTATATATGCACTTTATAGTATGAAGGTGATGGAAATACATGGTAACTATAACTTGTTCTCAGTAAAAGCAGTGCAATCTAATCTTTTCTTAACCAAAAGAGCAATTTTTCAAAAAAATATCATAGCAACATGCTAAGATACTAGTTAAAAAGAAAAGGAATAATTTCATACCAGCAGAAGGCATAGCACTAGGAGTCATCCCATCATGAGCCCTAATTACATTTTCCATACCATCCAAACCTTGTTCTTTTTCAAGAACATTGTCTCCCTTTCCAGCCTCAGTTACATTCTCCAAGCCCTCAAAACCTTGAGTTTCTGGTTAACAATAATGAATTCAATAAGCAACTTGAATCTTGAACTTGATAGTTTTTAAGACTAGAAAAAACAGGAAGGAAATAACGCAAAGGATAGGGCCACAAACAAATGTGAATGTACATAAGCACTTATAAAGAAAGAAAGAGATACAACAAAATTTGTTGACGTGCTATTTATGCACTTCATAGCGTGAACTGTGA
Source organism: Fallopia convolvulus (assembly GCA_964016875.1). Classification (NCBI taxonomy): domain Eukaryota; kingdom Viridiplantae; phylum Streptophyta; class Magnoliopsida; order Caryophyllales; family Polygonaceae; genus Fallopia; species Fallopia convolvulus. The sequence goes on from OZ024732.1 coordinate 56,510,596, forward strand.
AGGTCATGGAATTATAAGAACAAATACTGCAGCAACTAAGGAAGCCAACTGTAAGCAAGAGTGCAAGACATGCACTTTCAATTCTCAATATTACTTTTGATAATTCAAATGCTCAATGTTTTTGACAGTTCATGAAGCTTCATTGCACACACATCTTAGCTATTATAAGTATACCTCCTCCTCAGTAAAAGCAAAGCAATCTACTCTTTTCTTGACTGAGAGAACAATTTTCTAAAATACATCATAGCAACATGATTCAATATTAGAAAGAAAGAGAAGCAGCAATTTCATTACCAGCAGAAGGCCTGTCACTAGGAGCTATCCCATTATGAGTCTCAACCACATTCTCCAAACCTTGTTCTTTTTCAAGAACATGGTCTCCCTCTCCAGCCTCGGGTACATTCTTCAAGCCCTCAAAAGCTTGTTCTTTTTCAAGATCAACATTGTCTCCCTTTCCAGCCTCAGTTACATTCTCCAGACCCTTCAAACCTTGTTCTTTGTCAAGAACATCGTCTCCCTTTACAGCCTCGGTTAAATTCTCCAAACCCTCCAAACCTTCTTCTTTTACAAGAACATCGTCTCCCTTTCCAGCCTCAGTTACATTCTCCAGACCCTCGAAAGCTTGGTTTTCTTCAAGACAATTGTCCCCCTTTCCAGCCTCAGTTAGACTCTCCAAGCCCTCAAAACCATGTTCATCCCCAAGTGCATTGATTCCTTGCACAGCCTTCCCCATGTTATTCTCATCTTCAGCAGTCTTCTCTAGAAACGAAGGACCCATTTCATTCCAGGATTCCACAAGGTAACCTTTAACCGCTTTGAGGGCCTCATATCTAGTGTTCCTGGACAATATCTTGTCACAAATTTCCGCATTGGTACTTGCCGCTTCAAGATCATCCCTCCAACCCCACCATTTCTCAGTTATCAAACCCCAATTCTCCGAGTAACCCGTTTTTCGAACCCTATCCTTCCATATCCTCTGCAAAGTTTCAGAATACATCCTATAATCTTCCACCTCTAGAAACCTCACCGTGCAGTCCACGGCCACAGCACAATACGCAGTCCTCATGGATTCCGAAGGAAACTTCCCTTCACTAAAATCCAGTTCTCCCACAAGCTCCAACAGGTCCAAAATCTTCTCCGAAACTAACCTCTTCGACACCTCAGTCTGGATTCTCCGAATCACCAACCCCCTTTTCAACCGGTAATCAACACCCTCCAAAGGAAGCCACGCTATGAGGCGATCCAGCAGCCTATCATCAGCTTGTTGCCAAACTACAAATTCGATAATCCACTTTGACGTTTGTAGATCCATTCTATAACCCTAATTTGCACCGCAGAATCCCGAACAGCACACAAAATATCCCTTCCAAGAACCTAACTTTCTATTCTAGGGTTTACATAGCGGATTAATTGAACTCCGAAAAAAAAAACCTAGGGCTTCGATAAGAACCTTGGCTAATCATCCAGACATGTAGTGACTAGAAGGAAGGAGGAAAACTTACGAGCACGGAATTCGGAAAGTCGATTTCGAAAGCACTTGTCTGAGACGATTCCTGAACACGGCAAGAGACCTTTTTAATGGACTGTTTTGGTAGTGAGAGAAGATGAAGAGGATAATTTCAAAACTGTTCAATTCGTACCATTTGTCCTTATCAATGATTTTACAAGAATGCCCTTCATCGTTGGGTATATAAATGCATAAATAGAATACCCGATCCAAACCGTCCGATAATTTTAGTGTCAATATCCAAAACTTTGAACCCAAAATAGACTGAACCCGCTGGAACTCGAAAACCACTGGGTTGAAACCTGAAACCCAAAACCCGTTGGGTTGACCGATTTATTATATTTATAGAGTTTATTTTAAAACTTATGTAATAATTTTATTAGCAAAATACATAAAAATAATATATTATAATTAAATATTATTCTTTAATTAAAAATTAATTTTAATAATCATAAAAAGAACGAAAATCTGCAACAACCTAGCCCGATTTACTCGTGACCCGACACGAAATCGAACGCGATTTAAACCGAACTGAAAATAACCGAACTCGAACCCGTCCGCATGACCCGATTAACCGGTCTAAAATTCATGGTAGAGCATGAAAACTAAACAAAACAAAACTAGGCCTTACAAATTTTGTGTGCAAATTACCTAATTGGTAGTATCTTCTAAGTTTTAAGCATATAAATTATAAGAACGATTTTTCTAACCTATGCCCTAACGATTTTTCTAGGTTAAGATTCTTAAAATGGAAACAATTAGTTAATTTATATATTTATTTAGGATTAATTAATTTTTTAAAGGGTTTATTAATTTCCTTTTAGAGTTTTAGTTTCTTGAATTAGTATGTTTATCCTATGCCCTTAGAACATACGTTAGAAAAACCGTTATAAGAATATTGTATTTTTAACCTTAAGTGGGATTCAATTTGACACTATAACTTACCTTTTACAAAATTGTCACTTTATATTTATTTTGTTATATACATGTATAATTTAATCTTACTAATGGATCCTAATAACATGTTAATGCCAATTATTGAAAAACATATGGTAAATCTGAAAAACAAAATGTAATGCAGAGAACACCAGCACTTTAAGCAACTATAGGAGAACAAAATTTAGCACAAAATTAGTCCTAATTCAATTCATTGCAAATGATACATAATTATTCAAGAAACACTATACATAAACCTAATACACAAACTCAAAATGAGATTCCATCTAACACCAATTGCGATAGAATGATTAATCTCAGTTTCAGACGTGGGAACTGATTACATTCCCAGCATCCTCTAATCTAGCAATAGTCTTTGACACTATATCCTTGGTAATCTGCAGAAATTAGTACAAAACAAGACAATATTCATCAATATCATCAAGGTTACTAAATAAACCATAATTAGCCAGATTTAGAGCATTTACTACTACTAATAATAATGATAAATCAATAATTGCATAATCAAATTCAAAGCCATGGAACTAAAGTCCACACCTGAAGAATGAAGTCCCCCTCTTGGAGTTCTGAACACCTCCAATTCTGATAAATTCAGCAACATTATCCTACAATACAGAGTTGAAAGACATAAAAACAGTAAGATATTTACTCAAAAGATATTGAAAATTCATCAAACAATGCCAAAATGTACAATCTAAACCTCATTGTTAGCCACTCCAAATAGTGCAAAAGCAGCATTATGCTGTAGAGATGCATTTCTGGATTGAAGGAGTTCTAATAGCGGCATCAACCCGCCCCTCTTGACAATTTCTGCTTGGATATTTGAATCCTAACAATAGGAAAATGTAAACATGGCATCATGTTCAAATAAGCAAGGACAAAACAGAAATGCAACAGACAATATTGTAAAAATTCATGGGGTTAAGGGTCGTGCACATGTAAGCCCAATATACGCAGATAGACATTCGCCATTGGAAAAGAACTAGAAAGAAAGTTACCTGAGCCAATCGACCGAGAGCAAAAGCCGACATTTCTTGGACTTGTGGATCATCATGTTGAAGCATCACAATCAAAGGTGGGATAGCAGTTATAGCATCTTGCTGAGCAATTTGAACCTGCAAGAGTGCATACATTCAATTTGGAATATCCTTTTTGTTTTCTAACATGAATAAACATATACTACGAAACTATAAATTTAGTTCCAAATACCTTGCAACCAGAATTAAGAGTGGCAAATTGCCCAAGCAGTAGAGCAGCTTCTCTTTGACTATCTACACAGCAAGAACTGCAACCAGAAATAAATATCTAAGAATAGTATGTTGGATCAATATAAAAAAATAGTGAAAAATCAAGGTAAATTTAATTAATAATAGTGGAAATTAAGATAAATTTAGTACTATATTACTATATAGATGGAAATTAAGGTAAATTCAGCCTATCAAAGTAAATTTAGTTTTGGATAAGTGAAAAATTATGGTAAATTTAGACTACAAGATAACTCCAACCTATCCAAAATTAAATTTCTGGTTTCATCCTTGTGGATTAGTGTGCAAGATAAAGCTCAACTATAATTAACTCTACATTCTATATTTCAAATTTTCAATGACAAACCTGAGCAATCCAATGACGGGTTGCAAAGCACCAGCAAGAAGAACCTCTTTCTTTATATTAGGAGAAGAATGCACAAGATTCCCAATTACACCAACCTGAATAACAAGAATTCATGCAGGTTCAAGTATAGACCATAAAATCATACACATAAATCACCAATTCCTGAACAAAGACTTTACCGCCTCGTACTGTATGTCAAGATCACCAGACTGAAGCATTAGAATAAGGATTGGTAGAGCCTTGCATTCTAGAATCTGTGAAATTTATAAATCAATCAGCAAATGCGCCGTACGTCGATCTTGATAACATTGATCTGTTCGGCAAAAGACGCTCTTTTACCTGTTTTTTGTTATCATCATTTCTAAATGCAAGAGTTCGTAACGCTCCTGCAACAGCTCTCTGAACTTTATCATCTTCAGACTCTAGCAATTGGACAAGTGGTGGAATGCCTCCATCAAGTCTAAGTGAATATGACATATATATTCAGTTGTGAAAAGAAAAGAATCTAATCTCAACCATTATGATTTCCAAACTTTACTGGAACTAAAACCCGTAAGAAGTAGTCGTAGTAGCAAACCTGACTCGTGATTTTATGCTGCTATTCTCATGAGCTAGGCTAGTTATTGCATCGGCTGCTCTCCTAATAAGGAGATTGAGAGTTTGTGGATCACATCCATTGTTGCTCCTTTTCAAGAGCTCTACAAGATGGGGAAGAGCCCCAGCATCAACTATGAGTTGCTTAAGCTCCGGCTGAAAGTTGAAAATTAATTCAACGTGTTCAATATAAATATGCAAAGATATATATGACTCTTGAACAAGTAATATCACTGATATGAAACATGCCTTTCTTACTTTCAAAATGCCATAATTCAGTATTATTTTCCAGATTTGTACACGTCTGAGAGCCCCCAAATGATATTTTGATAATTTGATCACCAAAATCACATATGATCCATGTAATAGTGATCAAGAAATAGGAGTTTCAGCAAGGCGGAATTCAACTATGATACAAAAAGGATTCATACATGTATGTAACACCCATGAAAGCAAGAATATATGTGCATAGTTATGATCATTGAGCTCTTAGAAGATCAATCATCTTTTTTTTTTGTCAAGAGCACAGCTAACGAGAGTCGAAACGGAGAGCATCACGGCATTAGCCTAAAGTTCTAGCCGGTTGACTATCAATTATCTTATTAGATCAATAATGGCCTACTTAATTACAGAATTCGATGAGTTAATGATCGGATACCAAATTCATGGCTATGACTTGAGTTTAGTAGCCTAGCTAAATCTAAAGCATAATAACAAGATCGAACCTTCAAATTGGGGGAAAAGTGGAAATCAATCAATCAGTAAAATCAATAATTAATTTACCATTTTCGCAAGAACAGCAAGAGCAAAAGCACATCCTCGCTCCACCTCGTGCTCGAGCGGCTTCGCTCCACCAGTATCCTCCGCCGCCGGCGGAGGCGGCGCCTGTAGTTGTCTCACTAAAGCGGGAACCGCTCCACACTCCACAATCAAACTCACAAGCTCCTCTGCAAGCAAAAATTTCACGAAAATTAACCATCTGTCAACTCCAAATCAATAAATTAGTAAGAGAACCAGAAATTTCAATTAGAGATAGATCGTGAGAGGTCGTGCCGTGTTTGGCGAGCTCGGAGAGTACGAAAGCGGCGTGCTTGGCCGCGGATCGATCGGCTTCTGTCCAGGAGAAGGTTGAATTGAGAACGTCAATCTGAGTAGCGAGTAATTTGTTGAGGAGCTCTCGATTGTTGCCTTCGTGGAGTGGAAGAGGGAGTTCGAGTTCGTCGTGATCCATGAAATCGAGAACAAGTGAATTGAAGCAAATCTTGTACAAGAGAAAATGGGATTATTACATCCGATTTTTTTCAAATATGACCATTCTTTGATCACAATTTGACTTTCTTTGATCCGATTGGGCAAGTCTTTCTTTTATGTAAGAAGTGAGTGTCCATTCCATTATTTATATTTTATGTTTGACTATACTAAAGCCTAATTTCTGTTCATTGAAATTTCCTATGAGCAAGTCGGTTTTTTTTAATGTAAAAGTATTTCGTTAATAGTAACATAGTAGATGATTAATCAAATTAAGTAACATTATCACTTTTATGTCGTAGATTTTGTTTGGATGTCAAATTTCAACCAAGTCCCATTACAAATTTTGTCTTGTGAAGGTAACTTGGCCAACACTAAAACGAGATTGGTGTTTCTTGGTGATTTTTCAGTTGACCTGAGCAGGTATGAGCAAGAGAAATATGCAAATTTACATAGTTTTTATACCCAACAAACATAGCCTAAATTTGAGTTGAGTTTGGCCAGAACCCAGGTCCTCTTTTGTACAGATAGGTGTTGTAAAACAGAAACTGTGCACTGTTTCCTTGAATGTTCAGATCTAGTCCTTCAGATTCAGCAAAAAATTAGCACATCCATATAAAATTTCCTCTAACATATGACAATTTCACACCACCCAAAGTGTAACTTGACTCATTCCTTATACCAATGGTATAAAAACAAACAAGGCCATTTTTTGGATTGCACCCACCTAAATCTCTTGATCTCATGAACAGTTAATGAAGATGACATATGAATTTCCCATATGGAATAACACTAACTAGCAATTATGTACACAATAGCCAAAAATGGTAGCTCAGTAAAGGCAACAAAGAAGCTTCAGAATTTCTTAATTTCATTACATAAACAACAAAGATACATGAATACAAGTAGCCATAAAACTAGATTTTTGGACAGACAATACATGCATAATACATGCTCTATTTCTATTCATGCCATTCTCTCTTTGGATCAGAATTACAAATCATGGAGTTCCAAGAGAGATACATGCATATTGAAATTACTACCCACTTCAAATTTACCTCTTTCAGTTTCTTCCCACTGTGTTTTCATTCACATATCATCAAGATTCTCCATTTGAATGCTGCTCTTAAGAGGCACATACTCACCCAGATACCCACCAAGGTGATCATGCAATGCGGTTTTATCAATACTCTGGTGATGGAAGCTCTTACAAACGTAATAGAACACGCTCTGAACAAGCAATCCAACTAGATTCACAATCACCAGAACACCAACAAGAAATCCACCAACAACGATCCTCGCGAACACCGATTGCGACTCGCCGTTCACCACAAACAGAGCGAATACGCCATTGATGACGCCGCAAACCATCAAGTACCCAAACACGAAGACTCCCGCCATCAAGACCTTACCTTTGAGAAGCTCGTAGCTCTTCCTCATCGCCGCCAGGCCGTACACCGGCTCGAGGACGGAGATCACGGAGGCGAGGTGCCAGAGCGCGGTGATGTAGACGTGAGCGAAGAGGAAGAGGGAGAACGCGAGGAGGAGCGAGACTCCGAGGAGGATCGGCGAGTGGGAGTCGACGGCGACGATGATGAGCACGAGGAGGAGGATGAAGGCGAGATTGTAGATCAGCATGAGGATCGACACCCAAATGAAGGTCACGAGGAGGCGGCGGAAGACGGAGGGGATGGCGGAGACGACGGAGGAGAACGAGACCGGTTTTCCGGAGTAGATCGAGGCGACGGTGAAGACGGCGGCGGCGGTGGAGAGGAGGGAGAAGACGAAGAGGAAGATGAGGTAGATGAACTGGAAGAGTAACAGGAGGATCCATTGATGGGATTGGGCGCTGAGAGGGAGGTCGGGATCTTGCAGGCGGGCGAGGATCGGGTGGGTGAAGAGGGAGTGGGCGAGGATGGAGAAGGAAAGGGGGAAAATTAGGGTTAGGGTTATGAGGTAGAAGGTTTTGGGGGAGAGCTTGGGGATGGAGATGGATTCGCGGATTATGTCGGTGAGGGAGAGGAATTGGAGCTCTTCTGGTTGGAGATCCATGGCGGATTTGGGGAGGATGTCGGAGATCTGGAGGAGGATGAAAATGGCGGTGGAGTGAAGAAGAGGAAGGAGATTGCGTTGGTGTGTGGAAGGAGTAAAGGTGGCGATGGACGTTGACGTTGACCGGGGGGGAGATTGTGAAGTGGAAAATATTTCAACGAATAAATAAAAAATAATGTAAGATTTTCCGGTGGTGGGGACCACTACCGACGGGGAGTCCCATTGCCGGAAAAGGACATTTTTTTAATTTAAAAAAATAAGAATGGAAAAAGTGTGGATTTATTTTGTGTGACGTGGTATTAAATAAAGGAAAAAATAGTGCGTCGGTTGGATATGATTTATGGGTGATTTTAAGCTAATTATTGATGGAAATGTATAGGGATACTTGATTATTGGAGTGTTTATGTTGCATGATGCTTTGCTTTTTAGTTAGGGTTGAAATTGAATCGAGTCGAGATTGAATTAGATGCTAGGTGAGTTTAAAATGAATGGAAGTTTAATTCGAGCTTAAAATTTTATTTTGAATTTGATTTATTTGAATATTTATTAAGGTTGAGCTTAACTTGTGAATCTCTTATTTATTTTCTATGTAATATATTTTACAAAAAAAAATCTATGTGATATAATCTCTCGTGAATAACTCATTTGCATGGTCGTCTATACAAGAAAATAAAACTAAAAAGTCAAATATGTAGCTTGAGAGAGGTTACCAAAACTATATATTTTGGGTCGTTTTTATGAACGTATAACGTAATTTATTATGAACATATGATCGAACTTGCTCATGAGCATATACTCGAGTTTGCTCATAGACAAACAAGCCAGTTTTCTTATGAATTTTCTTAAAATTATGCTCAAACTTTACTTATTTATAAATCAAATCTAATACAAATAATACTAATCCGAAACGAACACCAAATTTATTATGAATGGCTCTATTCATTTAGAACCATTTTCAATAACTTATAAAACAATGTATATAAGCTAATATTGTTTTTGAAGTGTAATTCAAGTGGCACAAGAAAAAATGTATATTAAAATGTAAGCTTAAAAGTTCAGTATCATTTGTAACTTAATGCCTTTTTATCACCGAGTAAAAATGAGAAACAATTTGATACGTTGCTCTAAGAATTGTAACACATATCTTGATGGATGTCTTCCGCAGATGAGATTGTGTCAAAACTCAGTTCAATCCTCATGTTTAATACATAGAGATGAGATTGCAGATGCTTCTTCCCAATTGCAGGAATCCCCTTTCTTCAGTTGCCATTCTCGTCCACAGAATTCCCAACTCGAAACACTTCACAAGTCAATCGAAGCCACTCGACGTGGAAGAAACACAATCATCAGGCTACTCTGATTCCTTACGAGCTTGTGTTGAATCCTCCGATCTTCCGCATGGAAAATCAATTCATGCCCGCCTAATCAAAAACTCTCTTCTTTGCTCTTCCATTTTCCTCCAAAACCATCTCCTCAACGTTTACCTGAAATTTGGGGAAACTCAAGATGCCCTTGACCTGTTCGACGAAATGCCTGTGAGAAATTTAGTTTCATGGACTTCCCTGATTAATGGCTTCGTCCAAAACGGGCTTCCTTGTCCAGCTGTGCAGTTTTTCTCTCAAATGCACTTTGCTGGTGTCAGGCCCAATGAGTTCACCTTTGTGGGTGCCCTGCGTGCTTGCTCCCACTTGCCCACAAGTGTTTACCTAGCCTATCAGTTGTATGGGTTGGTCATTCGATCCGGTTTCGAGTACAATGTGTTTATCTTCAACGCCTTGTTGAGTGTCCTGATCAAGAATGATGAGTACAGAGAGGCGTTGCGAGTATTTGAGATTTGTAAGGCTGTAAAAGATATTGTGACTTGGAATACAATGCTGGATGGATTTGTAAGGTTGGAGCCCTCAAAGCTTCCATATTTCTGGTCAATGATGATCAGTCATGGGGTGAAGCCTGATGCGTTTAGTTTTTCGTCTGTTTTCGCGGGTTTGGCTGATATTTGTTCTCTGGAAATGGGAATCCAGGCTCACGCAATGCTAGTGAAGGAAGGGCACGGAAATGAGACGGGTGTGGGGAATTCGTTGGTTAACTTGTACTTGAAGAGTGGGAATCTTGTGGATGGATTCAAGGCCTTTGATGAGATTGGATACAGAAATGTGATATCTTGGGCAGCCATGGCGTCCGGGTGCTTAAACTGTGGTGAACCAGGAAAAGCTCTCGGTATCATTGAACAGATGAGAGAGACGAGTCTTATTAGGCCTAACAAGTTTATTCTGTCAACCATGCTTAATGCTTGTGCTAGCCTCGCTTCTCTAGGAGAAGGGAGGAAAGCACATGGCTTGAGAATCAAGCTTTCCGGGAGCAATGAAGATTACTTGCAAGTTGATAACGCGCTTCTTGACATGTACATGAAGTGTGGTAACACGAATGATGCAGTGGCCGTGTTTGCCAGAATGGAGAACCGTTCTGTTGTTTCCTGGACAGCCATGGTCATGGGATTTGCCAATAACGGGAAAGCAAAAGAAGCACTTAGAGTATTTGATGAAATGGTATTAGAAGAATGTATGGAGCCAAACTATGTAACATTTGTGGGTGTTTTGAGCGCTTGTAGCCAAGGAGGGCTTGTTGAGGAAGGCAGGAAGTATTTCTCTGAGATGACACGTGTCTACGGGATTGAACCGGGAGAGGATCACTACATATGCATGGTTGATCTCCTTGGCCGAACTGGGAATGTTGGAGAAGCCGAGAAGTTGATATTGGAAATGCCAGTTCAGCCGGGTCGTCCTTTACCTTTAGTGTGGCAAACTCTACTTGGTGCTTGTTGTAATCAGGGAGATTTTGAGACCGGGAAGAGAGCAGCAGAGCACGCACTTCGTCTGAGTAAAGATGACACTTCAACGTACGTGTTGTTGTCCAACGTTTTTGCCAGTTCGAGCCGGTGGGACAGAGTTGAGGCCCTGAGAAAGCTGATGCAAAGCAGAAATCTTGGCAAAATGCCTGGCTCTAGCAGATTTGAAGGTTAGGTTTCTTTGCAAAATGGCATGATTATAATACTAGTCTAAAAAAAAACATGATGCTTTACTTTTTTTTATCAGATGAAATAGGATGATTTGGCTGATTTTACTTGTAGCAAGTTGCCATACACTGGTAAAATTACATTCCTTAGCATTTTGCAGAATGTGGAACCTAAAATTGCTTGCAGATTTGAAGTAGGCCTAGTGAAGAAGAAAATCCAGCAATTTGTCCAGCCTAACCAATTCTAAATAATTTAACTTGATAGACTAACCAAATTTGGATTCAGGTTAAGTTTGTCAAACATACCATATTTTGATTACATACTCAACCAAAAGCAATAGGTCCGTTTGATCGAGGTTCTTAAATAGCCAACTTCCCAACTTCTATTTTCGTAGCAAACTCTAAATTGACCAAACTACTGGTAACTTCAATAATCAATACAGGAGAATAGGAGATGCAATTAACTTGTGATATCATTAAATTGTGCAGATCCTATATAAAATTCATATGATAGATTTAAGTTTCTCATTGTGCTGTTAACTTGATGAGAAGCCATTCTTCCCTTTGCTTCTATTAAAAAAAATGTTGTATCTGGATGTAAACTTTGTTTTTATGATGCAATGGATGTCTTCTTAGAGGTTCATTGCATTGCATTCATAATTGCAGATGCTATGAGTGGCATTTTTTCTTTTTCCTGTATTGTCTAACTAAGAAAAGCTGTAATTTTTTTTTCTTGGTAAATCAGATGCACAAGTGAGTGCCTGACTAGAATTTCTTCATTCAGACTTGTCACTTGTATGTTGTTGCTTAAATGCTTGCAGGATCTTTAAAGTGATTGTGCTCTTGAAGCTAATTGCTCAGCTAAAACCAATTTACACCAATAAAAACAATGATTGAGTTCTAGGTACTAAAATTTAAAACCAACATCTCCATACAACAAATCTGAAAAACATGTTATAAACACTTCCTGAACAAAATTTATTTCCAAAAGAATGTATAAACAACTTAAAAAATACACAACAATCTTTCTAACAAAATATACAAAATTGCAAGGGATTTAATCTAAATCTGGCCCCTTCAATGTTAGATTTACATCATGCACCTATGCTGAAATTAATGAATAAGACTCACTTCTTCTTGTGCTTCAAAGTTACAATCTCCTCCTCAGCCTCAAGATCAAACATTCTATTCAAAGCATTCATATTCTCCAAAGCCTCACTCAGAGGCCGGTTTTCGCTCCCATCACATCTCAAATGCTGCATTGGTCCCTGCAAGAGCTTATTAGCTATACTCCGAGCACACTCACTGATCGCCTCTTTCGAATGATCGCCCCTGCTGCAGAACCTCTCCATCTCCGCCGCCACTTTCCTCTCCACACAAGCCCTCAGTTTCTTGATCGTAGGAACCGTCAGCAACGAATCCCTCTTATCTTCAAACCGCTTCGTTTCCTCATCAATGATGGCCCGCGCTTTCACACCTTTCCTCACCCGATCCTCCTTGTTCGCCTCCACAACCTCCTTGAGATCATCCACATTGTAAACCCGGGCCGTCTCAAGGCTTCCAACACACGAACTGACATTTCTAGGCACGGAAATGTCGACAAATAGCCTTATACCCTCCTCATGTGCAAGGCTTTGCACATGCTCCTTCAAGAACAATGGGCTCTCTGAAGATGTGCAAGTGAATATCACATCTGCTGATGCTGCACAATCATACAACTCAGAAATCGGCCTGTATATGATCTCAACAACGCCGCCCTCCTTCATCTCCTCGCGTATGGCTGTCACTCTCGCCTCACTACGGTTCACCACCACTATTTCCCTACACCCTTTAGCCACCAAGTGTTTAATCACCAGCTTGCCCATTTCACCTGCTCCAACAACCAACATTCTGGCTTTTCCTACGTCGCCTGAAGAAGAAGATTCGGCGAGTTTCTTGAGGGCCAACTCCACAGCAGCCGAGCTCACAGAGACGGATCCTTCAGCAATGCCTGTCTCGCTCCTGACCCGTTTGCCAACTGAAATCGCGTGCTTGAACAATCCACCAATGTTCCTCCCGAATCCCTCAACGCCTTGCCCAACCTTAACAACCTGCTTCACTTGTGCAAGGATTTGGCCTTCGCCCAAGACTAAAGAGTCCAGACCCGACGATACTTCAAAGAGGTGCTCCACAGCGGATTTGTTATACAGCAAGACGCGGTGCTTGATAAGCTCTGAGACGGCAACTCCACTTGACTGTACACAAAACAAGGAATCAATCATCAGTCCCTATAAAAGATGAAAATATAAAGCCAATACTTGAACATCAATCAATGTAGCATCATCATCATCATTGACCCAGTGAGGCTCCACCACAACAGAATCTGGGGGGTCAATAGACCCAAGAAAAACTTGAATTCAACTATTTGACAATAATAACTGAATTTAGTCAGAACATCAATCAAAGTATACTATACTATATATACCTTTGACATCCATTCGGTCACTTCTTTGACTCCGCGCTCCTGAGACAGAGCTAAAACATAGATTTCTAATCGATTGCAGGTGCTTAGAACAGAAGCCTCCTCTATATGGTTCAAACTGCATAGCTCCTCAACTGCTCGCCGCCAATCTGTTTCAGGAATCGCGAGCTTTTCTCGTATCTCAACGGGGGTATAATGCACACTTAACCCTATTGAAACAATGCTGCTCTTTCCTTTTGTGTACCCTGCATAATGGCGATTCAGAGAATTAGTCAACAATCTATCTTATATTATAATATATACCGTCACATATAAAATACTTCTCACATAGCTGAATTTGGTGCATTCTAACTAAATTCAGTTACTATTGTCACATAGGTGAATTTCAGTTTTTCTTAGGTCTATCCGAGCGTACCCCTTTCCCTTGGGTAGGGGTACCGCTATCTTGACCCCACAGATTCCGCTGTAGCTGAGCCTCACTGGGTCAATGATGATGATGATGACATATAAAATACTTACGATCAGTGGCGGAGGTGTTGAGCGCCTCAAGAGCATTAAGACTCGATGATCGAACGGAGTTTAGTGAAAAATCTTTATCAGACGTGCATCTAGGGCTGATCAAGAGGGCGGCGCGACGTCTCGACGGCAATCGAACGAATGAGGGAGGGAACGACGCCGTTTCAGGCCGACGAACGTGTGTAAATGTAAACGCGGCCGTGAGCGCGGCCATTGTGCGCGCGCAAGGTTAGCGTAGAATGAATGGGAGAATTTGTAAACAAATCGGAGAAATATAAGGGGAAGGAGTATTTATAGAGGTCTTTTTTGGGCAAGGAGGAGGATATTTTGATACTGTAACAAATTTATTTCTTTTTATATGTTATTAGATCCGAAATTAAAGATGTTATTTCGATATTAAAATGCTAGGGGTTTATAGAATTAATGTATTATTTAATTATATTTGTTAAATTTGAGCGGCAACGGATATAGTTAAGTACTAGTATGTATTCCCGTATCTTATAGGGTTTTTCTTAAATAAAATATTTATAAATATACTTATAGAGAAAAATAATTATGTAAATGCTTAAATATATATATTTTTGTTGCGTAAAAAGATAAGGCAATTATCATATAAAATCAAGATCTTTTCATATAAGGTAATAAATGAATGGATCATAATAATAACCAAATTGGCAAGGAGATAACTATTCAATTAAGATATATTCTAAAAACATGGATAAGAATTTATCATATCTAAAAATAAAAAATTATTTTTAAAAAAAAAATGTTATTAAGTCCAATCTAAAAGTGACATGTGTCATTTAATAATTTTTATAACCTCCGATTTAGGTTATAGTTATGATGATATTTTTTTAAATTATGAGTACATATTTTATCTACAAAAAATATTATTTTCAAAAATAATTATTAAAATTGATAGAGGCAAAGATATTTATAAAAAGTTATAAGTACATATTTTATTTTAAAAAACATACAATTTTTAAAAATAATTAATAAATATTGATATAGGCAAGGATATTTTCTTAAAAACTATATGTATATTATTTAAAAAATATCCTATCCAAAAATAAATTTTAATATATTAATTATTACAAATGTTTAAAAACGTTAGGTGGAAGTTGGGCGGAGAGAGACCGCATAGTGCCTAGACAGCCTGAATGGTGGTCTAGGGGGTCTTAGACGGATGCCTAGGCGGGCTAGGACCTTCTAGTACCTAGGCGGGATACGACTAATTTTAAAGTAATCCAATTAAATTTCAATCAATTAGATTGATTTAAAAAAATGGGATGATGTGGTTCAATGTGGACATGGCATAGCCAAAAATTCGATCCATATGGTGCTAAATTTTTGTGGATCAAATTCTTAGCTACATCAAAAAAATTGAAAAATACAGAATTCTTTTTTGTATATTTTTTTACATAGATAGTATTGTAAAAAATTTCTCAAAAGTAAATTTGACATTTGGGATATTAGCCACTACCCCACCCAACATTATGCAAAACATGTCAAGTTTTGTATTTTTCAAAACTTGACATGTGTTGAATACTAAGTGACAAGCAGATTTGGCACTTAGTATTCAACACGTGTCAAGTTTTGCATAATGTAAAGTGGCTAATTTCTCGTGAAGACTTTGCTTTTCTTCTAATATATAAGGAGATTTGGCATTTCAATCCATAAATTAGTATATGTTTTTACTCTAAAATTGATATAGGGACTAAATTCATCTCAAAAGCAGTGTATAAAAGCTGATGAACTTGAAGATGCGCCCAAATCATCAGTAACTATAAACTTACGATCAGGGGCAGAGATCTTCAACACCTCAAGAGCAGAATGGCTCGACGATCGAATGAGATTGAACAAGAGACCATTATTATCTGAGACAACGCATCTAAGGCTGATCATGAAGGTAAAACAACGTCTATGGAGGATAGGCAATTAAACGAACGAAGAAGATGATTTAGAAGGAGAGGAAAACGGCCTTGCACGAGTATGGATGCAACAAGGAATCGCACAACTCAAAGCGACCATTGGAGTTTGATGAAAAAAATTGGACATACGTTATTTTTTATTATAGAAAGATTAGGGACAAGAAAGAGGGATAATTTAGCTTAATAAAAATGTTATCTTAAGTATATAAGTGGTTTTTGATTTCCATAAGTAAGGAAATTTAAATATTTACCTTTAATTAAGAAAATTAAGATTATTAGTACTAAAAAAACCCTAAATAATTTAAATCTCTTACAAATATTTTACTTATAAATTAAGCAAATTACTCCACCTTCCACCTTAAAAAATCTATTTATATATAGGTGGGTTATTTCGTTACGATGAGGATTTGATTTTGGATTTTTTATACTATGATATAGTATAAGAATATGGTTTTAAATATTTCACTAATTTTATTTAGTTAGATTAAACTAAAACTAGTAAAATATTTTAAAATCGACAAATTTTATTGACCAATTATTTATCAAACTAGTTATTTATGCATTGTGTTTTTATACAAAAAATAAATAATTTCATAAACTCAAATATAAATTTTAATCTGTAGAAAGATGAGTTGAGAAAATGTTTTTATATTTGAAAATTGATTCTATTATTATCTGTTGTATATTTTATGAGTTATGTTATTTATTACATATGGTTTGGATTGTCATATAATTTTGGATTGAAAGTTTATTTGACTTATATACTAGATTCGTTAATTACACGATCTCAATTTATCGATCCACGTAATTCTTTTTTACTAAGAAAGAACATAAAAAAAGTTAATTGAGAAATAGATTATGAATTGAAATATATTGTAACTTATTACCTATTCATTTTTTAAAAAAAAACTATTACTTTTTTTATATATAAACAAAATAAATAAATTTCAAAAATATAGTAATATTTGGTATATAAACCTATTATTTTTAGGTGGTTTTTGTGAAAAATATCACCTAATTCGTTTTTTTTAATAGAAGAACCAAACAAACTAGACCCGTTTTACTTCTAACATTGTGGCCTTCACAAATTCAACAATTACAAAACCCCCGCCGCTCGACTCCCTCTCGCGTTCCTCTTTCAACAAAACCTAATTCCAATGGCGTCGGGTTCGGTGGTTCCGGCCAACAGAGGGCGGCGAAATGCGCTCGACGACGAGAAGCTCGTGTTCGAGACGTCGGAGGGCATAGAGCCCGTCCAAAGCTTCGACCAGATGGGGATCAAGGACGACTTGCTCCGTGGAATCTATGCCTACGGATTCGAGAAACCCTCCGCCATTCAACAGCGTGCAATTGAACCCATCATCAAGGGTCGTGACGTTATCGCTCAGGCGCAGTCCGGTACTGGAAAGACGTCCATGATTGCACTCACTGTATGCCAAGTGGTTGACACAGCCAACAGAGAGTAAATTCTCTTTCTTTCTCTATCCTATTGCTGAAATTTCTGCTAAAAAACCCTAATTTTGGGATGTTGATATGGTCTTTTGGTGTATTTATCCTATCTCTGAAGTTCCGCCAAAAAGCCCTAATTTGGTTTCGGTAAAAAAAAACCTAATTTGTAAGATTGATTGAATCCTTTGGGAGATGCCGGGTAAACAGTTCAGAAACATATAAGTTCACTGGTTGAATCCTTCTTACTCATGGTACATAGATCTTAATTGCAGTGGACTTCTGTTTGAGCCTGAAATCTCTGCTAAAAATCCCCTAATTTGGGGATGTTGCTATGGTATTTGGTGTATTTATCCTATCTCTGAAGTTCCGTCAAAAAGCCCTAATTTGGTTTCGGTAAAAAAAAACCTAAATTGTGGGATTGGTTGAATTCTTTGGGGGTGCCGAATGTACAGTTCAGAAACATATAAGTTCACTGGTTGAATCGTTCTTAGTCATGCTACATAGATCTTATTTGCAGTGGGCTTCTGTTTGACCTGAGATGATTTTTTCCCTTTTGTAGGATTCAAGCATTGATCTTATCACCTACTAGAGAATTGGCTACTCAGACACAAAGGACGATTTTGGCAATTGGTGATTACATTAATATTTTGGCCCACGCGTGCATTGGAGGTCAAAGTGTTGGTGAAGATATTAGGAAGCTGGAAAGTGGAGTTCATGTGGTGTCTGGAACCCCAGGTCGAGTTTGTGATATGATCAAGAGGAGAACACTGAGAACTAGAAACATTAAGCTGCTCATTCTTGTAAGTTAGATGTAACCTCTCTCTCTTTTTTTTTTTTTTTTTTTTTTGTTTTGAGGTTAGCTAGTGATATAAGCTCTGAATATGTCATAGTGGATTTATAACATTTTGATGTATTATTGGACAGGATGAATCTGATGAGATGCTCAGCAGAGGTTTCAAGGATCAAATCTATGATGTTTACAGATATCTTCCCCCAGAACTTCAGGTATCACTAATCACCAGATCTTTCCTTCTCTCACACTTGCTATTTTTATCCTCAATAAGTGAATTTATTCATGTTTGGTTTTAATTCTGTTTGCTGTTCTTGATATTCCTGTTGCATAGTTGATGTGCTTGGGTAAATCCTGTTTGCAGTTTGGATATTGTTATTTTCATGTTGATTCGTGCTCCTTTGCTCATCCTTTGAGGCTTTGATCAATGATTTGATTTATCTTCTCTTTTTTATTCACGTCTTCATGTTTTCATCTTGGTATAGATTCTTGATGTTGTTGAGATGTAGTTAGCTACTTAGTTGTGCACTTTCAGTGTATAGCCAACTTTCTTCAGTGGGAATTTTCGTGAAAATAGCCCAACTAGGATTGTCCGAAGTTAACTAATTGTTTGCTTGGATCTTTCTTTCTTTCTTTTTCCCATGTAAATAGACGCTAACTTCTCCTTGTTTTGGTAGGTGGTTTTGATATCCGCTACTCTTCCAAATGAAATTTTGGAGATGACCAGCAAATTTATGACAGATCCTGTTCGAATCCTTGTGAAACGTGATGAATTGACTTTGGAAGTAAGTTATTTCCTTTTTCTCTCTACTTTGAGAGACTTACAAACTAGACAAAGATTTGATCTTTCTGCATTTTTGAATGATTTCAGGGCATAAAACAATTTTTTGTTGCTGTGGAGAGAGAAGATTGGAAGTTTGATACATTGTGTGATCTTTATGATACACTTACAATTACTCAAGCTGTCATTTTTTGCAACACAAAGCGGAAGGTACACACACTATTACTCACAATTACGCATCTGAATTGACTTAAAAGCCATGAAAATAAATGGCTTTAAAGAGGTCTCCTTGAACAATACTGAATGAATTTAATGTATCAATTTTCTTGGACAGGTTGATTGGCTAACAGAGAAGATGCGCAGTCATAATTTTACTGTTTCATCTATGCATGGAGATATGCCCCAGAAAGAGCGAGATGCCATAATGAAAGAATTCAGGTCTGGTGAAACTAGGGTTCTTATCACCACTGACGTTTGGGCACGAGGGATTGATGTACAACAGGTGCCTTTTCATATCTCTGTCTATTTAATTTACAAGCTAATTGAATATATTTTGACCGACCATTATAACATGTAAATGCGTGAATTTTATGTCACTTGTGTTAGTTTGAGGGTATTTTTTTCCAATATTGTCTGGGTAATGGAGGAGGCTTTGTCAATTTTAATTCAAATTAGTCTTAATGCTGCATTAAGGTGTATGGTTCTGCTGGTTTCTGGTGCATAGAATGCTTAGTGCCTACTTGGATTGATTTTTCCTATATTATATGTCTCTTCTTTCTTTCCTTTAGATAGTGACATTTGTTCTCATCTTGCCAGGTCTCATTGGTAATTAATTATGACTTGCCTAACAATCGAGAGCTCTACATTCATCGAATTGGTCGATCTGGGCGTTTTGGTCGCAAGGTTTGTTTCTTCTTGCTCTTGGAGATTCTATGTGAAATCTTTTATAGAAATGTCCATACATATACTGCATACTTTGTTCAGATTTTTGTTCTGTATCTAGTTTAATGCTACCACAGATATGTGTGCAAAGCTCAACTACAATTCTGTTACTATTCATATCTGTCTCTGTATCATCAAATCTGATATTTTATATCTAATGGTGCAGGGTGTTGCCATAAACTTTGTGAAGAACGACGACATCAAGATTCTGAGAGATATTGAGCAGTACTACAGTACTCAAATCGATGAAATGCCTATGAATGTTGCTGATTTGATATGAAGCATCAAAATGTGCTGTCTTAAGTTTACACGGCTAGTGGCTTGAGACGTGTGGTTTGTGATTGGTGTTCTAAGATAATGCGCGTTATATTTTAGATTCTTCATGTGCATGGACCTGCAGAATTGTTGGCATAGCATATGATGCTTTGCAGAATGATGTTGGGTGTTCTCTGTTTTGGTACTAGATGGATTTGTGTTTCACAGAATTGTAGGGTCAGTTTTCTGTTCTGTTCTGTTTTGTTTTGTTTTGTTTGTAATATGTTTATACTAGCAACATTTTGGAAGTACAGTACATGTGAGCTTTTGTTTGATGTTGGATATCCTACTGTGTTTTGCTTAATTTTCAATTTGAAGCAATGAGAAGCTACATGTGCTCTTAAAATCTAAGCTTATGTGAGGAAACAATGATCAAGAGTTGTGTGCCTCAACTCTCAAGTTGTTCATCAAAAACTTGAAGGCAATACATATATATTTTTGAGACACTGAAATAGCAAAATTTACCATTTTTTAGTAATCTCTTATATTTTATTCACCTTGGCCTTTCTTAATCCAAACTTTTTTTTTGAGAATTTGTGCCTATAGTTCCTAAATTTAACTATTAGTGTCATGAAGTTCATCAGTTTGCTGTATTAAGTTGTACTGTTAAATTTTGTATTAAGCTGCATCAAAGTATATTAAATTGACAATTTAATACGTTAAGTGTGTGGTAATGCAAATGCACCCTTATCTAAGATAGAAAAGGAAAAAGAATTGATGCCGGTAGAAGTTAAACATCAAGGAATCAAGAGGATGTCATCTGCCTGAGATCACAATTTTCATGATATGCCTTGCTGAACTACCAAGGACCAAGGTGTTATGTTAAATATGATTTTTTAATTGTGAAAAAAGGGGATTAACAAATTTCTTTAAAGAGAAAGTTTTGTCTCAATACCACAAAAGCATCTTCACATTTAAAATTTCTTGACTTTTTCCTATCCCCTTCAAACCACTTTTCTTTCTATTCAAGAATGTACATTTTTATTATGAGTGACATGAAATTCCGGAGAAATAAACCAGCCCATTGTAATAACCCAAATTCTGCGGCTTTCTCCCCAATTTCCCCAGTTCCTATTTCGGTATTTTATCCCATTTTGCTCTTCTGTGCATCATCCCCCAACCCCTTTTTTATTTAGTATAAAGAGGAATTGGAATTTGGGGGTTTTCAAATGCCTAGGGTAGTATAGCTTAAATTGAGCTAAAGTAGTAGAGCTGGGCCTCTCGAATCAACTTGGCATGCTCTTTTCACAGTAATTTCATCTGGGTATGTATAAAGATTTCACCTTGATCCTCATTTCTTGTGGGTTTCTTCTGATTTCTGCTATTCGCCTTGTTCCTGAATCATTTCATTCGTTTTGCTCTTCTGGGTCAGTGGGAAGTTATGCTGTATGATTATACAATTCACAAATTGGAGCCTTTTCTCGTTATTTCAGATCATGTTATCACTCAAGTTCGTAGCTTGTGTGTTTTTTTTACTGTGAAATGTAAATTTGTTGAAACCATGTTATTTAGCTTTGATGTGGAGCCATCTTTAGATGAGATTTTGGACTATCTTGGAATGCCTTGAGCAGTCGGCAACTTAAACTCTATAGATTGGTTCAAACTTAGATGTTTGATTAACTGTTCCTGAATTTATTGTTCACTGCATATTCTTTGCCCTTGATTTGAATTGACCTTCAGGTGGACCTATATTTTGTGTCAAACAAATTTAGGCTGACAGAGTTATCCTACATTTTTCATTCTAGTTACATAAGTACATAACTCATGTATGAATTCTTATATTGCAGAAGGAATTAGCTTTTTTAATGCATTGAGGATTTTGCCGAATTGATCTTAATTCAAGGTCATATTAGTTCCAGAAATTTCTCCAATTGGATTCGGTTTATTGATCTGATATTTGTGGCCGCAAGAGACTTCCAAAGATGTCAATTCTATCAAGATTGCGTTGTATCACGGTTGATGTTACTGGAACCCTAATTGCTTACAAGGGGCAGCTTGGTGATTACTACTGTATGGCAGCCAAATCTGCAGGAAAGCCATGTCCAGACTACAAGCGCGTTCATGAAGGCTTCAAACAGGCGTATACAGAAATGGCAAAGAAATATCCTTGTTTTGGACACGCAGCGAAAATGCCTAATATTGTTTGGTGGAAAACTTGTGTTAGAGACTCCTTTATAAGGGTAAGCAAGTTTCTTCTTGCTTGAATGCTTGGACATGGATTATACTGTTTAGCTGATTTTGCTAATATCACATTGTGTGTTTACTGTAAAATTTCACCTTGAAAGACTCAAGTAGTTAATAAATATAGCAATCATATGGAGTTTATAAGATTGTGAGAGTTCTGTATTTGTGCCTGCAAAAATGATAGTAAAGTACAACTTGCTTGCAACAGGCAGGATATGATTATGATGAAGAGACATTTGAGAAGATATTCAGACGCATATATGCGTCCTTCGGTTCATCTGCTCCGTATTCCATCTTCCCAGACGCAATTCCATTCCTTAGATGGGCCCGTGAGAAAGGAATCATTGTCGGGCTTGTAAGCAATGCTGAGTACCGGTACCGAGATGTAATCCTTCCCGCCCTAGACATACACCAGGTAGGCCCTCTTAATTCCAGGCCAATTTGCAAAACTAGGCTATATTTTTAAAAAACTTGTAGTTCCTGTTTGAATGCTAATACAGCATGTTTTATGCATAATAAAGCCGTCAAGCTTAAGTGCTGTTTGGCAAGCTCACAAATACTGCATTCTGAAATTTAATACAGCATGTTTACATTATAAGTCCATTAACTTTAAGCGCTGTTTGGTTAGCCCACATTATAATGCTTTATGACACATTGATATAATGTATTTTGGGTCATAAAACCTAACGCATATTAAATCAATGCCGCATTCTGAAATTGAATGTCATGCAATGAATAAACTCTTTATACTGCATGAAATCCAAACAAAGCCCTTAGGTGACATTAAGGATGACATATTCATTTGGCCTATTTCTGCAAAAGCCGTTTTGAATTGATCTATTTTGTACCATTTCTCATGGAGTTGTGCTTCCTTTTATCTGGGGTCTGAATGGGATATTGGAGTATTCTCTGGTCTGAATGCTAATACAGCATGTTTTATGCATTATAAAGCCGTCAAGCTTAAGTTCTGTTTGGCAAGATCACAAATACTGCATTCTCAAATTCAATACAGCATTCTGAAAGAGTACACCAACATGCAAAATAGGAGCAAATACTGCATTAAATAAAAGTTTCAGTGCCCTCTTAATCTAATACTGCATTCTGAAATTCAATGTCTGATAATGAATAAGTTGTTTATAATGCATGACATCCAAACACGCCCTTAGGTGATATTTGAAAATTTCCGTTTTAATTGAAAATTTCCTCATGCTCATTGGCTTTTATACAATGCCTTTGAGATGGATACAACCCCTATATCAATTTTGGTGCATTCTAACTAGATTCAATTATCATTGTCACATAGCTGAATTTTTGTTTTCCTTGGGTCTTCCAGGCAATGATAATACTTGGGCCTTCTTCATACACCCTCTCGATTTTATATTGGGTCAAGGGTGTGTACATCATGGCCCCCCAAATCCCGCCTTAGGCGGGTTAACACTGGGTTGATGTTGTTGTTGCTGTTGTTCCGTTTTAATTGATCAATTTAGTACCACTCATCGAGGAACTGTGCTTCCTTTTACAGGGGTCCGAATGGGATTTTGGAGTATTCTCCGGGCTAGAGGGAGTGGAGAAGCCAAACCCTAGAATATACGAGATCGCCTTAGAGAGAGCTGGAAACGTGGCACCTGGAGAAGCTCTGCACATTGGAGACAGCATGAGGAAAGATTATGTGCCTGCAAAAAGCATAGGTATGCATGCTTTACTGTTAGACAGGTTTAACACACCTGATGCACAAGAATGGAGGAAAGCTGGAGCTCATGTGCTTCCAGATTTGGTAGCTGTACAGGAACTGCTCAACTCTGATGATCTCACTTTCTTAGGTGACTCTCATTGACATCTTAACCTTGTTAATCGCTCGCCGTGTTAGTAATCTTTCTCTAAGAAGCTCTTATTTGTGTTTTAAGGCTTGGATCCTGATGAGTTAGTTTGATTGAGACTGTGCCTTAATGTATTATCTGTATTATCTTAGCCTCTGTATGGCTTGTTGGCTTTTATATATGATGGAAAGTGAATCTTTTTGATTCCTTGATCCTGCAAATGGTGTTATGATTGAAATGGCTTCTTTGCTGCATACTATTCCTATTGTTTGGCTTATGAGTTGCAAGTTAACTAGAAGAAATCAGTTGGTATTTAAAAAAAATATTGACAAGTACCCATGATTAGAGTAGATATAAATATTTCTACCAAAAAAAAAAGAGTAGATATAAATATTAATGAATCATGTAACAACGTTTTAAGAGCATTATTTTAATTTTTATGTAGGGAATTAGGGATGATCAACTGAATGTATCCGAATCCAGATATTCAAATCTGAATCCAACAGGATATCCGATAAATTCTTTCACAAAACTTTGTTACATATCCAACCGGATATCCGAATTATTCAACTACTAAAAAAGTGGTCGTATATCTTTTCACAGAACTTTGGTAAATAGCCAACCGGGTATCCGCTTACAACCGGATATCCGAATTATTCAATACGTAAAGTGGTTATAAATCGGATATCCGAATTACATAACCGGGTATCCGAGAAATTCTTTCACAAAACTTTGTTCAATTAGGATATCCGAAACTAAAAGCGGATATCCGTTATCCAGCTACTAAAAGCGCTTATAATCTTTCCAGCAGGGCTGAACCGGATATCCGAATTATTCAACTACTTTTTTTTTGGTAGAAGGAGAGACGGTACTCTCCGGCCCCTCAAGGAGGCATTTTATTAATAATAAAAAAGGACTAAGTAGTCAGCAAACGGGGGATAGCCCGACCCCTCACATCATCAAGCAACAGGAAATTAATTCCCTCTGGCGGGGCACACAATACATGAAAACCGTTCGGAAAATCAAAACCGAATTCTTTTGAATTCAACTACTAAAAAAGCGGTTATAAATCTTGCCAACCGGTTATCCAAATCAATCAAATCGGATATCCGAATTATTCAACTACTGAAATAAGTGGTTACTCGGCTAATTTACACAAATCTTACATCAAAATGAATTCAAAAGAATTCGGTTTCATAGAAAAAATCTGCCTTTATCTAAAATTTGACCTCTTCCACCATTCATACCTTTCAATCCTACGTAGAACTAAGGATCAATATGGACAGCATCACACACCATGGCCAATTCTTTGATTTTCATCTAATGGACACCATTGTATGTGTTGAGCTCTGGTGTTGTTAATGGGAATTATGTAGTGGAGAAGAACAATAGAACATCATATCAATTATAATTCCTCAAGATTTGATATCATTTCATGATGGGACGATTTCAAACTTTGGAGTGCCAGATCATCCTGGCTCCATTGTTGCCTCTTTAACTTATTATCCTTCTAAGAACACTAATGGATGTAAACCTTTTGAGGATGATAAGGTATTCAAGTCAAATCACCATCATTCTCATAGTTGAGCGTGGAGTTTTTTTTTTTTTTTTTTTGATTAGGTAAGGTTCAGGAGACACTCCGGTCAAGGAGGACGTCATAAAGCAGAATACTAAATTCTAGGTGATTGTTAATAAGGTTAACAGGAAAATTGTGGCTCAGTTTAACTCGAACCGACTAACATTCTTGATCGTGGAGGTATTATTGTACTGTTGTTCTTAACAAATTATTATTATTTTTTATTTGAAGAAAAACATGTTATTATTATAAATTATATATTTGCTCATTTCCCGATTCGGACAATAAACGAGCTACATATTGAACACACAATATTTACATGTCTAGTGACATGTTTACAAATAGTAATAAAAAATAAATCGGATATTATAACCAACTTATGGACTCTTTTGACAACCAAATGAACACCAAAATTAAAATATTCTCTAATAATTACCCCCAATACTCTCACATGCAAGTGCACCAAACATGGTTGTATCAATGAAGCAAACTTTTGAAATTGTCGTATCACGTTTCCGATCAGATGCTCGTTGTCTTGTTCATAAGTACTGAATTTCAGTTATTGTTGAGCATTCATGCAAAGTTTGTTTCAACAAAAAATAAATTAACAATGGGAGAATAAGAACAAACTAGATCGGAAGGCTTGAAGAGGCCACTGAATTCGCGTAAGAGAAAAAAATGATCCTCAAAAGCCCACGAATCTCTATCCAAAATGCGAAGATGACTATCACCCAGAACCCAGATGGAAGAATCGGAATACAAGCAAATCAGCAACTTCCATATATATGGAAGTAGGCAAGTTTTCATGCTCAAAAAGAATTGTTGTCAGATTCATAGTTGAAATTGGATATGAAATAGAAAGAGGAAAGGTGTCGAAGAATGGGGGAATTTGGGGGAATAGTGATTCCTAAAGTACTATTTAACAAAATCTAACACATTTGATATCCTAAACTATTGTAAGAACAATTTCAAGCTAGGATTGAGAAACAGAACACCACCATCAATCGAAGCGAATATTATTGTAATGAGAACGATAAAAGCATAAACAAAGAAGCAAAGACTTTACATGATTTAATAACTGGATGTTAGCTATGCATGTTGACATGCATAAAAGCTATATTCTTATTAAAGAGACAATAACAAAATATATTACAATTAATAAGGTGTTTTATGAGTATATATATCACTCATAAAACCCTAAACTTGTAAGCCTGAAACAGATCACGATAAGCCCGCTAATAAAAAATATAGCATACCGTTTTAGGTTGGTCGTCCCAAGACTCCGATGGGGGCTAGTCTGCTAGATAAGTACCGGTCAACAACAAATTCAAGACATATTAACAAATACGTTAGGTCTTACCCGCTAAACCAAATACCTGAAAACGTTATACAACTATTGTTAGAATGAATCGAAAAATATACCTATAGCAACACAAATTTGAAGGAACTATAAAAAAAAAAAAAGTTATATAAGCATCTTGTAACTTGGGTATCTAACAAAAATTGAAAACATCCAACTAATGACGGCCTAACATAATTCAACTCCTTTCATCTCACAAAATTCAAAACATTCTTTACCTTAACCGATCTCAATCTCTTCACCTCCCTCTCATCCACTTCAAAGCTCATCTCTCCATGCACCGAGTATCTCGTTTGAAGCTTCACTTTCTTTTCCTCACCATTTGTGAGATTCAAAACGAATATTGTTCCAACGAGAACAATAAACGTATAAAGAAAGACATAAAGACTTTACGCGATACACTAACTGGAAGTAATCTATGTCGATAAGCAGAAAAGCTATATTCTAATTAAAGAGACAATAAGAGAACATATTACAATAATAAGACGTTTCATGATGAGTATATATAGCACTCATGAAACTATGGGTTGTAAATCAAAAATAGATCACGATAAGCCACCTAATAGAAAACATAGCATACCATTTTAGCGAGGTGGCGCTACCCCCAACCCCCGCCAAGGGCGCTCGTACCCGGACCCCGACTCACGAACTAGTCAGCGAGACGACCAACGTGGGGTGCTTCCCCCCGAACCCCCCGCCATCTGGGGGCTAGTCCCACCCCCTAAAACCCTGATAAGTACCGATCAACAACAGATTCAAGGCATATTAACATATACATAGCAACAGATTCATGACATATTAACAAATACGTTAGGTCTTACCAAATAACCGAAAAACAATTATTGTCAAAAGACTGTTCTAAAAATCTTCGCCTAGTTCCATCAAGTCTTCTAGCTCGCTTAGAAGATAGCCTAGTCCGTCTAGACGCCCGTTTAGACCGCCTAAACGCTAGGTAGTCCCTCTCCGTCAAGGTTTGTTAGAACACCACCTATAACAATACAAATTTGTATAAAATAGTTATATAGGTATCATCATAGTATCTAACAAAAATTGAAAGAAAACATCTAATCAATGGCATCCTAACACAATTCATTATTCCTTCATCTCCCTCTATCTCACAAAATTCAAAACATTCTTTACCCTAACCGATCTCAATCTCTTCACCTCCCTCTCATCCACTTCAAACATCATCTCTCCATGCACCGAGTATCTCGTTTGAAGCCTCACTTTCTTTTCCCTACGCCGCCGTCGCCGTTCCTCCTCACGCTTGCGCCGTTGCTCCTCAAAGCGGCGCGCCCATGACTCGTTTATCTCATGCAAGGATTCGCCTAAATCGAAGAGTTTCCGAGATTCCTCGTCTTTCAAGATTTGGTACGAGGAATTGAGTTGTTGGAACTTGGCGTTTGCGTTTGGATCGTTAGGGTTCTTGTCCGGGTGCAATTCTAGATTTCTAGGGCTTTTTTCTTGTAGGCTGAAGTGATTTCTTGGAGGGTAAGTTTTGATCGTTGTTCTCCGGATGGAAGCCCTAGGATTGCGTAGTGATCAAGTTTTGTTTCAGGATCCATGTGATCTTGATTAGTTAGTTAACCCTGCGGAGAATTGAGTAAGAGTTATTAGAGATAGAAAAGATGATCAAAGAAGGAAAATAGAGAAGAAGAGAGAGGCGATTGGGATGGAGAGAATTGGAGACTATGAGAGATTTTGAATGGGAAATCAATGTGTCAATGGAGATTTATAGTTTATATGGATATAATTTGTTACGTTGCTTGTACTCTAAGTATATGTTTTTTTGGTCGAATAAGTATATGTTTCTTTAAATAGATTATAGATATAATTAAATTATTTAACGCGTAAATATTTGAATTAGCGTGATGGTTTAATTAACCTAGGTTCATATTCTATATAAAAGGAAAATATCAAAAAGGAGAGCGTATAAATTATTTTATTTAACGGGTTCTACATATCATATCACCGTATCGGAATCTATTTCTTTAATTTATTATTTTCGTATGGATAAAGATAACGATAAGGTTAAGGTAGATTAGATTGGATATTATATATATAATTCGACCAAACAAACGGGCATCGATAATTATTTTATGGGTAAATGGCAGGAAATAAACCTATCTTTCAGAATAGCTGTGGAGAATAAGACTTGAATCTATGAGTTGTGAATTGTGATCAAATCTTAAGGGTCTTTAAAAATGAGATTTTTTTTACCAATACTCATTCTGTCTATGGTAAAGTAATGTTAGATTTTTTAAGTGTTATTTAGAAGATTTGAATTCGAATTCCTTAATATATATTGAAAAATGATATTGGGAAGGTCTCTACTAAAATAGGGCCATAAAATACTCGATATGAACATAGAAAAATGGCCGACCGATTAAATCAGACGAGCCAAAAACAAGAAGAAAAAAAAGAGATTGTTTATTAATGATCGTCATGTTATATTGTCATTATAACATGTCAAGATTGTTTGTGAATACATAACATTAAATTGCAAGTGTCGCGATAACCTTTGCCAAGTCCGAACAATGTTGATATGATAATATGTGATCGTTAGCAACAAAAAAAAAATTTACTCCGTAATATGTTAAATGTATAAATACAATAAGATATTCTACTTTGATATATGGTTACATTTAGATATAGATTTATGTATGTCAACTAAATAAAACAATAATAGAAAATATTATTATAATGACGTAGATATTATTTTAGTGCAAGGAAAGTTTATCTTGTCTTTCTCAAAACCCACGTATTAGCATACACATACATAACTCTTTTCTTTCAAGATCGTGCAAGCTGTCTACAGGGTGGTTCTCACGTTCCCTTATATTAATTTTTTTTTTTGCAATATTGTTACACCTCCTGGTTGACACGATAGATTTTTATATTCAATCCATTACAAAGTTGCCTCAAAGTTCAACGCAAAATATCACTTAAGACTAAAAAATCAAGTATCTTTAGTCAATACATTTTAACTAAGAACTGATGACTAATAACATTTTTTTCCGCTCTACATTCGGACTGTATTGTCTTTGATGTAAGTATGTAACGATCCTTCCTAATTTAGTCTTTTCATACACATTGTAGAAACATTCGAGAACCTGAATTCTTAGACAAATACTTAAATCAACCTAATGCCTCATTCCGCTAGACCACTTTATGTGCGGATCGGGGTGCCTTTGATGGAACAACCTTTCTAATTTAGACTTTCTATACACACTATCACTCTATCAGCGACATTCGATCCCAATTTCCCGGATAAACACTTAAAGCAACCTAGTATCTCATTCCCCTAGACCAAGTATTGGGAATTAGTAACATTTATAATTACTAAGTGGTGAGTTCGAATCTCTCTTTATTGTAATGGCCTAGGCAAAATATAAAAAAAAATTAAAAGCTTGTTGATCGATTCTAACCTAACACTCTCACAATCGTAAATCACAATTAAACCAAAAAAAAAACTTTGAGATAAAAAAATAAAATCAAAGAATGAAAAAACGATTTTACCTGCCAATGACAATGCATCGGCGCACGCACGGGCCCGCCGCTAGGGTTGCGAGCGCCGGGGCAGCGGGGCGCACACGCTCCCCAACTTCCATTAGCTTTGCCGCTAAACCTGGCCTTTTAAATGGGCCCCACCCTTCAACGGCTACATTCCCCAACGTCTCTTTCCCTTTCTTCCTCTCTCATTTCACTTAATTATTCATTCATTCATTCCTCCATTGATTTCGTCGTCTCTTCATATCCCCACCCCCTCTGTAAAATCCCAAATTCTGATACAGTCGTTATTACCCAGAAGGCCAAAAACCCTCAAATTCAAATCCAGGTTAAAGAAGGAGAAGAAAACAGTTATTTTACCATTCAAGGATCGTGTCAATCCTCTGACAAGTCAAATCCTCTACTGGTTCATCATTTATCGATATCCGGCCTGCATTTTGGGGGCAGATCAGATTATTGGAAGTTAGGGCTTCAAATTGACTTGTCTCTTGATCTGAGGAAAAAAGAAAAGAATGGTGATTTGGGGCTTTCCTTTTCAAAGACAGCTTCAGTCACTTTAACTAAACCTGCCAACAACAAGCAATAACAACAACAGCAACATCAGCTTCGTTTGGCATTCAAGCAATCTTTAATTAATGGAAGTGGTTCCTTCATCGCCTTCTCCTTTCGGACGTGTCCTCAAAGATCACAACCTCCGTGAACGCCGCCCAACAACCAACAACAACGCCGCCGCAGCCTCCAAAAGCCAGCCGGCCTTGCAGAAGACCTTGCAGGAGCTTGTTAGGGAGCATCTCCGTTCATCGATTTCTAATTCTTCCTGCAATGAAAACTCCATTAGATTGAACAGCCAATCTTCCAATGGAAACAGGCAATCCTCCTCGGTTTCCTGCCTTGTTCAGAAATGGAAAGGATTCGAGAGATATGATCCTGGTCAACAGCTTCCAAATCCTAATGATCAAATCCAAATCCGGGCAAATTCACTGGAATCAGACAATGATTCGATTAGCGATTGGGAATCGGATCAAGCGGCCCCAATTAATAATGAATGCCCTGCAAATGGGAGTAAGAAGGAGAAGATCAGAGTGGTTGACATTATAAGGAAGTTACCTTTGAAGGTTCCACTTAAGCAGCTGGAATGTGGGGAGCTGTACTCGCCCCGGATTAGAGGCCGACAAGCCGTGGCTGATTTGTTCGCCAGGCTGGCACGCGACAGGTATGAGGAAGTCGAGGTGCTGGCTAACCGCCATGTCGTGTCCAAGTTCCCCAAACGAGGCCGTATCCAGGTAAATAGAGCTCCATTTCAGAGTTGGGTCCTGCATTGATTGTGTTAGATGAAAAAATAGGCTTTAATCTCATTTTTTTTCCTGTTATTTTTGTAGTCATTCCTCAAGTACAGGCTCTTGAGAGGAGAGGCGCATCATCAAGCACCTAAAGGCCATGAATTGAGCAAATCCATTCAACAACAAAGGGTATCTTCTGTAAATAGCCTGAGGTGAGTTTTTTTTTTTGGCTGACAATAAGGTTTAATCTATATATACCTGGGTAATTGTATATCATAGTATCATTTGTTTGAATAAGAATGTGCTTGAATGAATGCTGGATTCAATTGTTAGGCGGAGATTTAGCAAGGGACAATCTGAGCTGAATGATTTTGACTACACAACAATCAGACAACTTGAGAGTAGTGAATCTGAGGAGAAGGCGGCTTTCACATTGAATCAGCCGTCAGCAGAAGAAGAGGAAACTAATGATAGCTGTCAAGAAGAGATCAATTTAGGCCAGATCAGTGATGAAGTTCCTGAAATTAACCATCAGGAGGAAAATTGCATAGAGTCTATGACAAATCAAGAGCAAGAAGAAGTAGAGGTCCTTGATGATGTTATGGTGAAATCAGGAACAAACAATCAACAGGTTGAAGAAAAAGAAAACTTTGATACAGCAAGGAGCAGTTCATCCACAGATACGGCATTGCAAGAAGAGACCGAAGATCCTCCACAGGAAATCCCTTCTTTCAATGCCATTTGGCAAGAGAGTGGGAGTGATGAAGAAGCTATTATTGATTACGGATCACCAAACAACGTTTGGGAGGAAGAATATGAGGAAGAGATGGTTGAGAATGAGGAGTATTATGATAATGATGATTTCTTTGAGTCAAGTCTTGACTGGATCCATGACATCTCAAAACCTCAAAGTTTCTGGGAAAGTCGAAGGCAGGCCTGGTATCAAGAGATATTTGAGAGCTCAACAAATAATGATATCCGACAACTCATAGAGAGGTAGAAGTTTTATGGAATTTTGATTTTTACTTGTTTGAGGGGAAAAAATACTAACATTGATTTTTTTTATTGTGAGCAGAGGGAGTGTGTCAGCTGTTCTAGCAAGTGATTTTCGGGATAGAATGGATCGATTGATGATATCTAATGTGCAACTGCAAATGCATCCAATAGACTCTCAGGAAGATGAAGACAGATCTAGGGTGGCATTTTTACAAAGCCAAATGCAGTCATTGAGTGGAAGTCTAAAAGAGGAGGATGAACAATGCCAAGACCATGAAAACCATCACGAACAAGAAGAAGCTATTGGAGAGGAGGATGTGGATGAAAATAGAGACATGGAAGAAGAAGAAGAAGATAATGAGGAATATAATCATGAGCACACGCCATTAATAGAGCTTCCATGGAGTAGCTACCAAGAACAAGAAGATACGGATGATTTAGAGCAAATAGAGTCACAAACTCACCGTCAAGAATCATTCGTCACTAACTCTTATGATCATGACAGTCAAGTAGGCTCTTCCATCAAGAACGGCTCTACCACCATTGTAAGTTGATTTCACCTGCCACCTTCAGAAATGCATTATAAATACTTATCTGTCTAATTATATGTCCGAAACTACTTCACAGGAAATGGAACTAATTAGTGACATAAGAGCACATATGCAGCAAATTTACAGTGAGATGACAGAGCTGCGTAAAGCAGTAAACAGCTGCATGGACATGCAGTCAAGCTTCCAGAGCTCAATCAGAGAAGAGGTTTCAACAGCTATAAGCCATTTAAGTAATATTCTCAAGGCCTTTTGCTATAATCTCTTTACCAGATTAACCTTAAACAGGATTTCATAGTTTTCTTGTTGGAATTGGAAAACACAGAAGGGAAGGAATCAAAAAGGAAGGCACCAAAGAAGGGATCATGCCGCATTTGCCACAAAAAGAAGGCTGACTCCCTTTTGTACAGGTACAGAATCATCAAGGATCTTGAAGTAGTGCTTGCTTTGATTTTTCCTGATTAAAAAATGCACATTTGAGATATTAGCGTAGCTAAAAATATGCATGAATGTTGCAGATGTGGGCACATGTGCACTTGTTTTGAGTGTGCACACGAATTGCAATGGAGTAGCGGGAAATGCCCAATTTGCTGGGCTGAGATAGTGGATGTGGTTCGAGTTTGTACTGATTACTACTGACATGTAAAGGCGGTAAAGAGGAAAACGAGTTCTCGCTCTTAGAGGACCGTCTTGTCTTGTACATGATGAAAATTTTTCCGGATTCTAAACAATACAGCACTCACAAATAAGAGATATAGAGACTCTTTTAACTTACTGATTTATTCTTCATTCTTCTCGCTTGGGAAGTCATCCTCGCCAATGCCTGCATTCTGAAGAAAAGAGAGAGGCCATTTGCTTGCTGCACCAAGTTCTTTCTACACAATTTTGAGTTTCTCCGAGTGCTGTAAATAAGTTAGCATTTTAGACATCAACACATTTAAAAAGAATCTGTTGCAAGTGAGAATCTCTTCTCCCTTTGTATCTGTCCCACTAATTAATGATCCTCCTCATTGTATCCATCAGATATCTATTCAAAGATAAATTCATACATCATTTGATATATAGCTTCTTTGAATCAGTGCTGCTTTATTTACATAGTATTGGAATGGTGCACGAGCTTGATGAGCCTAAAATGAAGCTACCGAAAGAGCCTTGTGACTGATCTTCTTGGCACTTTACCCTCAATCTTCAGTCTCCTGTGCGCTTCTCGGATGTGGCAAGGGCGGATTGGGCCAGATTCGTTCCTCTCTGTCATAACTGCTCGAGCTGTCAAACATTATTAATCAGCCAACGAATTTTTAAGAGGATGGGCATTAATAAAACATGAGAAGATAACATTCTTATATGAAACTAAACTAGCTTGTGCTAATACATGCTTCTTTTTGTAAAATGATTGACAGAAACTTCTCCAATTCACCCACGCCAAAAAGAAAAGACAAAGAAATCCCTCATTCTGATTGACAACCTTAATCATTCATAGTCTACAGAAAACCAGAACATACTTTCACCAACAAAGCCTACGCGTTCTAGAATATAGCTTCATACATATGCTTACAATATGCAGCATGGCATGGCTCATAAACATTCATTCTCGCAAGAAGATGAGTTATATTACACTTGAACCATGTTTTCAAGTTACAAGAACAAATATTGCAAAAAAAAAAACTATGCCATAGTAATACAGAATTTAAATCAAGACACTGAAATAGTTCCACCCAACACTTGGAATGCACGAGGACTCTCCCACTAGTATGTTTGCAAGAGACACCAAACAAAAGAAACACTACTTGGGACAAGAGTAATTTCAAAAGATTAAACAAACAGAAAAATATATTTACTTATTTACCTGTTTCAACAAGCTCGCCGACAAACATTTTTGCAAATACTGACACTGCAATGGTCACTTGCACAGAAATCTTCTGGCTACCAGTTATGCTCACTAGCAACTGCTCTCACGGTATAATAAGAGTTGAAGCATAATCAGCAAGTTAGATAATATGGAAGGACATAAGCTTAACATGTACTCTAAGCAAAAGATAAAAGATAACTTTAAACTATTTCCACGGTAGGATAGAACAACAGAAAAATACCCTTTTCATGTTGGGCTTTTTGAAAACAGATCTCCGGAAGGCTTCATATCTACTCATTTGTTCTTCTGTAAACTGTGATAGCATAGCACTGCAAGAAGTTCAAAATGTGATTATAGCTAAGCCTAAGCTCGCTAATGGTTATAAGCCAAATAACCAAGGCCACAAAAGCAGAAGAGAAGATTCATCAAATTGTAGGGAGCAATTCAACCAGAAGCTCAAAGAAAACAGCACTTGATTGAGTTGATTTTCAGCATTATAGTGTAGAACATATAACACATTAAGGCCATAAAGCCTAAACACTAACAGCAGCACAGACAGATCATATAGCAAAAGTACTAATTGATTTGTACGTATACACTGTATATAAAAAAAATGTTCATGGAAACTGGAAAGAGAAGATTCCGCGAAGACTTACTGCATATTTTCCATTTTACCAGGATCATCACTAGATGGCAACTTGAGCTCCACATCCATGTTTTCTTCCTCTTCGTCTTCATCCTCTTCCTTGTTCTTATTTGGCACACCCAATCTAGCAGAACCAGCTGAAGCTCCAGAAGCCAATGCCACATCTTTCTGACTACTAAACTCCTGCTTCAAAGCAGATGATGCAACAGGAATCTGGGTTTCAACATCACTCGGTTCAACTGGAGAATCAGGTGGCGATTCCTCTTGTTCCTCAAATGCCGCTTCAAATGGATCTTTCGATTGCTTCATTTTCGTCTTTTCTCTACAATAGCATAGCAATTCACTAATCACCATGAAACCTTTCATAATTTCTCCAAATTTATAGCTCGTCCGTAATCCTCAGTTCGTTAGGGTTCACTTCTTGAATTATTATACATTATACTTCGATTTCTTGACTCAATCGGAATCATGGATTACATTTATAAGCTAGATCGAACTGAATTTCTCTCTAAAAAAACTAAATCCATCTCCATTTACAGAATTTTCATTCGAAAGACTCGACGCGCGGAAAATGTAGAGGAGCGGGCGGGAGAGAAGTGCGAAGCAAGAATTGAGGGAGAATCACGCACCTGCGATGGGGAGCGGCAGCGCCCGGTGGCTGGGGATTACGGCGGCGATGTGGTTTTCGACGCCGGAATGTTGCAATGTTCAATGGGAGAAGGCGCGCAAAGGATGAGAATGAGTTCTGTTACGGTTCGATGACGAGTAATTTATAGGTTGTGTTGGGAGGTGGACTAGCTTGCAAGTTGCAAGAAAACTGATAAGAATATTATTTGTAATTTAAACCCTCAAAATCACTATATTGATTTAATACTGTACTAATAAGTAGTAGTATTTGTGAATTTTTTTTTAAATTAATGAAAAGTAATATGCACCAAATAAAAATAAAAGTTATTTAATTTATACTTTTCTATTAATCACTAAATTTTATATTATCAACTCATGAGATTTCATTCTAAAAAATTGTTAATAATTAAAAATCTAATTAGTTTTAACTTTCAATATGGAAGTTATATTCCGTATCATGATATCTTCGTGTAACTTCTTCTAGGGTTTTTAGGTACGAATCATAATACTTGATTCATAACCATCAAGTATTATGAGGCATTATCCCCGCCTAAATGCTGAAAGAAACTAGCCCGCCTAGCCTTTCAACCCGTTTAGGAGACCGTCAGGCGCACGTTAGCCCGTCTAGTCTTTCAACCCGTCTAAAAGACCGTCAGGCGCACGTTTAGGCCGCCTAAGCGCTAAGCGGTTCCTTCCCGCTAGGGTGCGTTTAGCGTTTTTTAGAACATTGTTCTAAAGGCTAGGACAACCGATCACAACCCCTTTTTCATTCTCATGTGACTTACTTGCTATAACAACACCTTATTTGTTGCACATTCTTATCCAAAATGTGGACTATCTTAATTCAATTCACACGTGATTATAACCCTATAACTTCAGCCACATGGTCAAAGAAAGTTAATGTGTAGTTAAATGTGTTTTTTTTTTCATGTTACACACAATTGTGTAAACATTACAAGCTGTTATAGATAATTGTGTACTACATTTTCCCTCCCTTTATATGAGGATGAAGGGTTGATTTTTCTTCTTTATGCTCAGAGTAATGCATTCACTTTTGCAAAATAGTTAGTCACTAGATTGAAATCTAGTTTCCAATCTCAAACCTACTGGGCAACTTGCACAAAACAGAAGTACAAAACATGTATTATAACATTTCCTTGAAAGGGATCATTTTACTAAACAATCATAGAAATGTGCATATGTCCAAAACAACAAATAAAGCTAGTTTCCTCGTACAAACACAACATTCAGTTCCAAGTATGTACCAGATTTGCAGATAGAGAAAAATTGAGGTCTTAGATGTAAAATCACCTACAACTGAACTGCACTAGCTTAGCCAAATAGTTAGTCACTAGACTGAAATCTACCTACAGACTGCACAGCAACCATACAAAAGAAGCTTTTGCCCAGATGCAAAACAGTATCAGTTGAAGATTGAATTTCCATAGCAAAGCTTCTCCAGATTGCTTCCAATGATGACAGCAGTGAATTTTGATATGATCATAATCATGTTGGGGGGTATCGGTTCATCGGTTGCTGCAAAACAAATTTGAGTGTATACCCAGCAGGTCAAATCCCAGTAATTTGATCAAAGTAGTCTAACAAAGTGAAAATAGGTAATATGAGACTTCTAAAAGTGCTGAAAGAGCAATATAAAGAGCTGCAAAGGAAACTACCTGGTTTATGTATGATGAGCTATTAGCCAAGAACTTGACAAATTCTTGCTTCTTCTTTTGGAAACCGAACTTTGCTTGGTCCAACAGCGATTGCTCCCTCCTAATTTCTTCCTTGAACCTATCCCTCTCATATTCGCATTTCTTCATCTGTTTCTCAATTTCAAGATATTCTAGCGGAACATCCGCTTTGGAGGCTTTTGGAAATTGCAAATCTACATCTTCCCTTGATTGAGATTGATTGTACAAAAATGCAACAGTAAAACATATGCGCATTAGTACAGATTTAGAAACAAAAGAAATAGTGATGTCAAAGACAAACAGAAAAGATCCCGATCAAAATGTGTTGAGATTTAAACATGAAGATATTATTTAATAGCAAGTGAGAATAATTGCCTAACTGAAAATTTAAATAAATATAACAAACCCAACAATTGAAAAACTGGAAATAGCTCTCTACAGCAATGCTCCATCCAAGTTTATGAGGCTAGTTCAGCCATTTACACAAAAAAAAATATCCTTGTAAAATACAGTAGAGATTCTCTCTTCCGTACAATCACCGATTCACGGCTCTTGATATTGACCATGAAGAACAGAAAAAAAAAAAAAAGAAAAAAAAAGAAGCAAAGGCATATTGATTTGATTATGCATTATGGGCTATTAAAAATACTTACAAAAACATCATTTGAGAAGCATGACATCATATCTTCAACAAGTCCAAAATCTTGAATACCTCTTATTACCAGTATTTTTTTAATGTTATCAACCCTTTCACTTTTATCAACGACCCCCTTTTTTTATCCTAGGAAACTTTTTATTATCTGATATTTCCAATCCCTTTAACAACTAAAGGTTCCTCTAATTTTTCAAAGTAGTCAACATCCACTTGTGTAAAAAACATAAGAAATTGTGTATATAATGAAGAATGAGATAATACTCTGTAGGAATATGTACCTGGTGCCTAAGGAGTATATGCCATTACTCCTAATCATGCCACCATCTAAGGAGATAGCCCCGTCACATATACAGGGAAGAGCACCGAGCATATCTGCTCTGGTACTGTAAACTTGTAAACGCGAGAGCAGATTATAGAACAACGTCTCTCTAATGCCACATCCACTTGCAGTGAGATAATACAAGTGTTTTGTGTCCACCTTGATCATATTTACAGCAAAGCCAAGAAAGCCAGCAGGGATTTCACCATTTGGCAGCTTTGGCTTTATTATATCAAGCCTCCTTTGTGGATCATCAGTTACAAAATCACCTCCATAAGATCTGCAAAACATGAAAACATAACATAACTCAGAACATAGAGATATACATTTTCAACAGCAAAATGTAGCTCAGGAAACATGCCTCAAGTTTTCAAGACATATGACACGAAATCGCCCCTGCAAAGGCTTTCCAATAGAAGCTCCAAGTCCATGGATGCCAGATTGTTTGTTTACATGTCCTTCATTATCATAGACTTCTAGAGCTTTAACGCCATCATAAGATTTACATACAATAGCAAGCATGGTGTCCAACCCCAAGTACTCCGATAACAGTCTGCATTTCAAGATCATAAAACAGGCAAGAAGGGGAAAAAGTCATATCACCATCCGATTTTTAAGATAATAATAAAATACATCTTACCCTGTCATACAATGTTTTCCATTTCAATGTAAAAGAAATTTTATCCAGTGACGAAAAAGTAAGAGCCATAAATATTTTTATTTCAAATATGCAATGAGGTAAAAATACACATAACATGTTGAGCATTAGTGAGGAAACTTTTTCTATTTGCCAGTGGAAAAAAATACCCTAAGCAATTAAGCTTGTATTCCTAAAAACGTTGAAGTTCCTATACCAGCTTGTTGTGCAAACAAAGCCTAAGGCTAACAGCAAGCAATTTGGTAAACTGATTACACTATTATGCATTCAACCAATCATCAAACTTATTTTAAGACGCAACACGTAAATTTTAAGTAAGCTTGTTATTTCTTCCTACTCTTTTATCTTCTTTCTTTTATTTTTTTCGTTGGAAGGAAGGGGTAAAAGATAAATTCAATTGATGCTCTTATCTGTTTCAAGCAACCAAAGGTAGCTAACATTTATTTCTTCATTGCCAGTTGGCTAAGTTGCTATTTCACTCCTTGATTGTGCGAGAGAAAATATGTACTGGCTTGAATTTCTTCACAATCCTTCGCAGAGAACAGATGCGTTGAAAGGGAGAAGAATCAGAGATTATGGAGTACCCCAGCTATAGAGACAATTTTGTTTCCATGGTTGGGTACTCCTATGTATGTTCTAGTGATGTATGTAGACTTTGCATGGAATCCTCGACTCCTTGTAAGGATCTAAGAGTGGGATAAGTTGTGCGGGTTATATGTCTTCTTTATGCGTCACCAAGGATTATGCTTTTTAATTCGTTCCATTCCATGTGCTAATTTACTTGCCAATTGGAGAGCACTTTACGGTTTCCTTTTAAGATAATTTTCCACTGATATTTTCTTTGATTCTTTCATTTAATCTTATAAGATAACGTACATTTCATTTTTACTATTTTTTTCTGTTTAATTGTAAATACTTTTATCAGAAAAAGGAAAGAACAAACTGTGAAAAGATTAGAAAATTGTGAAACAGTGTACACATTATCAAAAGGATTTCCTGACAGTCTTATGTGAAATACAGCAATTAATGTGTCAGAGTATGAAGGTGTTTGCAAATTAGAACTAACCTGCTAAGCATGCCATCATCAACTTGACCAAGAGTTGCCACAACACCAATCACATCTTGAGTCAAAATGCTACTCAAACTCTGGAGATCTTGATGAGCTAACAGCTGACACATGACGCCAGCTGCAGATTTGTCATACTTCATGATCTGCTCAATTGTATCCTTGTCACTTCGAACATATGAAGATTCATCACCTTCAACTTTGACTGCACTAGAGGTATGATACTTTCCAAGTCTAACTGCAGTGAAGAATTTATATCAGGGATGCTTGCAGTAGATTTATGACTTAAGACCTTCAAAGAAAGCTCTTGACATAATGACATGTACAAGAGTCTAGAGGAATGATATTCATGGTTGAAGAAGTCAATTCATATTACAGGGGTATAATATATTACTATGTACTCACCGTTTAAGGCCGTTACAAATGGAATTGACTCCTAATATGGTTACAAACCAATATAATAGGTCCTTTATATTTTTTAGTTGAAAATTGAAAGGTTCAGTTTTCAGTCATGGCTACAAAATTCATTTTTTCTCTCCATAAATTTATAACATCAAAAAAATTCTCTTCCACAATTTAGACCTTATCTGTGATAGATACCTCTGATCCCAAAAAAAAACAAGCTCATTATGCAAATTAATTTGATCAGAAAAGCTCACAGCCCTTGCAAAGTCACTCATATGATAAGCAAACCTTTTACCAAATTAAGGATCTTAATACAAGATTATAAAAAGCAAATGTTAATATTCAGACTTGTGATTGTAAATAAAACATCCCAACAGGTATTGGATTTCTCTTAGTTTGAAGGATGCAACGGAAAAAAAGATTTTCATGAGAAAAACGAAACCTTCTTTTCAACAAATGTAATCCTTCTCCCTCCCTGAATATATCTACGTTTACACATATTCACTAAAAAAATTTCAAAAAAAAACATAGAGAAGGAAAAGTGTACCTTGCATATCAACGGCGGAATCGTCCAATTGGTTCTTTTGAGCCTTTAAAATTTTCAAATTATCTTCATGTTCTTTGATTTTACTTCCGTACCTTTCTAACTCATCTTGTAATCTCTGCACCAAAAATCTAAACAATCATTTTTCTGAAAAGAAATCAGCTACATTGACTAAATAATAGGAAATTGCATTCGACTTTCTTTTTTTTTCTTATCCATTTTAATCACAACTAAAATTTTGCAGCAGATTGTACAATGCGGAGAAAATTTTCAACAAACTGGGGAACTAAAGATAGATGTTGACACTTGTCAGAAAATTTTTCTCAAAAGGAAGGATGACACCTGATGCAAACTAGCCGACAAATTGACACTTAAGGAACATGTTGACCAAAGGGGAGGATGGCACCACTTAAACTAGCAGACAAATTTACAACCTAATATGGAAAGCGGAAACATACAATCTATCTTTTGAAATACCAGTAATCAAAATAGAATTTCTAGGTAATTAATATTTCCGGTATGCAAGCAACTGAATCATATGACAATAGTCAGGATTCGTAGTGGACTTTGACCTTTCAAAATCTGACACTGAAAGTTTCTAGTTACATTGCAAATTGTTAATTTAATAGGTAGAAGGAAGGTTTTACAACATTATATAATCAAATACACAATCAATGTAGCACAGACAGAGTAACAGAGGAACACAAAATCACATATCATAAGACAAGTCACTTAATTGCTTAATGATGGCCCGAGAAAGTCAGGGTGATCCCAAACCTTGGAATTTTTTAGCAAAGGATCATCATAGCCAGGCACTCCATTGGGCACTTGATTCCTTGCCGCTGGAGATGGTTCATTTGGAGCCGCATGTGTAAGATCATGAACAACTAGGGCCTTTGAGTAATCTGAAAGCTGGCAGATACAAAGTAAAGAGTAAATTAAAGAATTATGTTGAAAACTAGAGCAGATCAATGGTTAACAGTTCCGACAACTTCATATGTACCGACAAACACATATTATCATCATCATTGACCCAGTAGTGCGGCAGAATCTGGGGGGTCAAGATGGGGGTACCCCTGCCCAAGGGAAAGGGGTACACTCGATAGACCCAAGAAAAACTGAAATTCAGCTATGTGACAATAATAACTGAATTTAGTTAGAATGCACCAAAATTGATATAGGGACTAAATCCATCTCAAAGGCAGTGTATAAAAGCCAATGAGCATGAGGATGCGCCCCATATGTTATTGGATTAGAGGTCATATAGGCTTTTATTTTGGGAAAAGGAAATCTAAGTTAGTATGCTTCCTTTCTGAATCCAATAACATATAGGCTTTTATTTTAAATACCAAATAGCACTCTAAAGAATTGATGGATTAGAGGTCACTCTAAAGGTTAAACTCAAATCTATCAATTCAAACTACAGAACGAGAACTAAGAGGCTGAAATGCTAAATGAACCAAGCTCAAGCTCAACTAAGCTTGTTGCTACTTGCTTCGCAGCCCTAAGTCGTAACAAACTAAACATAATCCACATAGCATACATGCAACATCCCCTAACAATCTAAA
This sequence comes from Fallopia convolvulus, assembly GCA_964016875.1. Classification (NCBI taxonomy): domain Eukaryota; kingdom Viridiplantae; phylum Streptophyta; class Magnoliopsida; order Caryophyllales; family Polygonaceae; genus Fallopia; species Fallopia convolvulus. The sequence continues at coordinate 56,554,064 of OZ024732.1, forward strand.
CAAGTTTAAACCCTTGAAAAGTTCAAGGATTGAGAGATTAGCCAGAGGCACTCACTTGAGGATTCCACGACATCATCTCCCCCCAGTCTCCCCCTCAATGGAGAATCTCCTCTCTACGAGAAGAAGTGTGTGTTAACAGACGCTCTCTTCTGCAAGAAAAACAGCACATTAGGGCTTTTAATTTCCGCCAATTTTCCTACTTTTTCAAATGTGGATGAAATTAGGGTTTTTTAATTTCCCCAATTTCATACTCTTTTCAAATCTGGCCACTGATCCTCCACCTCCGCCACTCCTTATCCGCCGTTGATAGCGCTCCTTCTCCCCCATCCGCTGCCGCCACCGCTGCTTCTCCGAGCCAGGTACGGTGGGGCGGGAGGGTGTTTGGAAGGTAATCGATCGAGAGAAAGTGAGGCCGAGAGGGAGATCTCGTTCGTGGCGATGCAGAGAGATAGGTAGGAGACGATTAAAGCAGCAATGCAAAGGATTTACCTGATCGAACGATAGCAAGAACGAGCGTGGCGAACTCGGCAGGAGAGACTGAGAGAGTAGATAAGTGTTTGCGGAGGAGGAGGAATTCTGTTATTTATTAAGTAATAAAAAAAACTTGTAAATTATTAATTATTCATAAATTTGCATTAAAATAGTTATTAGGTGCAAATTTTAATAAAAAATATTTAATTTATTAATAATTATTACTTATAATTCTAAAATAATATTGTAGTAACTAGCCGATATTAAAAACCCTAATATCATTATTTTAAACGAATTTTGTTATTTATGAATTGAACACGTGGATTGTGATTAGACTTGTCAATCGGGTCAGGTCGGATAGGTTCGGATTCAGACATTTCAAATTCGAGTTGAATCAGGTTTGAGTCGTTATAGGTCACGGTCAATTTGTATCAGTCGTTGGCTCGTTGCGGATTTTCGTACTTGAGGTGAGGTAAATGTAAATCCTCTCGTAAAAATTATTTGAGCCCTTAGATCTTCCTTGTCCTTGAAATGGTGCGTCATTCCAATGCCATAAATTTTTTTTCAATCAAAAAAAAGAGAGAAATGTACTAGTTTTGTCAATTATCCTAAATTTTGTTCATTTAGAGCAACCTCAACAGCTTCTTCAAATTCTTGAAAATTGAATTTTTGGGAAGCAGGGGCATGTTTTTAGCCCACCCATTTCCCCATTTTGTTCTATATAATGGGAAAGGAATCAAAAATATTAAGTCTTTTCCCTAAATTTGAGGAATGAGACAATTCTCTATAATAGAGAGATAGTAAAAATGATTTTTGATTGGCTTGATTAATAAATAAATAATTTATTATACAACAATAAATACTGCATTTTTTAAAATAGAGAAATTGTTGGACTTAGAGCAAATATTTTTTTAGAGAAAATAATTTTTGTTTTCCTAATTTGAAGAAATATTTGGAGAACATATTGGATTGTTTTTAGGATTCAATGATCCTTCTCAAAAAAAAAGATTTCAATAATCATATCCAGATTTGAATGGGCCGAACTAATATGGGCTTCTTACATTATGCACATGGGCCATTGTTCCAAAACTATTCACATCATTTGACCAAGGTGAGTTAAATCACATTAATTTGTTCATACAAGAGGTGTAACTTTGAATGAAATACAATAAATGACTCATGCAAGGTTAATTGAGTTTAAAAAGAGACTCATTTCTCTATTAAAAAGGACTTGAATTTCAGTTAAAACCCCACAGCAACAAAATATAAATCTATTTAATCGAAAATTTGTACCACATTTATAAATTTTATTCAAAAATACCCTATATATCAAATCTAATTTCAACTTATTGAATGAAAAAATAACAGTTGAGATTATCAACTTATTATTTTTTTTTCTAAAATCCATTAATTTTTTTATATAATTTTAGAGCCTTACTCATATAATTTCTAATAAACTCTACGAGAAAATGAATTCTTACTGCCTATGGCCGGTGGACAAAAATTCTATTGTCCTCATATATTGTCAGTAGAGGTTAGTAACCTGCATAACTTACATTTATGAAAAGGAATTGAAAAGACATTAACATTAATATGATGATATTTTTGAGAGGAAAATGACACCTAAAATTAATGGAGGAAATCTTTGAAAAATCACAAAAATGTCGGTTCATGGGTACAGTTGGAGGTAGTTGAAAGCGAAAGGTGAGATTTTTAATTTGGTAAACTATTAGCACAATAAATTATATTACCAAATATTTACTTGTCCCATGAATTTCCATTTTGGACTCCATTGTCTCTTTCCAAGCTCTATTCCTCCTCCTTTTTGTGTTTCTCTTTTCTCTTTTGATCTTGGATACTATCAGTAGAAGTCTGAAACGAAAATTTTATGATGCTACAATGAAGTTTTAACCGATTGACTAGATGTCCACATTATTTCAACTTTTCTCTTTTAACTCCAAGTTCAAGACGGTTTGGAATTTCCATAAAGAAGAGTACAAAGCTTACGGTACAAAGCTTATTGGGCGGGTTGCCTAATGTCGGCAAGCCTAAGAGTCGGTGAAATAAACCGATGCCCAAACTTTGGTACGTCGGGAATTTGAAAAAAGAATGTCCGGTTTATAAATTTTTGGGTTACACTTCTTATTGTCAATTTGTTTTAGATTAAAATACATTGAGTTTATATTTTAAACATAATGTACGCATGCTCACTAACGGACGTGTAAACCCTCACATTATATTAGTTTACCAATAAGTCGTCCAATCGACCTGGAAATACAACATTGGAAATGTTAATCTAACATTGGAAATTCAAAAGATCCAAGCCTAGCATATAAAGATAGATATTGTCAAATGGTTTTTAGGATGGAAATCATTGAGCTTGTGTGATAGGCTTGGTGGTTGGGCCCATTTAGAGTTTCTTCCCATAACAAGTGGTATCAAAGTCGATGGTTTGACGTGGGGCTGGTTGCATTAGGTTGAGACGGATCCCACGGAGCCTTCCAACGAGTCACCCTTTGACCCATTGCGTGGTGGTCTTATTTCCAAGAGTGCGGGCCCGTGTTACGAAGCGTGCAAGTCAAAAACTAATCTTGGTGGGTTCGATGCGTAGTGGGCCCGTACTTGTGAGAAATTCACAAGCGAGGCAGAGAATATTGGGTCAATTACGAATACCACACAGAAGATTCAAAATGACCTGGTGTATAAGGTAGATGAACTAATCCTCGTAACCAATTGAGTTTACGATAGAATTTTATCCGATTAGTTCGGTGGTTGGGCTCATTAAAAAAAGTCTCTCCCCATAATATACTCCATTTGATTTTTGTACTAAGCTACTAGCCTACTACTATGGGGTAGGTCTCGCCCGGTTCGACACTTTGTACCTACGTCCGGATCGGAATTGGGTTAAACCTCGTTAGGAGTGTTGCTCCTCCCAAGTCTCTGTTGTATATATGCACACCGCCACATAGTTTCAAACTCAAAAACTCTAGACAAATACTTAATGACCTAGTACTAATTACTTCTATATCAAGAGTTACTTGCTACTAGCCTACTACTATTGCATACCAACAAAACAACAACTTATGTATGTACAAACATATGTGCACTCAAAAATATGGACATTTGTATGTACCATCCTGGATAAACCAGGGACTTGAGTTAAAAAGTTTGGCATAGGTCACACACAATTTTTTTTTGGTCGGAAAAATTTAGGGTAAGGAGATGGTACCCCAATCCAAGGACAGGGAAGATCCAAGGGCTCAGAGAACTCATACAAGGGGATTTACATTTGTCTCACCTCAAGAAGACTAGTGGAGAATCGAACCTGCAACCTGTCAGATCCGATTCCTGTCTTGCTCCACTAGACCAACCCCTTGAGGTTAGGTCACACACAATTGAATTGCCTACTAGTAGCTTTGCTACTCCCTCACGTGACAGACTCTGCTCGGTCACGTGCCCACTTCCACTGTTACTACTTACATCACGGAAATATATACAACGAGGGTGGCAGGAGAGGCGGGGCCCGGTAGTCAGAAGCCGGCTGAGAAGCCGACACTGCCAAGCCGTCGAGCCGCTAGCTTGCCGGTGGGCCCCCACGGAGGAAGCACGTCAGTAACTACCTCTTTAAGTCTATACGTGTTACTGTGTTAGTGTTACACTCCTGGTCAATGCTCTACTATAATTTTAGATAAATTAATTATTATTATTGTTTAATAGATTGATAAGAAAGTTATTTGGTATTTGTGATAATTATGTATTCCACATCAGGATTTCAAAGTAAACAAGTTTAATATATATACTTTTAGGTTATCTTTTCTATTGTCGATCAATTGGTTTTAGGATGGTGCACTATGTGTTATGGGCCTAGCACAAAGCCTCTTACGTGGGATAACTTTTTATCTCAGCACGCCTTCTCAATGCAACTGCCTAACACCGCAATAATTGTCAGTTGCAACTTGACATTCATGCCTTAGAGCATGTGCAACCAAGAGGAATCAACCTCCTCTTTGCACTCTCTCTCCTCAAAGAGGAGCTCCTCTTGTTTGTAAAAATTGAAAGAGGAATCCCCTTTCAAGGAGGAATGGGAGAGGAATGGGAGTATTCCTCCTTCCATAGAGGAATGAGTGCTTTGGCCCTTGTGCCCAAAGAGGAACATTCATCCAATCACAATTTGACACATGTATTCAACTTTCAACTAACTTCATTTATTTCATTTCAACCTAACATTAAATATATTTCCAACAAAATAATAATTAGTGTTGATATTTAAAAAAAAAAAATTAATCAATTTTAATAATTTTTTATTATCTATAAATAGAGTCTAATATTGTTGGGTCATTCACAAACTCATCTTAGATTTTCTTTCTCTCGTTCACTACTACTACTATCTTCCATGGATAACCACAATAAAAATCTAATAATGATCGAAATCTAAGAAGATTCATGGTAAGAAGAGAGGAGTTTCGGAATAAAGAAATGCATGTGGCTTTAAAGAACGATTTGGTGGATACCATATGGGAGAAGTTTCAAAGTTTGACATCGGATTTAGATTTAGATTAAATTTCTATGGCAACAACGCTTTATTATTTATGTTTAACGTTATTTTTATTTTTTATTTTTTTTACAATTTATAATTTTGTTTGAAATTGTCTTAATGTTAATTAAATTTATTTTTTTAATTTGTAATTAGTTTATATTATCTTAAATCCAAATTATTTAAGTAAATATAATTTATTTGATTAAAGAACTTTAATTAACATAGGTAATTAGTAAATATAATTTATTATATTTAATTAACATAGGTAATTAGTAAATATATTTTAATTATAATTTAATTAACATAGGTAATTTGTAAATATAATTAACATATGTAATTAATTTATTTGTAATAATAAATATAATTTATTATCTTAAATCTAAATTATTTAAGTAAATATAATTAATGTATATGATATAAAATAGGTAGAAAGTAGGAGAGGTGAAGTGAAAGGGGATTCCCTTTGTTGTGGGGGGAAATAGAGAAAGAGGAAGAGAAAGAGGAAAGGAAAAGTAAAAAGTGATGTGGATGATAGAGAAAATGAGGTGTCAAAAGGAGAGAAAGAGAGAGAGAAACAAGAGAGGATTGTAAATCCTCTTGGATGTACATGCTCTTAAGGCCGGCTAGCCCATTAGACCAAGAATCCGGACCCACACCGAACAGGTTATGATACCATGTTAAGTTCCGGCGGGCCAATATGATGTGGGGTACACACGTCGGATCATGCGCATAAGCGTGTTCGGCCCAACACAGAAGCATGTGGGGTTCCATCCTAAAACCAATTGGCAATAGGAGTAACACATGGATTTATATGGTGGGCAAGTTTTATCATAAATCTCGATGTGGTATAGTTTTTTTTATCTCAACAGTATTCGAACATCTAGTCAAACGATTAAGATTTAATAGGCGATGAAGGTTTTGTGATCTATGAAGATCCATTATTCCAGTGGAGGCAATGTCAACGAACCACTTTCCTCTACATTGGATTTGTTTGTGTTGAACTTTTTGCCTACTACTTTTGCACTCCAGTGTACGTTACTCTTCCCGCCCCTAGTTCTTTCTTATTCTGTTCTCGTTTGTTTTATTGTGTCTTACTTGTGGTTTATTTGGCGTGTGTGTTAGCTTTCGTCGAGTTTCTCTGTTGTCGTCTTTTGATAATCTTTTGGTTTATCAGGCTTTTGGTAAATCGAATATTTACTTATAACGAAATGATTTAGAATTTTTCCCAAAAATCGATGGCTTATATTTTATGTAGGTCTTATAATTTACATTTTCATGTATAAGTGCATCCACAACTACGGCCGACCGCGAGTTCTCTCAGAATGTAAAACCATACCCAACATTTCACCTCTTACCGATGGCATCGCCGATTTCAATGAACTTCAAGTCAGCAGTTTCATCCATTTTCGAACCGCCAATTTTAAACTCGCCAGTTTCCCAACCCCATTGGAATCGGGCTAAATCTAAATATAACTCATACAAAACATTCAAATAATTCCTTGTACTATGATTAAATCGTTTTTTTCCTAACTTTATGTCATATTTTTTTGGTCAAAATTACTCTGGACAATTGGTTTTAGGATGGAACCACGTTGGACTAATATAATATCAAAGTTATTTGCCTAACTACCACTCTCGATCCCGAGTCTACCCCGTTATATTGTCAAGTGTTAATTGGACCAATTTTCTCATTTAGCTTCACAGAGGTATATTAAAATATATACATTCCGCATTTGAAAGTTGGATATAAATTATAACTCAACGAATTACTCCTTTTATTAGCCATTAGTTTTATCATTTATGATAAACTTTGCCGTTCTATTATTCTTCCCAAAAAAAATTTGGTCGATTTTTTTTTTTTAAAACATAACAAAGTTACCCTGTAGAGCTGCGTAGGCCGGCCAGGGCCCATCGGCCAAAGCACCCACCCCGCGTATAAAACCTCCCTCCTCCTCCTCCTTCCTCTTCACATTCATTCCTCCCCAGTCCGATTTCTTCCTTCTTCTACCGACAATCCACTCACTCCAAATCCCAATCAAGCTCGATCTCACTCAATGGAGCAAGATCTCAGCAAAATGACTCTCGAGATCTTCACCAAGCTCGAGCAGAAATGGCTCTACCACTACGATTCCCCCTCCGCCTCCCCCCCAAAAGCCCGCATCCTCTCAATCGACGGCGGCGGCACCTCCGCCGCCATCTCCGGCGCCTCCCTCATCGCTCTCGAGGACCAAATCATCTCCAAGACCGGCGATCCCCAATCCCGCATTGCCGATTTCTTCGACCTCGTCGCCGGCACCGGAATCGGCGCAATCTACGCCGCCATGCTCGTCGCCGACGACGGATCCGGCCGCCCGCTCTACTCCGCAAGATCCGCCGTCGCCTTCCTCCACCGCCGCCACTCCGAGATGTTCAGGCGGACCGGAGTCTTCTCCCGTCGTCGGAGATTCTCCGGGAGTAGCCTCGAGAAGGTTCTCAAGGCGGCGTTCTTCAGGAGGGAGGACAACACGGCTTTAACCTTGAAGGACACGTGTAAGCCCCTGCTCGTCCCGTGCTTTGACCTCAACAGCTCCGCCCCGTTCGTGTTCTCACGCGCGGGCGCGTTGGAGTCGCCCAGCTTCGACTTCGAGCTTTGGAAGGTGTGCCGCGCCACGTCGGCGACGCCGTCTCTGTTTAAGCCGTTTGAGTTGACGTCCGTTGACGGGAAGACGGCGTGCTTGGCGGTTGACGGCGGGTTGGTTATGAACAACCCGGCGTCTGGCGCCGTTACTCACGTCCTCCACAACAAGATCGACTTCCCGTCAGTTAACGGCGTCGATGATCTCCTCGTTCTGTCGTTGGGTAACGGAACCTCTAGTAGGAGTAACGCCGTCGGTCGCGGCGTTAACTGCTCTACTTCCGTTGTCGTTGACATCGCCCTTGACGGCGTCTCGGAAACCGTCGATCAGCTCTTGGGGAACGCCTTTTGCTGGAATCGCGCTGACTATGTTCGCATTCAGGTAAAATCGGAATAAAATATAATAAAATATTTTAATTAATTGGAAAAAGGAATTTTGGTCTAACGACGTCGTATTGGGTTGGGTTGGTTTTGCAGGCTTACGGAACGGAAGGAGAAGCGGAAGAGACGGTGTTGAAGGAGAAGGGGGTCGAAACGCTGCCGTTTGGAGGGAAACGGATGTTGACGGAGACAAACGGACAGAGGATAGAGAGCTTCGCGGAGCGGCTTGTTGGGCAGAGTCCGCGGAAGGCCGTCAGTGACGGGCGTTAAGTTGGAAGAGTGTACATTTTTACCGTTTTAGCCTTGGGTTTGTTATTTTTTGATTTATTTTGGTGAGGGAGGCTGGGGTCATAATCGACCGAGTGTGCCGAGTTTTATGGTGTGAGCAATAAGTATGTTAGGGCTAGCTAGGTCTAGAAGAAGTGTGCTTGTTCTTGTTTGTTTTGCTAGTTAAGACTTAAGAATACTACTAAAGCACAATTATGAGTCATGATTGTGAACTTGCAAGTGTGCAATTACTACTTAGTTATGTATATAATATAAGGTATTGTAATGTCAAGAAAAATTAATAGTTGAGTGATTTATGAAAAATTATGATGCAAAAATGCCAATTGGTCATGTAATTTTATGAAGAAATATAGTAGTAAGAGTAGTAGCTCTTAGAAAATGTATTTTGGATGCCAAACAACTAGGTTTTCATATGTGGTCAACACCGCTCCTCCTGTACAGGCCTCTAAGTCTAAGTTAATTGTCACTGTTGCACATTCCATTCCGCGATTTACCCCATTTGCTGAGTTTAGAGCAGGGTCTGTGGAGGTTCAGGACTAGTCGGATCGAAGGTCCGAGAACCTATGACCCCCTAAAAAACTAAATGTCAAGTTCCAAGAGGTTGTAGGAGACAAATTTTTATCTTTCCTCTGGTTTGACTGGTCAAAGTCGCTCTACATTTGAATTGGGTACTATATAAGATTTTAATGGGGACGATCCTCCCAATTCACTCTTCTCATACACAAAAAGAGCGAGGGAGATTCGAAACCGAATATCTGGACAAACGCATAAGAGAACCTAACGCCTTATCTCGCTAGACCAACTGATGATTGATTACTGAAAGAGAAAAATTTATGTCTTCTTAATACTATCTTGTGTGCCTAGACTCTTAGATGATCGAGATGGTCACTGCTACATCTTATGCAACCTTCCTTCCATCTTCGGTATTTCGATTGCACATGTCTTTAAAAAGATAAAACGTGTGGCTGATAAAATTGCTAAAATTTTCCATGCTTTTTTTATTGTTGTGTTTGATTAAGACTAAATTGTCTTTAAGGGCCTTTAATCTTTTCCTTGTCAAATAAAACATCAAGTTTTCAAATCATCCACTTGAAGTGGTTAAAATTGCCAATCGGTCATATGTTCATATCCAATCAATCCCTAAAAAAGACGTGCTTACAATTTCATAGCTATAGTGTAAACTTAATTGGTAGTGATGGATTTATTTGGATAGATTGATTGAAGGTGAAACAATATATATACTGCTACAATTTAAAAGATACTATTAAATCAACTTAAATTAGTTTAGTTGTGAATTAATTGTCTTTTCCGGGCCCATTTCCACTTTCAATAGCAAAATAAGGACCGATTAATTAGAAGACATGTTGGGACAATAATGGCAGAAGAATACTCTAGCCTTTTCCTGTTTGGAGTAATTATGTCAATTAACCACTCTGTAAGTTTCCCTTCAACAAAAAAAAAAACATACTAGGGTTTTAAAAAATTGACCACTCGCATATTTACTGCAGTAAAATTGAATCTTACCGAGATGTCCTTAATTAGTTATGTGTCTGGTTCCGAAACCGACGGTTCTACGGTTCCGAAAACATGGAACCAGGACCAGAACCGGCTAACCTCCCGATTACTTGGTTTAGTTCCCAGTTTCAGTTCGGTTTCAGTTCCGACACTTTACAACAACAAAAAAACAGTTGTAAATCCAAAATCGCGATATGTCTCAAACAGAATGCAAAAAACATGAATGCGGTGTAGCCGTTTGAACAATTTCGGCTTTCCAACAAATCAAAACCAATAGAACCAGAACCGACCGACCCGTGGTTCCACTGATATCAAAATCGCTGATTTTTTTTTTCGGTTCGGTTCCAGCACATCTATCCATGACCTTAATATTTGTGTAATATGTACTAAGAACCTAGCTCACAAATAAATAATAAACCCTTATAACAAAAAATAAACAATCCCCAAAGTCAATTTTAGATAAATCATTTCTAATAAAAACAAGGAACATTGTAGAAAAACCGTCACTAATAGCCTTCGATCATCTAGTCAAGCAGTAAGGATCTTAGACAGTACCATGAAATCCCGTTTCAACTTTCATGGTCAGTGTACAAATCAAAAAAAGAAAAATCGTCACTAATATATCTGGTCAATACACTTAACTTTCATTCGAGTGACTAAAATTAATCTGACATCTTTCCTACCATAACACTTAACATCTCTTCGCCTTCTTAACCAACCCGAGCACGCACGAATTTGACTTAGCTATGGAGTGCCTAGCCTCGAGGAGTAACTCTAAGATCATTTTAAGTGTTAGAGCACATATCATAGAGCCCACAACGAGGAATAGTCATAGGTTCGGTTCTAGTACCGAACTGGTGAAACCGAAGATTGGCTGGTCCCGGTTACACGTTTAATAGAATCGGAGAATCGACGGTTTCGAACTGTCGATTCTAACAGTTAATTTTTTTGTAAAATTCAGAACCGAACCAATGAATTATTGGTTAGCCGGTCTTGGTTCCATGGTTTCTGGACCGAGGAGATGTAGACAGATTTCCGGTGTGCATAGAAGAAGATCTTGTTCGTCGGAAACTGCGTTCTCAGTAGAAGTGAACTCGGTCGTCTAATGTCCGATTGAGTCGGCCACACCATACCTTTTGAAATAGGGAATTCGCTCACGAGTCAAACTCAGCGTTTCGCCTTGACCTAATGGGTTTTTCCACGCATTTAATGTCTTCTAAGGGTTTGAGTTAGGGTTAGTGTTTTCAGACTTTTTTTCCGCAATTTTTTGGATTTCATATCTTTAAAACTTTCTATTTTTCGTCTTTATATATCTTTTATCTTTTATAGGGTTTTCTCCATAGAACTTATATATCTTATCATTATTATTCAGAGTTCAGAGTTTTTCTCTATCATTTTGCTGGATTTCCAGTTTCTTTGATTAGGGTTTTGTGTTATTTGCTTTCAAAGGCTCGTACTTGCTTCGCTATAAGCCTATTGCATCACTGCCTGTTTCGGAACCGAACCATGACTAACGAGGAATCACGATCGATCGCATGAGGATGTGGAGCGCGCTAGCTCAAGATCAGACTCAACCACGACTTAGGAAACATTGACCTTAAGCGAGGCTAAGTCCACACACAGGGCATCAACAAATTCCATTAATTAGTACACCGTTCAAGTATATTGAACAATTAATATATCATAGCTAATAGTTCCAAAAACCAAATATTCACGTACCATACTATTGTGCACATATCACTATTTCAAGATATTTCAGAGAATTTTAACCCTCAATTGTGGACCAAACTTTGGATCCTTCATGCTTAATTATTAGGCTGGACATTACATATAGTTGGCAACTTGGCATCGTCCACTTTCACCGTCAACCTTGTTTCATGCCCTACCATTTTCATGCAAGTATGAAGAGAAAGGACACTCAAAGGTACATTCAATTCATAGTTTTACTTGAAAATTGAAAATGGTGAACCAAATTTGAAGTAAAAATTAAAAAATGTACACATGAAGATTATTGCAACGGAAATGCGACTATATCAAAATAAAATTTTATGGATCTAAACATAACAATGGAAATGAAATAACAATATATATCATTAAAGATCATAATTGATAAACTATATGCATTGAATGCTGTTTCCAGTAAATACTGGAGTGTAATTCACGCTGAAGAAAGAGCTATATACAACACAGTTATAGAGGCCAAAACTAGATCGAAACGTGCGGAAGATTGAGATTGAGGGTGATAGTCTTCTTACTATAAATGTCCTAAAAGGAAATAAGTCACGTCCACGGCAAATTGAGATGTTCATTGCTGACACAATGGTCATGCTATAGTCTTTTGACGAGGTTAGAATTCAACATGTGCCTCGTGATTGTAATCAAGCGGCGAATTTGATTGCTTCTTAAATTTGCGACATTCTTTCAATATCAATCAAATTCAGACGCATCACGGACTGAGATTCCTCGTCCGTAAGGATGCACTAGACTGAATTTTTCGGCTAAATTTTTATCACTCACAAAAAAAAATCATATATACACATAGTTTTACTTGAAAATTGAAAATGGTGAAACAAATTTGAAGTAAAAATTAAAAATGTACACATGAAGATTATGAAGTAGTTGAAGTGCATTTATAACACATACGTACACATGGCCCCAAATTGTACTTGTGTAGCGACTAGCCAGCCCCATGCCTTAGTGTTGGCACCAAACGCAACCACTAGCTTCACATTTATGGGCACGTTTGGTTCAATTTTTTAGATTTTTTGAGGGGGTTAGATTTTATCCAATGAATAAAAAATGTGTGTATTTAATGTTGCCTCTTGAAAATTAGCGGTAAAAATATAAAATAGTGAGTGGTTGGTAAGTGGTAGCAATTCAAATACATGTATGTGGATAAGTTTTAAGATACGAGTGATAAAGTCCAGTGAGATTCGATCTTAAAACTAAGTGGTGATAGAGGTTAGATTGAACCCGCTCAATGAAGAATGTGTTTAAGCGCGATCATGGAGTCAATCAATGGGTCGAGAAACATGTTTTTAGTGTGCACGTGTTTAATAAACTCAATACAGAAAAATAGTGAGGTTTCATCTTAAAATCGGTTGATAACTATAAGAGAATAAGCTCAATCTATTTTATTTATGATGCGGGTTGTTATATGGTCTTAGATTGGCTATATGTATGTCCTTTTGTAAATTCTGAGAAGATTTTTTAAATTTTCTTATCTTTCAAGTGGATGATACTTCTTATACTCCTTAATTTTTAGGGGCTTGTTCGGCAAGTTAGATGATGTAGTTGATTTGCGTTGATGTTAAATTAATTTTTAAAAAATATAAATTATGTTAACTATGGAATGAATGTTCGTTAAAATTAGTTGAAAGTCGTTGATATATTATATGTATTGATTGGTGTTGAAATTTGGCAAAAAAAATAGGTGAGGGAGACATTATAATTTTGATTTGGAAGTAGTTAATATTATTTATCCCTTTTGCCCCTCTTTTTCCAATAAAATTTCCCAATAAAATAAGTATATATGTCTTTAATGATCATCTCATAATAAAATTCAACTATGATTAACTACCCTTTGTCGAACACATACTAGATTATCTGAAAAATAAATATTTATTTTTATCTACTAATTTATGCATCAGCACCATCAATATTAAAACTATCAACCCATCAACTACAACATTAACGAAAGTATCCTATATAATACTACAAAAAGGGGGAAAGGAAAAAATACAAGTAGTTTAACTACATTTACATTTGTAATGAGATTTATAATGTATATATATATATATATCAAATATTATAAAAAAATTAAAAAAATAAATGGTTTGTTTTTTCTTGGTAGAAAAAAGAAATGGTTTGTTGAAGGAACGTTTTTGTGTTTTCTAAAATCAATACATTAAGTTATGGCCAATTCTTGTACGTAAGTTGTAATTTATGGTCAATCTTTCCCAAGACGATTTGCTTGTCTCTTATGCACGAGTGCACATTAAATTTATAATTTACGAGCTAATAATACACTACTCAATTGTCTGACATTGCTAATAATAAACAAAAACAATACTCCATTGATATTGAGAAAATATTTTGGCTTAATCGACAAATTACTAAAAAATATAATAGCTAATTGTTACCCATCCTTTATCTATCTCATTTATACGTATTGGATTTAACAAGTTGCTATCCGCCTCATATCTACCTTATCTATCTGAATTGGACTTAGCAAGTTACTATTTGTGAGGAATTATCTAATTTATTTATCCGAATTGGGCTTAGCTACTTACTACCCGTCATTTGATTACCTTACCTACTTACCTATTTTGAAATGTCAACTAGATCAATTAAGTTTCACTTGATAGGGCATGTAAGAGTATATTTGTTTTGGACAAGAATTTGTTGATGGCCAATTCTGTATCCCGAATGTAATGTGGAACTGATATCCGATTTTACACTCAGAAACAACGAGTGAAAACTATAGATACTCGAAAAATTGATTCCGACGAAAAAGAGAAACTCTATTAATTTCAGTAACAACGAGTGAAAAGGGCACAAAGTATGACAATTGATTCTTTGCCAGATTACACACACGTACCCTTTTTTCCCCTTGTTTCTTACATTTTATCCTTCATTCCCCTGTCACATGGTGGTTACTCACTTACCTTCCAGTCGCTTCCGGATCTTCGCCCGACATTCGCCTGTTTCATCCCCACCTCGTTTCTAGATTTTCAACCGATATTCCTTCTTTCTTCGATGTGTGTGGCCTCGAACCGACCTTGATCACAGGCTTTCATCTTTTATGGACTCTCCTATTAGCCTTATGAATTTTGGGCCCAATATTTTTCACGTAGTAAATTTAATTAATCAAAGTCTAGTATATCACTTATATATGTGTTAGACACTCCAGACGTAGACGTTTTATGAAGCAAAGCTTGTTTTTTAGGTGGGGTCTGCTCTCTTAACAGGTTCATTTCTCCTCCACTGAGAGTCGAACACTCGACCTTAATGAAATAAAACGTAACCCCTTCCACTACGTTCCATACTTGTTGGTATCTATCCATCTATCTATCGATCGATCTATCTATCGACCCACAAATATTTTACAAATACTAAAGAAATGAAGCTTATTAGCTGAGCCGATAATCGGCTAGCTCCAAGCCGCCATGGCTTCATACTTAACTTCTCTCCCAACCGACAAGATTAATTGAAAAGGGAGTAGATCAAAATCTTCAAGTGATTTTTAATTTCATCATTAATTAATGTGTGATATTTAATTAAATCAAGCCTGTCCCGTTGGTGGGTAACGTGGACCCTATTTTTGTCGATCTCACTTAAAACAAACCAAAACAATTACTCCTATGTATATAATGTACTGTATTTTATCAATTTATTTGGCGTATGTTCGTGTAAGTTAAGATTTGGTACTCAACCCATATCAATTAATTGTTAGCATATTTTTGATGAAAAAAATGTTAGCATATTTTTGGATTAGTCCTAATATGATTATGTTTAGCTACCTACTTTGAACCTTTTGTTAGAAGTGTCTATTTCAAGATAACAAAAAATCATCAATAAATCTCAACAATTAAGCATGCAATGTGTGTGATATTGACCTATTATTTTTTCGGTTTTTCAAGGAAGTAGAACCCTAAAATAAAATTAATAATTTTTTTTAAAAATAATTAATTCTAAATAAATACAATTCAACTAATTATTTTTATTTTAAGGATTTTAATCAGGACATAGATTAAAAAAATTATTATTTTATTCATTTTGATTCGATTTTTCTAACATATACCCTTGATATAGATTAAGAATATTTAATGTTTAATATTTTTAAAATTATTTTCTAAGGAGCTTTTCTTTTTAGAGTTTAGTTTTTCATATTCGATATTTTTATCCTATTTTTTAAGGGCATAAAATAAAAAAAAAATATTTTCATTTTATAAAGAGGCATTTTGCTTCATACGAGCATGGTATATGGTTTATAACAAATCTCCCCTTATCGATTTATCTTACTACCAACGTCTCAATTCATCATCAAATCCTTTTTCTTATTAAACAGTATTATTTTCTATGTCACATACTTGGTACGAAGTTTTAGTTGACTTGTTACGTAATGAGGATAAGTGTTAACATAAGGTATACATATAATAATTATATACGATAAAGGATTACTTGAATTTATACTATACCAATATAACCGGCCCATTCGTTGATGACAAATTTATAATAATCAATAGTGACATAGCAAAAATGTTTTAAAAATTAACTAACGGATTATATTAACAATTAAGTGGTAGTAGCTAGCCTAGTAGGTGAGGTGACATATTATAATACCGTAGGACTATTAATTAGTGCATTTTCCCGCACGTCATTAAGGTTTAATTATTTGATAATTGTTCCCATAATCCCATGAAAATTGTGGATTAAAGTATTAGTTACGTGCAAGGTATGTACATAAAATGGTATTAAAACCAGACTACTAATTAGACGTGAACACTTGACCTAAATCTCATTCCTTGTCAAAAAATATTAAATCATCTCAAAAAATTATTTCTCAAAATAGCCGGTTCGTTTGCGCACTCTTAATTTTGTGTTTCGCACTCCGCTATGGACGAGTTTAAAACCCGCACAAGAAAATGGAAAAAAACATAGACGGATTTCAAACCCGCACAAAATAATAGTATAAAATATGGACGGGTTTCAAACCCGTACAAAAAAAATATTATATTCATGGGCGGATTTGGAATCCGCACATACTGTTAACCGTATTCTGAAACACGGAAAAAAATTTAACCTGTATCCAAAACAATAGAGTGCGCAAAATTTCGCCGCTCAAAAAATATTAAATCAACTTGCCTTATGGTTCGTTCGGCGCTTT
The DNA here is from genome assembly GCA_964016875.1 of Fallopia convolvulus. NCBI lineage: Eukaryota > Viridiplantae > Streptophyta > Magnoliopsida > Caryophyllales > Polygonaceae > Fallopia > Fallopia convolvulus. The sequence continues at coordinate 56,570,759 of OZ024732.1, forward strand.
AAAGCTAATATATGTTGAAGCTGATGCCGATACTGATTCAACAATTAATGCTCATTTTGTTAGTTGATTTTAGAAGTTGGAATTATTAGGTTATTTTTTGTGAAAAAATATGTAGGTGTTCGTTACACAAAGATAATCGATAATGATTTTATATAAAAAATGATGTAAATTACAAAAAAGATATATTGATAAATTAATAATTTTTCAAAATTGAATTTTGAGGGCAATCGAAGGAAAAAAATCAAATAAGCATCCATATACTCGGATAAGGTTAGGAGGAGTAGCTTAAATTTGGTGTGAAACTTAAGCTCCGATCAAGTACCGTAAGCTTGAGTAGGCTTCATCAACTCGTTACACTGAACATACATAACCGAGTTTATTTTTTTAACTTAAACTTGAATAATGTTGAATAAACCCAAAATAAACACGCCGAACACACACTTAAAATTGATAGTGATTGTTAGTAGAGTCACAAAATAAACCTATCAAAAGTTCATAACCTTAGTTTACTAGAAAAGCTGATAAATCATGTCGTTGCATATATATATTGCACCTTTCAATTTAATATACTTTTGAGGGTAATGATTTACTTGATTAGAGATTCTTTTGGTTCAAACAGAATGATTACTTGATTAGCATTTTTTCTGTTCATAATTTTTGGATTTGGGCTACCGTTAAGAGATTATTAGGTCCACTAACCTCATGTTAATTGGGCAAAAATTAATGGTTAGTTATAAGTTGATCATACTTATCCATCAATTGGCTTGTCTTGTCTTTGCTTTTTTCTCCATGCTTTTTGTCTGCCCTTAGCATTATGATTAGCAAGAATCATGAGTATAATATTCATTAAATACAAAAAAGGAAGACTTTTCTAAAAGCATTAATATTATATTAATTAAGATTTTTTTTGATAATATATTAATCTACCCTAATACATTATAAAGCAGAAACCAAGTCTGTGTAAAAGTTTGCGCCATGTGGCATAATCTGAATAAAATAATAAAAAATCTTTTTTCAACTTAAAAAACTAAAATAATAATTTTAGAAACACCCTTACACATTATACTCTAATAATAATTCTAGAAATCACGATTTTATCTTAAATTCTTAACCACTTCATAAAATAGATAATGGATAGATATCATATTATATGCATAGATTGTTTCATATAGTAATTAATTAATATGCAGATATATTTTTAAAATTTTTAATTAAGTAATAAACATTACTAATAAAAAAATGAATTTATAAAGATTGAAGGTTTTTTAGAGTAAGATTTAAGATTTTATAAAATAGATAATATATATATATATATAGTTTTCTATCTATGTAAATATTGATTTTATTCTTAAAAATTCATAAATATAAAAAAAGGCAATTTTATATTTTATAAAATAATTAATGCATTAAAATAAAATTTTATCTGTATAATTTTCTATATATGCTTATTGATATTGAAAAGCAATATTATATATGCTATCTTAAGATTATGTTAAAATATTTTATCGGATTGTTGAAAAAAGATTATCGATATAAATTTCTACCCATATCTAAATTAATACATAATAAAATAGAAATAAATTATCTATAAAATTTGTGCTACATGACACTTTAAGAACCAATCATTTTTTCATTTTATTTATTTATTTTTATTTATTATACTTAAAAGTGAATGTAGAAGGTTTGATTTAAAAAAAAATATTCCATGTTTATTTAGTTTTATCTTAAAGATTAGAAAACAAAAAAATCGTTAAATTTTATATAAATATCATTAATAATTATAATAATAGAATAATTATTAAAATATACATTATCTTTGTTTTTTCTCTTTAATTTATTATAATATATTATATAGTATAATTTTTAAAACTACCAGTAAATCTACGGGAATTACACTAGTTAAGATATAATCATACTATTGGTTATGAATAATTATAACAAGAAAGAAAACATACATCACGCGGGAAGGAAGCTTCAAATGAGTGTGATGGTGGTGTTTGTTTTTTAAATTAACGGCTTTGGCATCTCATAATTCAATGATGATAAAGTTTCTTTAAATTATACAAATAATTTTTTTGTTAGAATAGTTGTCTAAGACATGGGTCCGGTTTCACCAAAATCGGCGAACTGACTGATTCGGAATTGACCCATAATTGGAACTATCGGTTCGGTTATGAAGGTGGTTATGGTCTCGGTTTCATCACTCCAGAAACGTGAAATTGGCGGTTCGGAACTGGATGGAACGATTGAGTTCATGAATATTTTCAAAAAATAGGCTCGATCATGCCATTCTCGGCTGGGCAGTTTTTTAAAAAATTATGGTTGATTTTGGAATCGACCGGATCGAAACCGAGACTGTGAAACAGTCAGGATTTGGTTACGGTTCCTGTTCCAGGTTTTAGAGTAACCGAAACCACCAGTTCCAAAACTGGACCAGGATATAGACATAACGCCCTCAGACAAATTATGTATTAAACTTTTATGTGCACAATCAATTCTATATCAGTCCATAGACTTTCACATGTTATTAGAGTTGAACCGTTTATTTATTTCATTATGATCCTTTTTCTGACTATTTATATTTTATTTAACGAGTCACTTAAACTTATGTGTTTGGCTTACATCTTTCCATGTACTTTCACACTTTAAAAAACTTTGTTTTAAAATTTTGAAAATGCCCCAACTTCTCTTTTTTGGCCTACCTTATATATTCTATATGCATGCCTTAAAGCTACATTCATTCATTTATTCATCGTGTTCTTACACTTTATGATTCAACACTTGAAATTTGAACAACATATTTTGAGAAGAGAATCAACATTTTGTTTTTGTCAATCTTTAACTTTCTAATTTTCACGTTCAAAGCATTGAAGAATTTGATTTCCCACTAATTCGATTTAAAATCCGAAAGTATAAAGGCAAAAAAAAAAAAAATCAAATTCAATTGAAAGATAAAATTGAATGAGGAAAGAAACGGCTGTGCCGACACGACAAAATGCGTATCTTTGAGATTCATTTTGCACGTGCGTGTCGGGTGACACGTTTTGACTCGGCCCATGGGCTCATAATTTATGGCCCATAACGCGTACGGGTACGTTTGGTGTGTACTATACGGCTGTGCAAAAATTAATAATTGAGAAATTATGATGAGAGTTCTTAATTAATTTGAGTGCATTTCGGTTTATGTTTAAAATTTGAATCGTTGTTTTTTGTCATTGTCACCCCATTTCAACGGAGAAATTTTGCTTTATCAAACGCCTACGTCTGGAGTTTGAGTCTCGCGAGGACCCTTTTATCCACTGAGAGTCGAACACTCGACCTCAATGAAAGGAAGCGTAGCCCCTCCCACTACGCTACATGCTTGTTGGTAAATTTGAATCGTTTTTGGTTGGTGTTTTGAGATTTTGGTTAGTTTGTTTTGGAAATTTGGTTGAGAATGAGCCTTTTTTTAAGCTCGAACGAGTAAGTGCGGTTCGGTTATGTTTCATAAGATGTTCGGAAAGCACCAGAAAACGACTAGCTGAGAAAAGTCGGTGGAAAGGTGACAAATGACGACTAAAATAATTTCAAATACTCTTAACAATCTTAAAAACCACAAGCTTTTTTTTGTAGCTCGAACATTATGGCCTCATTTTGCGCCTAGATGTAGTTCGATTATGGCTTAATTTATGGGATATCAGGGAAGCACCAAACGACAACTAGTTGGAACGACATGACGAATGAAAACTAAAATTATTTCGAAGATCCTTAACAATAATTAAAAATAGGAGATTATTTAGTAATTAAATCGAAATAATTCAAGTATGAATTTGGACATCTTACAAGTCGAATCTTATTAATAAATAGTGAAAAAATACAATAATGAGTGGAAGAAAGGGTCACCAATAAAAAAATAACTATTAATTTCTTGGTTCAAGATGATGTTTTGGTGTTGTCTGGCAATGTGTTTCTCGTATTTTTTCAGGCGAGTTGCCACACCCTCCAAGTCGGCTTCCTGTAGTCCTACGCTGCGACAGCCTTGTCATCTATCGTTCCGTGAAAGTGCCTTTCTCCTATCTAAACCTAAATCTCTTCGGATTTCTTGCTCGCTCGATGTTTATTACTTGCTTACCTTGTTCTGTATTTATCTTGTTGATTTTTTTTTATTGTTGTTGGTTTGTTTGATTATTGAGTTTTATCTCAATCTCTCGATTTATCAATCTTGCACCGAAAAACAATAAATCTTTAAACATAAACCAAAATAATGGCTTTTAAAAACTAAGGACCATCGATCGAAGTTTCCCTTAATAATTCATGCATGGCCAAAAATTAAAAAAATTATTAATTCAATGAAACCGTCCAAGTACTACGTGCATGTACTGGGCTAACTGGAGTATTATTTTCGCTATTTTCCAGCCTTTCCAGCTGTTGTATTCGATTAGTCGTACATAGTATAGCTGGTCAAATAACGAGTCAACCGCTTGTATTATTATTTTTTGTATGGGTCTGAATTCTGATGAACCATTTAATTCTATGTAAACATGTCACCACCTTTTTTTTAGTCAACAACTCATTCGGTCACTGTAATTGTTCGCTAAAACCAATCATTTATTTAACTAGGAAAGAAATTAGGGGAGCAATATTAGCAGAAAATGAATTATTTTAGAGTATTTTGTGAATGAGGTCTATGAAAACCTAATCAGTTGTAATTACACCTGTTAATCGGATCGGGTTGGAGGGATTCGGGTCCGGTCATTTCGAGTTCGGGTTCCGGGTCGTTATGGGTCACAGGTCAATTGGGTCGGATTGCAGCGGGTTTTCGGTCGGGTCGGGTTGACCAGCGGGTCTAAAATATCCTTTTTTCTTATGATTATTAAAATTAATTTTTAATTAAATAATAATATTTAATTATAATATATTATTTTCATTTATTTTAATAATAAACATATTATACGTTTCAAAATAAATTTAAAAAATTCTATAAATAAGCTAAATCGGTCAACCCAAGGGGTTTCGGGTTTCAACCCAACAGGTTCGGGTTGTAGCGGGTTCGGTTTATTTCGGGTTTCGGGTTCAAATTTTCCGGTCTTAACCTTAAAATTATCGGACGGGTCGGACCGGGTTAACGGGTTAGGTCAATTTTTGACAGGTCTAGTTGTAATAAAATGGAGTAAACATGACGGAACGAATCGATAATGAAGTTCGCATCGGAATTAACTTCCTGAAACATGTAAAAAATGCTTCAACTTTAAAACCGTGGACAACCTTATAAAGAATATTTGATCGGATCAACTTGATCTCCGAAAGATAGTTTCAATCGCCTTTGATTAGTAGTTTCTCTCACTAAGCATATAATTAAGTATGCAGGTCTATAAGAGTTTTGTTTTTGCAACGTAATCTCGTACTGTAATCTTTTGAAAATATCATAATATATAGCTAGTTTTTCAGATCTTGGAATTAATTATAATTAATCAAGACATTTGCTTGTATTAATAAAAAAATAAAGCAACAATGACCAATTGGTCTAGTGGGATGAGATTGTTAGATTAAATGTTTTGTTTAGGAGGTTCAAAGTAGACCTGGGTCCGGTTCCGGGTGAACCGGCGGTCCCGGAACTGGAACCGGCGGTCCCGGTTCCGGTTCGTCCACCCCCGGAACCGGGAACCGGCGGTTCCAAACCGGATGGTTCCACCCCACAAAAAACAAAAAATAACCAAATTAAACCGCGGTCGCGACCGCGGTTTTCTTCTAGAGGTCAAAAATAACTTTTTAATTTTTTTAGTATTATTTTCGGTTCCGAACCGGAACCGGAAGGAACCGGCCTCGAAACCGGAACCGGGGAACCCGGCCAAGGCCGGTTTCGGTTCCGGTTCCATGGTTCCAGAACCGGACCCAGGTCTAGTTCGAAGTTCGAATCTTCCTAACGGCGTATATGGAAAAAATTAAATTGGGAGGGTCGCTCCTTAGCAATGGGCTTCTGCAATATCAGGTACGGATGTAGATTGGCCCCGGCTAATCGAACTGGGCGAAAAACCTAAAAAAAATAAATAAAATGAAAATATCGTATAGATTCTTGCAGTGTAAAATTGGTTTAAATGTGTACAATTTACTACATAAGATTTTTTGTTGGTGTGTATCGAGAAGCTTCGTGGAAGCAGCTTTGGATCTTAAGTACACGTGGCCTACATGCTATTGCGGCGGCGGCGTTCGCTGTCCACGTGTTACATGTTGGTCTACCCCTCACGTGCATCTTCCTCCTGCCCTCCTAGGTTTTTTTTTTCTTTTGTGTGTTGTTTCGAAGGTTTTGTTGTTCGTATGAGTTACCCACTCAACTGAGATTTAACGCAATGCTTGGCCCAATAATTGGCAGCATGGGCTTTTGATCGGCCCAAAATTTAACCATGGGTACTTTGTTTGGGCTGGCCCAAAATCAACAATGACATGGGCTTTTGGGCTATTAATTATTTCCATTTTTTGAAAAAACTTTTGTTGCCCCTTATCTAGGGTTGAACATGGGTTCAAAATCGAACCGAATAAAAAATCACAATTGATATCATGGGCTTTTGATCGGCCCAAAATTTAACCCTAGTACATTGTTTGGGCGCTATTATTTCCATTTTTTTTAACAAAAGACTCTTGTTGATCATAGTTTAAAATCCAATCGACAAAAATCAAACTGAATCAGAAAATCGAATTTGGTTTAAAATTGGTTCGGTTTAAGAAGAATAGAAGGTTATTCTTTGGGATATTCAAATCGAAACAAAATTTAACCGAAACAGAACTGAAATAAAATTAGAAAAAATCTTAATTTGAAACTTTGAACTGAATAATATCGGTTTCGGTTCGGCTTAATATTACAGTTTGAACCGACCCATGCTCATTCCTACACTTATCTATCATAATTGTAGGCAAACTCTTCGTCGAACGACTTAAAGGCCCCATTTCACACGCTCATACTCTCCAACGAAACACTCTCTGGCTAGGCCAACGACTTTGGTCCAAGCCCACCACGGCCAGCCTAGACTCGAAAATTTTGCCTAACCAAGCCAAAATTAAGAAATAAACTCTTTCTAAAGCTTAAACATATCAGGAGGATGCGTCCAAAAGATCTTATGAAAACTGAAATTCAGCTACATATAAGGTAGCATTAATTCTTACGTTTAGAACTTGCATATAGCTATTTTATATATATTACATGCATATGTTGGTTGCATCATATAAATCCTTCAAACAAGACTTTAGCAACATGAGAGTCGATGGTGTCGAGAGAGCAATACGCGGAGTAGTAGAAACCCCTTGCAACTGCCAAAACGCTGCGTTTTATCCCGGAATCGGTACTCTCATTAGTAGTATTGTGATCATTAGAAAGCACTATTTCCACAAGCTTTTGCATGTCTAAGTTCACCTCACAAGGGATTAGTTCACTCTTTCCATGATCACCACTATTCCCTTTGACTTGTACATCCTCCTCCTACATCAAAACCAAACATTGGGATTTAATTAGATGATTGAAATTCCTATACATATAAGCACAATACATTAGTTCAATAATAAAGTTGAGTTAATACTTAAACAATGGATATAACATCTCAATCTCTTAATAGTTTACGCAAACAACGGATAGGTCAATAATGACCAAACCCAACAACGAGCGGAAATAATGCATCACTAAGCTAAATGAACCAATTGATTCGATTCCCTATGAAATTCGTGGCCATGTAAGATGGTGAGATTTTATCCGAAAATCAATTGATAATAGTAGAGCTACCAATCTAGCTTATATACAAGGCGAGTAGGCGACACTTTAATTATCTTCAATTTCTGATGTGAGATCATTTATATTTAAGTCATACCAAGCATTGAATATTAAGTAGCGTCTACTTTGGATCGCCGCATAAAATCCAAGTCGTATTAAATTCACAATTTAAAGCAACTTAATGTATTATATGTGGCGATCTAAACAAGAGCTTAATACCTGTTTGTTGCGATGCTTGTCGTTTTGGAGAATGAGGTGGCCAAGCTGGTGGCAGATCTTATTGGCATTTTCTAATAGTAGATTGTAATTATCAAAGTGATTGTCTTCATCTTTTAAAGCTTCCAAATGAGAATTCTTGGAGCATGCCTGGATGGTTTGAGCTATGAGTTCTGCTGCTCCTTTGTACTGATCTCCTTCCTCTGCCCATGCCACCATCCATTTCTCCCACTATGTTTCAAACATTGATAGTGTTTTTTTAATTTGATAAACCCAATCATCTAATTAGGATTATATCAAACTAAACAAAAGTATATATATATATATATATTTAAGTTCAAGTAAAACCACTCTTATTGTGAGACCATGCGCCAAGTTTATATTCATGATTTTGAATTGTATATGCATGATTTTGTATGACTGTATTCATGTTTTTGAGTTGCATATTCATTATGTTGAGTTACTCATTTTTATGAATATGCAACTTAAAAATATGATTATGTAACTCTATAAGCATGATAAAGAGATGGAATATTAAGAAAACTTTAAAAATACAATATTATAAAAATATATGCAACTTATAAACATGAATACACTTTAATAGGGAATGAATGAATATGCAACTCAAAAATATGAATACAATCATACAATAAAATAAATATGCAACTCAAAATCATGAATATAAACTGGGCGCACAGTCTCACTCTAAGAATGGTTTTACCTTATCTCATATATGGCTTAGATGGAACTAGCCATAATGTAGCTTGTTCTTTAGAAATGGAAGAATTTTTTTGATATATGGTCCGTTTAGAGGTCTAATTTAACACATTAGTTTACATTACTTTCTACATTTAATGCGAACTAATATATTAAATGATGTAATCCAAACAAACCAATTAATAGATGTCATTTAAGCGTGACTGTTCTACTTAGTATTGAATTACTGTTCATTAAAAAACAAACGTGTACTTACAGCTTGGCTTAGATGAGGGCGTATATCAACACCGTGCGCTTCCAATACGTCCAAGTAAAGCTGATCTAGGGTGCCTAGAAGCAGATCCAATAGCCCATGACCGCTCCTGCCAATTACCGTAATGTTATGTTTTTTAGTCCATAAGAGACACTAGAGCCATTATAGCGGAGAAGAGGGGATTCAATCACAAACTCGCAATTTAATGGTGGTCATAGACGTCATCACCTACTAGTTAGGTTGGTGAGGCTTGACCAGTATATATAGTCAACTTATATAAGTTACACTAGACTTATATATGCATGTGTGCTTCAATTTATCTATCGCCCCATTAATGTTTAAGTGCGCGAATAAACCCTACCTTCCTATGTTGGAGAAGCCATTGGTACTAGCATTGTAGGAATTTAGAATTTTTTTTTTTTTTTGGTAGAAGGAGAGGCGGTACTCTCCTTTGTTCATAAGAAACCCAACTTTGGTGCTTGACAATGGATGTAGTCATGGCCCAAGTCTTAGTCCAAGCCTGCCTTTCTATCCATCTCTCTGGCTCAAAGATGCTCGCCGCCGCTATAAAGTACAACCTAAGTAGTTCTCTTTGTCTCAAGCCAAACGCACCCACATTATAATCAATATACCATCTGTTTCGCAAAAATTAATAAAAATCAAGAACAATTAAAGTCAGCCTTTTGTCTATATATCGACCTCTCATTTATTTAGTTTACGTGCATACCTCTGGATGATGTCACATCGTTTACTCTTTTTATAAAACATTCTAACAGTTAGCGGCGCCTTAATTTTTATATTAATTTTATATATAATCACATATTCTCTCAAAAATATCTTAATTACATTTAGCCTAATCTTTAATTTTTTTTAATAATTTTTTGTAACTAATAATTTTAATTCTTGTAGTTATATTACACTATATTAGATATGTCATAAAATCATATTATTTTAAATAATGTTTATTAATCAATTATTTAATTAAACATTAAATTAAAATTTAATGTACTTTTTTTATATGACATGAAAAATTCATACTAATTGGGTAGGAATGAATTATGTGAACTCGGTAATTATTATTAGTATTAGAAAAAGCATAAGTGTGGCCTTCGGGTATCTAGTCAAACACTTAAAATTTTAGGCAGTATTATAAATTTTTCGTGACTCGACAAAAAAAACATGTATTTACCTTCTAATTACACTACGCCATTCTAGCAAGTGAATTGCTTGGCAAGCATTGTAGTCCAATTTTGCGAGCTCAAGGTACGTGTTATTGCTAACATTCGGCATCCTACAAGTCATGTCAATAAAACATACATGAATTTAAATCATATCTTTGTCTTCAAATATCGATTACTAAACAATTAAATAATTAACCTGAAAAGAGTTTTTGCGATCCAAACATCATCTTCACCGCCATAATGCTCAATGTAAAACCTTGATTCAATACGCGGTATGCTTGCATACCAGGGCAAGTCTAGTGCATAAGCCACCTAATTAAGTAATTAACAAAATGAACATCATTAGTTAATTAATTAGTAGTACATTAGTCACCACCAAAATGCTTTAGCCCTTTATTTTCTCTCGTTAAAATCAGTTTATAATTTAGTAATATAAATTACTTGCCACTAAATTAGTTTTCATAATTAAACCCTAAACGGAAAATAATAAATCGCATAAATAAATTGTTAAATGTTTTTAAAACAAATAAAATCTTTTGAATTAAAGATTTTTGTTAGGGCATATTAATTATAGAAAAATTCACATTAATAATATAAATATATACAAAGCAAGTTTTAGAAATTGTAAGGTTTCGATCGTTTGGCTCGCGCTCTTTATTATGTATAAAAATCGACAGAGTAATCGTATAATTAAATAATAAAAAACATCGCCAAACGAACCCTTAGCTAGATGATGTAATGTACCTCACCAGGAAGGTCCTTAGTAATGACCCACTTATCAAAGAATTGGTTTGAAGCTCGTTTTTGGATCAAGTATTGCCAAGAAAATTGTTTTGCTTCCTCAAGAATTGTTTCACCGGGAAATTGCAATTGAGATGCTCTATAGAGGTTAAACATAACGGTCACACTTTCGGTTGATTGCCCTGGAAAGCAGAAGAATCCTCCATCTTTCTTGAAATGCTTCAACACATCTACATGTTTATTTATTTATTTTGGTTAGATTGTGAGCCGGAACTCTTCGAAACTTTATTCCAAAGCAGGCAGATTATAAAAAACATGAATGCACTAGAGAGAACGCGAAACCAAATTGAGCTAACTCATCGGTAACTAAAATTAGCCTATTTGTGGATTCAACTTACATCTGCGTGTTTATATTAAATTTCATAATTTATATAACAATATATATAGAGAGGAAGGTTCCGGTAGAGCGACTCCTATATTTATTAAATTGTTCGCATGCAAATTGAGGTTATATATGATGTAAACATGTAGATTAATGTTATGTCCCAAGGACATTAACAAGATAGAATTGATAGAATAAAGGAAAGAGAGGAGAGATTAAGGGAAAAGATTAGAGAGATAGAAGAACAAAGGAAGAAGGAGAGAATAGAAGAACAAGATTGATTTCATTCATTCTGGATAATGCGTACAGGAAATCATTTGCCATCAAATAGGCCCTTTACCCCTTTTACAAGTATGACCCTAATTTCTCACTAACTACTCAAAAGGCCCATTCATTACAATTAATTATTTGGTAATGCACATTTTATTCTCAATATTTGTGATACCTCACAATATAATAGATACACATTATGTTTAATTTGGTGATGCACGTTGGTTTACCGTTGACCGGCTATTGGTCGAATGTTTTACAGATAATTGTGTGTATCATAATTATGATAATTATACAATGTGAATAGTCAAAACACTTCGTACGACTCGCAATGTAATCTTCGCTCACACCCGATCATTCCTTATATATTAATCTATTAAGGGTTCTGTTTGGTAGAACAATCAGGTTGAAAATCGAATTACATTTACCTGGCTATATGTGAAATTGTTCCAATTAAATTTACCTGCAGAAACATTATAACCCTGAAACCTAAGCAGCCTGAAGCCCATGCAAGTGTCATCAGATCAATGTCACCCATTTGAGATTCCCTTGCCGAAAATATTCCATCTTCAGTCCAATACCTGAAATTTTCAATCACAAACTTAATTATCCAATTAATATCAATCGATCCATCATTAAACAATAATCAATTAGGTTAACCATATGGATGCAGATGTATACCTATAAACATAATCCAAGCAAGCACTAATCTCAGCCTCGAAAAATCGACTGATCCCAAGTCGTTGAAGTCTATCAACAGCCCAGATGCGCTCCAACATGTCAATAGGGTAACTACCGGGAACTACTCAATTGTGACAACGTACAATTAAATTAAATTAGTTATCAATCATTTAATTGTTAAGATGAGAATTAGGGCATGTTTGGATTGCGTATTATAATGCAGATTTTACATTAAATTCTATATTATAATACAAATTTTTACATTATAATGTGCGATCCAAATATGCTCATATATACATCATAATTCGTTGAAATAAGTAATCAATTAGCCGACTTGGATGACGATGCATGATTCAAAGAAAATTGGCATCCTTTTTTTTCGGTTTTCCACCCGATTCGATCAGCCGAAGCCCTCTCTAATTAATTCGGTTGGACTGGGTAATGCAAAAGTCTTTTGATGGGAATGACCATCCCAATTCAATTTTCTCATACACATTGCTAGAACAACCGATGATTAATGTATCCTTCCAATATTTGATACTACCTCCATTTCGCGCTAGGATGGATGAATGGTTAATTTTTTAAAATTTAATGAATTAATTTATATTTTTCAATGTGTTGATAAATAATTTTTTTTATTTTAATGCGCTTTAAACTAGAAATATAGTTTCATGAAAAAATGTGTTAGTTTTGGAATGTTTTACTATTAATTGAATGAAAATGGACAGATATTGTGGAATAAATTTTTTCGGTAAAAAACTCAAATATTGCGCGATGAAAAAAGTATTTGTATATAGATATAGATAAATACTAGTTATACCCGTCGTGCCTTGTACGACTATGACTTTATATTTTTTTAGATATATTATAAAAATATATTAATAAATAAAAATATAATATAAAATTTAATGTAAGTAATTTATTGACTATAATAAGTGTAAAAATTATTTTGTTTTTGAAATCAAATTAATCAAATTAAATCTAGATTATTAAGTTTAAAATTGAAGATAAACATAGATTATTAAGATAAAATAATCTACATTGCTCTTTTTCCTTGATAATATTTCATAACCAGGTTTAACTTGTTATACTCGCTGTGTCGTGCATGACTATATGGATTTAATACTTAATTTATTTAATGAATGTTATTTTATTTTAATATAAAAAATAAAAATAACGTATTTGTTAAAAAAAATCATTAAGTTGAGCCAGTATCATGTGAGGTACAACTAAAGTTGTTAAAATGAGTCCAATATAAGTTTGATAGATTAATGATAATTTATTTATGAAAAAGTATAAATAAAAATTATTTTAGTTAGAATAAGTAAAATTTATAAATGTTTTATAAAAATAATTAAATAGCTAAAAATAATGTACATTCTATAATTTTTTTAATCAAATTCAATTCTTTAATTTTCAATAAAACGTTAAAAATATTATTAATAAGAAAGACAAAAAATATGAATGAATATAGAATTTTTTTAAAGATAAAAAATCTTTTATATTAACATAAATAATCCAAAAAGGAAATTAAGGAAAAGATAATATAATTTTTTTATATAAAAATTTAATTTAGGCAAGTAGTTATATAAATATTAAAATTTTTATTTTTTTATGTAAATTTTATTTAAGATAATTTCTTAATCTTTTACATAAATAGATAAAATGATAAAGATAAAATATTTTTTTCAATTTTTAATTAAAATACGAATTAATTTTTTCCAAATATAAAATATAGTGTGTAATGTTAGTTTTTGATAGAAAAAATTAATATTAAAAATATCTTCCTACCTTATTATGATAGCACTCTATCATTATATATTAAAAAATCTTATGTTTTATTTTTCATTTCTTTTAATTTTTTATTAAATATATTAGAATTTTGGTTTTTATAAAAATTAGATAGATTTTTATAAAATTTAAAATTTAAAAGAAAAAATAATAAGAATACAAAATTACTTTTTAAATATAAGGTGGGGTCAGAATTGGTCTGGTGGCTCAAAAAGGTTTGGATTTAATATATAGTTATAGATATATAGATGAATATTTCAAAGATATTATCATTTATATCGATATTTTTATTTCAAAGACATATATATGACCACATGTACATATTTTTCTTATATTTTTGTAATTTATCTTTTACAAATATGATAAATATAATGTCCTTTTTTTATCTATATTGGTAAAATATACTAATATTATTTTATCTTTATGTTTATTTGGAGAAAGATTTTTACAAATATTATTTTATCTTTATGTTTATTTGGAGATAAATTTTTTGCATAATTAAATAAAAAGAACTACTATTTTAATAAAGATGTAATGTGGCGCAATGTGGTGACAGAAATTGCTTCAACTTTAGTTATTAGTAATAAATTTAATTTAGGCAAGTAATTATATACATTTTTTAATTTTTTACTTTTTTTTTTATCTAAATTTGATTTAACATAATTTTTTAATCTTTTACATAAATCTCTTACATGAATAGATAAAAGGATAAAGATAAATTAATTTTTTTAATTTTAATTAAAATTCGAATTATATTTTTCCAAATATGAAATATAGTGGAATGTTAGTTTTAGATAGAAAAAATTAATAGTAAAAATATTTTCCTACCTTATTATGATAACAATATATCATTATTTATTAAAAAATATTATATTATATTTTTCCTTTCTTTTAATTTTTTATTAAATATATTAGAACGTTGGTTTATAGATTTTTAGAAAATTTAAAAGAAAAAAATATAAATAATAAGAATACAAAATTACTTTTAAAATATAAGGTGGGGCCAGAATTGTTCTGGTGGCTCGGAAAAGTTCGGATTTAATATATAGTTATAGATATATAGATGGATATTTCAAAGATATTATCATTTATATGGATATTTTTATTTCAAAGATATATATGTGACCATGTACATGTTTTTCTTATATTTTTTAATTTATCTTTTACAAATATGATAAATATAATGTCCTTTTTTTATCTATATTGGTAAAATATACTAATATTATTTTATTTTTATGTTTATTTGGAGATAAATTTTTACAAATATTGTTTTATCTATATGTTTACTTGGAGATAACTTTTTTGCTTAATTAACTATAAAAAACTATTATTTTAATAAAGGTGTGATGTGGTGCAATATGGTGGAAGAAATTGCTCGGGCTTCCGTTATTAGTAATAGATAGATATATTGATTCTAAGCGGAGAAGATCATCTACCTAGATGGTTCAGATGGACTATTATGCAAACTAAAAAACTTAAATGAGTTAAGACCTAACTATGTGAAATTAATTTACGTTACACCATGGAGTAAAAAAAAACATATTTGTCAATTTGTATATTTTTTTTATTTTAAAATTTTAGTAAATAAGACCCAATATATATTTTAATTTTCAAATAACAAAGAAAATAGGTACGTATAATTATAAATATGGTTAGAATTTCTTAACTACAATAATATCAATTTTTCTTGATTTATAAAATCGAACTTACCTTGTTCGAAATTGTGATTTTTATCAATTTATCTGTAACCAAATTATCTTATTAGTTTGTACAATTTAGTTGTTTGGAGGACTAACAATGATTTGTAAAACATTCATACGGTTAAATAAAAAAACTAAAATCCGAAAATATAACCAATAAATCTTAGAAAAAAATTAAGTGTATCTTAAATAAAAGATTCACCAAATCTTTTCAAATTTTGATCTATTTTTAGAAGACTTAAGATTTTATTTGTATAATTTGGAAAAAATATATTCTTCCATATACGTAATCTCGGAATAAGTTTATATGGTATTTTTAGAAAAAAGAAAAATTACGACAATTTTTATATGGTAATTTTAGTTTTTTTATGAAAATATTTTTATGATGTGTAAATGACATGGCAAATATATTAATAGAATAAGTTTGTATGATATTTTTAGAAAAAAGAAAAATTATGTTATTTAATATGGTAACGACATGTGGCAAAAGCTGAGATGGCGTAATTTCGGAACGACATGTGGCAAAATCCTAGGTGGCGCATTGTGGTGGCTCCAAACCTTATTGCTTTTATATATATAGTAGATTTTTTTATCAGATTTTAGAAGTTATTCATACAAACTAATTAATTACCTCCTCCAATAAATCTGCAAACAAGAGTCTGCAAGTAATCCAAGCACTTAAGATTGTTTGTATGCATAAGTGCATAGGCAGTGGAAGAAGGGGAGAAGAAGAAAGACCCATTTTTGCTTTGTAACTTGATAAGTTGTTCCCAATCCAATTCTTCCATTCCTTCTAGGCTAAACAACAATGTTGTTGGCTTGCTATGCATTGTTTCCTTTGGAATCCTGTTATTGCATGTGATTAAACAAATCATAAGTAAGATATAATTAATCAGTAATATGTATTAGTGCACACTATTTGATCAAACATAGAGAGAGGTTTGAATGTGTCAACTATTTATAAACACTAAAATTGTGAATAGATACAATTTAATCATCAAAGTTAGAATATAAATTAATGGTCTATTTGCATCGCTAATTTAATGCATTACGTTGCATTCAATTATGCATTTAATACAGCTTAATACATTAAATCAAGCGATCCAAATCGACCCTAAAATAATTAAAACATGAGTTAGAAGAACAAAAAGCATATTTCGATAACAAAAATTTGTAACCTGGAGAGCTTTATCCTCCTTTTGGTATAAATGTCTTGTAGAACTCCAGAATCATCAAGGGGAAGATGGATATCTAATCCTTGAGCCATTTCAATGAGCATGGGAAAAATAACCTCGAACCCTACTGGCATGTGCTCTTCTTTCTCCTCTCCGAGCTTCCTCAAATTCTCTCGGATGAATTTCATTCCTACAATGCATAACATATGTAGTGTACTCATAGGCTATTAAGTTACATAAAACGTGCATAATTACAAATCCATATACACATAGAGTTCGGTTCAAATGTATATAATACTTGGGATATACAGTGAGAAGTTATGACTTCTGTTAGATTGAGGAATTTGACTAAATTAAAGGCCTAAGGTAGCGGTCAAAAATAGTTGCATTAAGCCAGAAATCGGTTTCATTAGGTCTAGGCCGCTGCATCTATTGGTGTAGCATTGGGTCAAATGCAGCATTATTATATCTAATGTTGCAGTTTGATAACATATTTGAAAACTACTTCATTAGATGTAAAAACCGATGCTTTATATATTTGATGTTGCGGGTTTTTTTACCTCTAATGATGCGGTTTTCAAACTCCAAAAGTACATTTAATTGACCAAGTGTATATACTAAGTGATTTTTTATTGGTCAGTTGAACCAAAATAATAAAAACAAATTGACATTTTGTATCATTTCAACTTCCATGTGATTTTGTAATATGTTTTTTTTTTTGTTGTTGTTGTCCCTTCTTGATTCAATGATCATCCTAACTTTTAACAATCCACCATATTTAAGTTACTTTTTTTTGTTAAAGGAGAGGTAATAGTACTCTTCGACTTCTCAAAGAAAATTATTTTAAAAAGAAACCTTATCTAAGTTATTCATATGGCTTGAAATCATTTAGAACATATACCTTTAAGCCATATGTGAGGATGGAGATCCCAATAAGCGAGAGCAATTAGGCAAGCTAGAGTATTAAGCAACCTATCATGTGCCTGAAAGAAGTTGACGTCGCCCCATGAGCCATCCTCTAGTTGGTTCTTGGATATCCATTCAAGGCTTCTCGGAAACTGCGGTTTTCCGCTCCCGTCAATCGCTCTCACCAGACCCACCCACGCTGTGTCGTAGGGCGACATCGATACTTCACCGTCGCCCATTGATCCTAGAATCCTCTTAACTTTCTCCACCTGTTCCTTGAACTCATCCATTTTGCTCACCTACAAACAACACTTGCAAACTTAGGTGATTTAACTTACAAACACTTGCAAACTTAAGTGAATTGTATTGCTGACTCTCTTAACTTAATTTTAGAATGTCTATCATATATCTGAAAGTTGGGATTAAACAAGACTGATATATAAATCAATAGATTATTTTTCTTGTTAATTTAGAACAATAAAATAGGGAATAATTTTAACCTGAAGATGTTGTATACATTCCGACGAAGTCGTTAATTTGTTCTTGCGATGTGCCTCACACCTCGATCTGATATTCTCACATCTCGCTTGTTTCTGTTGTCTTTTCCTCCCGATTGCTTCCAAAGAAATAGGTAGTACATAAACTGTAAGAAAATAGGAGTTCATAATCCATTTTATTGCCTATTTTACTCAATGGAGTTGTCATTTTACTCAAAATCCCGAGCTAATATAACATAGAGGTTTACATGTCCGTCAATGCATATATACACGTTACTTAGGTTACACATGCCTCTTTAATGTAACTGTCTAGCCTCCTAATATACCATTTGTATTTGACGTCATATCTTCAGGCCGGTTCATGCTCAACGACCCAAACTAAATCCCAATTAACGGATTTTATGGTAATAAAAATCAATGCTAAATAGAAATTTATGTTTGGTTTAAAATATGTAAATGAAGGAATTGGAAAATTAAAACTCATAAGAAGTAGATCTTACCTACCCAAACATGATAAGTACAGTTCGATCCTATGATTTAAAAAAAGTATAAATTTTTAAAAACTAAATTACTGCATTTATTTTATGATTCAAACACAGGCACTGAAAGTACTTTCTGTGAAAGTTGAAGTTCCGCGAAAATTGATTGTGAATCAAACGAGGGCTTTTGAATGTGAGGATCAAGCAAAATGGATGATATAGATACTTTGATTTTTTTTTTATATATATTTGTATATGCCAATTGAAGCTATTTATATAAATGAAAATTCTCACAAACTTACTTGAACGCGATAGAAGAGATGGCAATCTTCTTACACTGTTATAGGGAAGGAGCATCATAGAAGATAAAGTAGTGTTCATGTTTGTTGTAAACTTGTGATTTACTTCGTGTAGTTTATCTTGTGGAGATGATATATATATATATAGATAGATAGATAGATAGAGAGAGAGAGGGGTTTAGGATGAAAAAAAATATTAAGGTCGCGACTATTTATGAAGTTAATAATTGTAATTTAACTTGTGATTTACTTCGTGTAATTTACACTACTCCTATCATTCAAAGATAATTGTCATTTTTTAGCTTCGTTTTTTTTTTAATTATTTAACCCTCATGATTGTGATTTAGATTTATTAGTTGCTGATGTAAGGGGTCAAAATATCCTTCTCCTGCTTTCTTTTTATTAATAAAAATTCCCTAGAGGGACGGAGAGTATCTACTCTCATTCGACAAAAAATTATCATTCTAACCTTTTTTTTTAAATAATTAGTATTATTTTATGTACTCCTTATTTTGACAACCTTTTTCCATTCCACTTATCCACATCATCATTAGTCATTAGTCATTACCATTGTAATTAATTAGTTAATTAATTCCCAAAATAACTAATTAATTAATGGTATTTGAGTAGGTAGAAATATGTTTCAGCCAAACAAAGTAGGTAAAAATAAGCTCAATAATGAATATAACAATATTAGAAGCAATGTTTGTTGTCAATGTATCCTTTGCCTTCGAGATTAATAAGGTTTATAATCTAGCAATTTAAAAATATTATAAGCATAAATGTAAGGAAAAACAACTACTGGATAGTGGAACAGGTAGAAGCTATGAAGTTATTTGAGGCTATATAGGAAGCTCATAGGAGGAAACTTCGATGCATAGAAATTAAAGGCGATATTCTAATCGTGATATCAATGCTCTTAAGGGAAGTCGATCCAGTCCTTGGACAATTGACATGATAAATACAGCTACTCTGTTTTGTTGAATCTTTCAAGGTAGCCATTATCAAACATATAATTATGTGACATATTTGATTGCAAAACTACACTATAATTGTAGCATCAATAAGATTTTCAACCATGAAGGGGTCATGACCCTCGTTTGTAAGGTCGCCCTAGTCTGACCTAGTCTCCTTAATATTCACCTATTAAAAAAAAAGGTTTATCATCTAGTCTAAGGGTCCGTTTGGTAAGCCTTTTCTGAATGTTTATGGCACTTATCACGTAATTTATCGTGAAAAATAAGTTTTGTTTCACATGTTTGACAATACCGGGCCTGCTGAGAATAATTAATTTTTTTTTCTGCATCTGAAATCCAAAAAAAAAAAAAAAGCTCATAAACATGAATCCATGCATAACATTATTTTCCAAATCTACCTAACTTACACGAAATAATGAATATATATATTCGTTAACCACGTCAACAATATATTTGTAAACTATATATCATTTTGGAATTTTTATCAAAAATTTTTAACTTAAAAAATCCATAATCGTGTGAAGATCTTCTCTCTTCTATCAATTATATATATGTGTGATTATTTTTTATTTATTAACAATGATGTATAATATCGATCGGAAAAAAGTATGGTAAAATATATCAAAAAATAAATATATATATTATTGAAAAAAAACAGGTTAAATATTTTCGAACAGAGAGAATATTACTAATCACCAACCAAAAAAGAGGGGAAAAAACATGCCTAGCTAGCTTATTTTTAGTACATGAAATTGGGTCCAAAGCATTGCTTCATAATAGGGTTCCAAACCCATTGAACCAAGAACTTTCTACCCTTAATCCCATGCAAATTAAATGCATTTCCATATGAGTCCTTGTACACACTTCCAACGTAGCCTCCTCCGGCGCCTCTTCCATACACTCCCATGCACAAATCCGCGATCTCCGTGGGTGCGCTTGGATCGTTGCCCGCATACCAAGCGTTCACTAGAGGATTGCTCGACACTTCCGCTAGCTCGTGCGCGAGCACGCTCACCATTCCGTCGATGCTCGGGTTCCCGTTCGGGGATCCGAGTAATTCGTAGTTACTGACTGTGCACAACATTTTCACGTGAGTTATATTAGTGCATCATAATTTGAGTATGGACTCAATTGATTTAGCTAATTACACAACAACAACAAAAAAACATAAAATAAGTAAACTCTACCATAGAGAAGTTTTAGTGTTCATGTAACCCCAAATGACCACATTTTGAAATTGTTAAATTTCCTTATAGGGTTTTAGTTTTCTTGAATAATATAGTTAACCTATAACTCTTAGGACATAGGTTAAAAAAATGATGTTGAAAACTTGATACGCCGGTATATATAAAAACCTAGCTACCCATCTCAAGAATTTTTGATTAATTCATTTCACATGCACATATAATCAACAAGCAAAATCTAACTCACAAAACCAAATTTATAAGTCTATTTGTGGCCGAAAATCAATCTAAATTCTCCATTCCCAATACCTAGTACATAGGTTAAAAAATCCGTTGTTAAAAACAGACAATTTGGATGGACCAAAAATATATATTTTTTTTATAAAAGACTGATTTAAGTTGTATGTTTGATCATTATCTTCTCTGTAATAATTTGATCTTAAAATATTCAAAAAAAATGATTTATTATTACCTATCCAGTAGCAATTTCTACTATTTTTCATAATCTCATAAAGCTAGAGAATATATTGGAAATTAAACTTCACAAAAATTGATCAATTTCTCTTTTTTTTTGTGGACAAATGGATGCATGCATCAATAGGATATCTTCTGTAGAATTTACCTGAATAGGAAGGCCAAGCAAAAGGCTAAGCACAAAATCCAGGACACTGAGCTCCACTATGACCAACCCAAGCATAAGGCAAAGTCACCCCCACCACATAAGCAAAAGTAAAGTAGTGAAACCCACAAACTTCCCTACAAAAGTCTTGGACTTGCACTTCTTGTGAGCTCAACACCAAATAAACCCCACTATGAGGATCAATGGGCAATCCTCCGTAATCCTTGCCCTTTGAAACTGCGTTCTTGATCACAAACTGCATTGCTTCGCGGCTAAGGTACCTCCCTTGCGAGTACTCCCAGTCGTAAGCCTCACCGGCGAGGACAAACTCTCCGGTTATGTTGGAGTTGGTCTGGTCGGAGTAGAGCCTGACCGTCTGCCACCAGTCGTTGACTGATGGCTGAGGCGATGATGATGTGGCAGAGAGAGAATGTAGAAAGTCTCTAAGGATGGACTGGTCGTTAGGGTTCCAATGGTCGTACCATATCACATAGAGGTTGGTTGGGGAGGCTGCAAGGACCGGACCCATGTGGTACTCGAGGTCTACTAGGCTAGGAGCGAGTTCGTTGGGTGTGGTGGCTAGGTTGGACCGGAAGGATTGGGTTTGGACTAATGGAAGAGGGATCAAGGAAGTTGAGAGTAGTAATGGGAAGATCAATGTTAGGAAATGAAGGTTTTCCATTGTGGTGTTTTTGCTCTTGTTTGCTAGCCTCTATGATATTTATTTGATGGAGCTAGCTGATGCTTAAGATTGTATTCAAGTGGTTTAATTTGTGGCCAAGAGGGTTTGTGGATTTTAGGAAAGTGGTAGTTGTGTGCAATGAAGAGCATGATTACCATCTAGATGGTCTTCATTTTTAACCATAAAGAGAACATTATTAATGCTTTCTAAAAAGTGATTTACGAAAAGGGTTTTACTTTCTACCAAAAACAAAAAACAAAAAGGTTTTTTGGTTTTACTTCGTGAATAAAAAGATCCCTTTTGAGTGTTACTATTTAATTAGCAAGTTCGAATTAAAACTAAGTAGTATCATCATTTTGGAAGCATTTTTTTTTTCCGATAGTGGGTAAGAATTAGGAAGAACCGAGGTTCAACTTAGTGCATTCTTTCGGACGAAAACATGAGTTCAGAATTACACCAAATCTGATTACTAGTTAACTAGTGCCTTAAACGAGCCACATAATCGGCAACTGAGTTGCAATCACGAGGCACATGGTTAATTCGGACTACCTCAAAAGATTGCAAAATAATTATACTAGTGATTTTTTTCATATGTAAATATCTTCACATAAATTGAATCCTTAACTTGCCTTCATTTCAATTTTCAGGTATTCTTTAAAGGCTCGAGCAATAATTGATATATACTGCATTGTAAGAAAACAAAAGTTCATTAATCAATAAATGATTCTTGGATATACTCCACCTTTAACAAAAAGTGGCCAATTACCCTCTTTCACCATGTGATTTGCACACCAACTTTTTGCCGTTAATCTTGATAGAAAGGTGCGCGTAATTTGTTACAAGAGATTGGCAATTAAGATGTTTAATGATGAAAGTCAAATATAATTAGTTGAAAGAAATGATTACCAATCAAGCTTTATGTTTGACCATGTATAAGTTTTAATTACCTTGGGTCATGGTTAAATCTAGACTTTCTTTACCATGTAATCAGAATTGAGAATTATTAAAAACGAGCTAGGATTATGAAAATAAAAACTTGCAACCGTCTCAAATCTTTTAAACTACAAATTCATCAGATGAAAAGTACTCAGTTCATAAATATTGCACCAGTTTTCATCAAAGTAGGCTACATGCTCATTGATTGAAAGTTGAAACCTGATATGGAAACTGAATTCGATTGCAATCATAAGTTACTCGACTTCGGCCAAGTAATCTTCAATTTCAGCAGGGGTGAGAACTCTGCAAACATGACAACCCAAAGAATCCAGCCAAATAAAATGAAGTGTCAGGTGAAATAATGAAAATATGCAGTCAATGAAATGCAGACAGATTTATGACATGGGTTAATTAATATCCCTCATTTGGAAAGAGTATTCTAAATTATTTAATCAGCAATTTATAATTTTTTTATAGGGTTTAAGCCTTTACTTCTAGGATAATGGTTTCAAATACAACAAATCAGGATGAGTCTTTAGTTCAGATCAAAGCAAGTGTCATAAATTACTCCATTATTCTAAAAGATTTATCCCATCATATTGTACAAGGGATACATTCAACTTCTCTAGTGAGTATTCATACTGGAACTGTGAACCTTCAAATGTAGTAAATGATTGTGCAAAACAATTAAGAAAGCATATGGTGTCTGACAATTCAGCATAAGGAAGCAATTATTATTCTGTACAGAGAATTCAGAATATTATCAATGTAATTTAAGCCTATTAAATTAGCATTAAGAGATACTGATGCCAAAGCGGTTGCTGTCAAAATTAAGCTTAACAAGTAGGCCAGAAGAAAGCAAACCTGAACTTTCTGTCTTCACCAATAATCCCGATCTCAATATTCTTCCCTGATATTTGGCCTTCAAAGCTGTGAACATGTAAAGTAATAGTGTATCAGAAAACAAGTTGAATGTAAGCGGGAATGCTATAGAGAGAAACCTGACAGATAATGCACACATAAATCCTATACGTTGTACGAACAAGACTACGTACATTGTAACAAAAGAAACACAAAATTCAGCAAAAAAAATGTGCTTTATGTGGATAGCTACACAAGGCAAAAAAATTGACTACTTGGTAATAGAACGGTACCATTTCCATCCTATTAGCAAATTAGTTCCTTTCACTAAATTTAGAAGGAAATGATGAGCACAGTTTTCATACATCTTCAAAAGATAAAACTGGAAGAAAGAAGTTTACAGTTAGATAAAGGTCAGTCCAATATCCCTGGGCCATAGGTTTTATTATACTTAAAAATAGGATACAAATGGCATAATTTGCTTTTGCTCTGAGAGCTACTACAAACTGCACAGCAAATTTTACTATGGATTCAAGCAGATAATATGAAGAATCTTGGAGGGTTAATGTCATTTTGCCTTGAACAACTAAAAACTCAAGTATCTTAGACACCTACAATCTGTTCCAACTAAAATTCTATAAAAGCTTTAACATTTTATCTACCAAAAGGTTTAAATAGATTGTTCCATACCCTTCCTTTAACGTCAAGATAGCAGTGTGGACAGCATCCTCTAGTTCCATATCATCTGTATACCTGCATGATAGACACACAAGCGCCTCTTTTTCACACTTGAACTGACATTTGACTTAACTAAATTCATTGAAATGGTGACAATATAAGGGTGTTGCCATAATCTAGTATCCAACACCCACAGCTGAACAGATCATAACCTATTACCTCTTCTCAAGAAATGTCTTTGCATTTGAAACATTCTTCCCCATTGCTGAGGCTTTCCACGAAAAGTATGAACCCGAAGGATCCACCTACAGAAATGTCCATGAAACAATCAAATTGAAGCCAGATACCATAATATATGTTCATTCACTAGAGCTGAATCCAACATCCATGCAAGATTCAAAAATTTGCAGAGGAACAAAAATAAATAATGAAAGTATTGATATGGTACCTACCTGGTACAATTGTGGGCCATTGTCATCATAACCAGCAATCAAAAGTGAGACTCCAAAAGGTCTTACACCCCTGGCATGACAACAAAAATTATTTCAACCAGGATATATAAAGCTGTAAAAAAATTACATTCTGAAAATAATAGTTATTAAGAACAAATGTTCTAGTAATGGTCAAGGAAGCTTACCCTGATTGAGTAAATTCTTGCATAACAGCGGCAGTTTCCCTTACAAGTTGTGTCACGGGAATAGATTCCTATTAGTTAGTATAGCAAAGCATCATTATAACATCAATAGATATCAATGGCCACAAGCTGTGATGTAACCACATATAAGATAGCAAATATTCTTAGACGCAAGTCTACATATTGACACATTAATATTGATTTCTGGTAATTTGTAAACTGACTTTCTAAGAAATAACACATCACTGTAGAAGATGTGGTGTGGTTTATGCCAACTTTAGCAGGCAGAATGTTCATTTAAACAAAATTGGGCAAAGAAGTAAGACTTTCATTCTTGGATAAGTGTATCAAAGAAAACTTAGTACTTGATTTTAAAACATGATTTTTGTAGTGCAAGAGCATATATCTAGTTATACAACATTTCATAATTGCTTTACATTTTGGGATAAGTTATTCAGCAAGAAAATAATGCAAAAACAATTGCATCAATCAGAAAAAAAGGTTAATATTGTAAGAGTAAAACTACCAAAAATAAATATCAGTCCAAAGTACCTTGTATAATCGGAAGTACTGTTCTGCCTGTTTCCTGCTCTTACGAACTAGGACTCGAGAATCTGGTCCCATACCACTGCAGAGAATATAGTACATTACAGTTGATCCTTTATAAGTAAAAGAAGCTTCACATAACACAAGTATTTATTTTTCCAAAAGTGTTAGAGCTAGAAAGGGATCAATAATAGCATGAAAGGCTTACCTGTAGACAGCTCCAATATTTGGTGTCAGTAGCTGAATTTTTTTGACCTAACAAGAGAGAATCACAAGGTTTACCACTATAGATGTTTCAAAGGAGTTTTAGACCAAAAGATATGTAATAAACTTATTCAAGCAGGCAATCTCAATATTGCAGATAAGTTCTTCAGTTATCAGTATGGATAAGAAATGCAAATTCAAATTTAAAAAGTGAATAAATCTGTGAAGTCCAAAATAAACAAAATTTGTTTAATTTAGTAGCACACTTCATCTTGGTTAACCATAAACCCTCGGATTAAAGAAGCAATTTTCATGAAAATAAAGTTAGGTTCCAGTAAAAGGAAAAAGATTCATGCCGGCAAAGCATCCTAAGCAAAGAATGAGGAGATGGCAGAAGAAAACAAGAAGAGGCATTTTTGCAGTTAAATCTAAAATGCACGTTGTTAATCATTGAACATATATTCATCTTAATCATGCATTTGTTGTTTCAGCGAGATAATTTTCATAGTCAAATAAAGATACAAAAGTTCTCATAAACACATGATGTGCAAGGAATTCAAAGCAAGTCTAAATACAATGTTACATTGTCTCGGTTCAAAAACTAAGACTATTCATATATACAAGGATTGGAGGAAAATGCATAGAAGTATAGAACTTACAGATGCTTCATCAACAAGGATTGAAGGCAGTTTCTTCTCAGTAGCAATCACAACACCATTTGAAGCTGCACCAATCAAAAACATGAGATTTAGTTTCAATGCCACACTTCTCCTACGGCACCTAGCCAATCTCAACAGAGATTTGCATAAAAAATTGAAACCTTTATAAGATATATTGGATACTTTCCTATCCCCTAGGGTATTGTCATGTAAAACAGCATCTTATCGCACCTGACTATTCTAACAATAATCGAATTCAAATATTTCTAAATAAAATTTGCAAGAGGCTGAAAAGATCTTATACAATCAATAAAACAAGTGATTTCTCCCCTTCCTCGATCTATCGGGGGGAAAAAGTAAAGTTAGGTTATTGCAACTGGAAAAAAAAGGGTTCAAAATTGGGAAGCAAGCAACTACCTTTGATACCGAGAGACGTCTGACCGGATCCGACAGCAGTCAAGGCATGTTCGATCTGGACCAACTTCCCAGACGGACTTCATGAAAAAAAAAAATCACAGCAAAATACGAATCAGAATTTTAACAGATCAAAACAGTAGTGTTGTGAGATGCGAGCAACCAAATTCTCGTTAAGTTTTACCTGAAAGTGGTGAGAGAAAAGGAGTATTGGCTGTCTCCCATGACTACGTTGCAAGCGAGAGAGCAAGAGAGATTGTTCGGGTGAGGAGAATGAAGCAGAAGCGAGAGAAAAAGTAGTGGAAGAATCTCAGAGCTGCCTTGTGGAAGAAGAAGGAGAGGGTTCATCCGCTTGGACCCTTCAGTATGGGCCGTTATGAATTGGTTCCAAGAAGGCCCAAAAATCTCGGCCCAGAAAGGTTATAATTGTTCCCTTTTTCCTCGTTGTATTTAACTTCCATAGTTCATAATCCATACTCCATAGTATTGTAGTTTATTTGCGGCCTGCTCCACATCCATGAGGTCTAGGGTTCAACTCCGGCGGATGTAAAAAATTTCTTTTAGGAGACTCACCCGCTAAAGCCAAGACAAAGCTTCGGTGAACTAGTGGGCAACCAAAAAAAAGTATTGTAGTCTATTTGACTAAAAAAAATACTCCCTTCGTCCCATTTTGTTTGTCCAATTTCCATTTTGGTTGTCCCAAAATGTTTGTCCAACTTTTTTTTTCCTTTTATATCCAACTTTTCTTACAATACTACCCCTATTCAATCTCACTTTTTATCTATATTTTCCAATAAAAAATCTACCTCAATCAACTTTTTAGTCATTTCCTTTTTATTTCTCTTTCTTCACATCTTTATCCATCAACATCATACACTCTCTCTTCTTCTCATTGGTTACTTTTTCTCCTATCCCACTTTCTTAATTTGTGTGTGAATTATCTTTTGGACAAACAAAATGGGACGGAGGGAGTAGTATTGTAGTCTAGTCGCATACTATTAAAGTCCGTGGGCCGTTAAACTGAAGGGTGCACACGACTATCTGTCCATCTGTGTGTATATGCGTGTTGGGCCTAGTACATACAAGCGGTTCCATCTTAAAACTAATTGACTATAGTGGTTGTTTAATCCCCACTATTAAATGTGTAAATGCATATTCTCAACACGTTCCCACAAGACACTTGAAAACAATCCACGGACTTCAATATATATTGTATTAGAGCAAGGTCTGGTCCAAGAGTTATTTAAAAAACTCTATGGATACATTTCTAAACTATCCCACAAAAATAATAAACCTTTTAAAAATATAAAAAGAAAAAAAGATTTATAGAGAGAATAAATGAAGTGTATTAATCTGAATGATTACAATATGTTTATTTTGTGTTGGTTAATATTTACATTTTTTTTTTGAGATACGGTTAATATTTACTTCAGTTTTTTTTTAAATTTATGGTAATATAAATCATGAATTTTAATTTTGTGTCGGTTCAAAAATATTTCTAAGTTATATTCATGGTAATAAAATTAAGAGAAAACAATGCTCGAAAAGAATTTTCCAAAAGCACAGTAGTATGATATGACAAGGGGATTTAAACTCGAGACTTATGCTCACAAATATTACCACATTCTCTCTAGGCTAGTAAAGCTTGACAATTTAAGCTTTTTGTTAAAACAGAAAAGAAAATCTATTTCCAATTTACATAGATTTGCTTATTCTCATTTTGTACGAAGGGTACTTAGTACTTAACCACCACAAGGCAAGAAACAATTGCAAAACTTCCTTCGGCCCATTTTGTTGTATAGAAAGTGAAGTGTTGTAAACCAATATCATAACCTTCACTAATGTATAATGAAGCTAAAATTGACTAGATTTGTTTCCTTTTCGTAGCTCGCAACCAAACGGGCCCTAAAAGTTTTGAATAAAGCTAAAATGTAGTAGATGCACAATATATAAGTCGACGTTAAGGATATCCAAGCAGAACAACAAGAGTTCAAAAGCAGCAACCCAAAGCACTGATAGAATCTTCAACATTCATATAGTTTTATCAGTTGCACACTACCTAGTTCAGCAAAGAAAGAGAAGTTATGTATTATCGCCTCGATCAACATTGCAGGAGCCGAGGAATTCAGGGCTTGTCAGGTACAGTTAACTGCAACAGTTGCTCGACTTCTGGATTGGCTCCCCTTTAATCTGAACATTACCTGCAGATTTCTTGTTTGCCATAGGCTGGTTCCCCATCCTGCAAAGCTCAA
Source organism: Fallopia convolvulus (assembly GCA_964016875.1). Lineage (NCBI taxonomy): Eukaryota > Viridiplantae > Streptophyta > Magnoliopsida > Caryophyllales > Polygonaceae > Fallopia > Fallopia convolvulus. Next base: position 56,600,428 of record OZ024732.1, read on the forward strand.
CTAGTAAGAACACGGCGTTTACAAAAGGAAAGGATTCGATGCACTAGACGTATTTGGAAAATATTTAATGGAATTAAGAAGCTAAGTTGCCTCATGATCTAAGGATAGAAGCTGTCGGTGTGGGCTTAGGACTCTAATGAGGTATCATTATTCGTGTATCATTCACAAATTAACATTTACATATACTCAGATTTGAAACAAAAATTATATGATTGGGAAATTCTCAAATTCATATTACTTATAACAACCAAGCTAGAATATAACCAGTTTGGTTAAAAAACAAGCCATCAAGGATTACAGGAAATTGCGCTAACAAACTAAATTAATGCAACATTATTAGCGATTGGTTCCTTAACTAATTCAATAACTACTCCCACATTTTACTATGAATGGAAATAGATTATGACCAAATATGCTTATAATCACAAGAATATATTACTGAAGATCCAATTGATCCCATGGCTCCTTGAAACAGAGAGCAAGATTCAAGAAATCCAGAAAAAAGAGTAAATATAAGAGGACTTACTTCTTCTTAATTTCACTGGCCATAGTCAAAAAAGCCTGCTCCACATTGATTGAATCCTTTGCACTGGTCTCAAGGAAAGGAATCCCAAGCTCATCCGCAAATGCCTGGTAATAAATTGACGTAATCAGTAAGGATGTACAAGAAAAGTTTATATAATAATTATTTCATCAACCTAATCCAGCTAGAGCTAAGAGTGGACAATCTTGCAAGTAGTCTTTAGTGAGAATGGACAAGAAAAGTTCAGAAGAATGCCTGCTAACTGATTCACTAACCAAATTCACCTCAGAGATTACATGCACAGAAATTTTGAGCTTACTGATGGGTCATAGATGCAGAGGAAATCAGCACAAATGACAAGGACATGTAAGGAACCTTTAGCAAGTACAGAGAAAGTGAAAACGACGATAGTCACTATTTCAAAAATGTGGATCTGAATATTCACTCAAAGGTAGATAGCGATGTACATTACGTGCAACTCCGCAATATCAATAACAGATCAGAAGTTGTCTATAAAAGCACTAGAGCTTGTTATAGTTACTAGTAATTAATTTGCATACGGAAATACATATACATAATAAATGAATAATCATGCACCAATCAAGCTTTTAAATGCCACAATGCATGGTAGGCAGATGAATCCTCTTCCACTATGAATAGATCAAACAATCATTATGCCCCATGTATCCAGATTTGAAATCATCCACCCAGAAACATGATGACAAAAGTTTGCATCACCAGAAAATTACAATAAAATGAAATAAATAACATGTTTTCACTAACTAATATCGAAGAAATCAGATAGAATGGGTAAGGAATATACCTTTGCTGTTTCCGTATCTACAACCTTGTTCTCCACTAGATCACACTTGTTTCCAACAAGAAGCTTGCATACAGAATCATTTGCATATCTATCAATCTCATTCAACCACTGCTTGACATTGTTGAAGCTCTCCATCTCCGTAACATCATACACAATCTGTGGCATAAAGCATAAAGAAACCTCTGCAACATATAAGTTTATTTTGGATGGAAATAGATGGAACCAAAACAAAAACCTTCAATTTTTCAGCTGATGCAACTCATAATCTCATATGGTTGTTAATATAATAATACTTGTCAAGTCTTTCAGGTTTACTTCACTCCCTAAAGGCGTGCACGTGGCAAATTGCCTCAGGGTTCTGAACACAACAAGCAGAACTTTTGCCCTTCCCCATTGGGAAAATAATTTACTCATTAACCATAAAAACCTAATGAGCCCAAAATCGTGTATTACGTTTTCGCGACACCAACTTTCTTGGGCCGGCTATGGTTCCCACAAGCTTGATCATCAATCTCATGAGATAATATATCAAGTGGATAAGCAACCCAACTCCATGGTAACCTATATTTCCTCTGATTTTCTCTCAACTATGACATGATGATTTCTAGAAGACCATTTTAAATTATATAGAATTGAACATCAAAGATATGGAAAACAGACTGAAAAAGAATTTCTTACAATGATTCCATGTGCCCCACGGTAGTAACTGCTTGTTATAGTTCTGAATCGTTCCTGTCCAGCAGTATCCCACTGAATAGACAAAAAAATATCAGTCTCTTTAGCAGAAAAATTCTCTAATGCTCCATTTGCTCAGCAATTCAGTACTAAGCGATCATTTAAGAACTAAAAAGTTGTTTGACTCACAATCTGAAGCTTGACTGTCTTCCCATCTTGCTCAACAGTCCTAATTTTCTGAGCACGATTGAAAATAAAATTATACAAAATCGACACCACAATTCAGACCTTTTGCACTCGAAGCAAAACAGAAACAGATGGAAAACTCACAAAGTCAACTCCGATGGTGCTAATGTAGCTATCTACATACGAATCATCCTGAAGACGATTTCATGAACAAACAAAGTGAGTGAAATTCAAGTCGCTCCGCGAAATGAAACGATCAATTACAAAATCAAATGCATAAACAATTAAACGCACAGCAAATCTGAGAAGCAGGCACGATTTTCCGACGGCCGAGTCGCCAATCAACAAGAGTTTGAACAAATAGTCGCTGGTAGCAAACAGAAAACCAAAAAATAAAACGTAATTGTTAGAGCTCGAAGTTGAATTGTAGAATGCAACTACAGAATTAGAGAGAGAAGTACTATTCGCTGCCCATTTGAGAGTTCTTCTCCGGTTGCGAATCGGAAGCTTGGCAAATTTCGAGGGTTTACGAAGCAGTTTTTCAACGGTGGTAGTGGCGGAAGAGGTGGGACTTTTTGTGGAGTCTGGTCTCTTGATATATGGGCAAAGGCTTTTGGGACCTTTTAATTACGTATGTGACCCGGTTAATAATAAATTTACGCTTTTTAGCCAGAAAAATTAGAAGTTAAGTTCTTGCGATTCTATGTAATTTTCAATATTTGCACCTGAGTGCGTTTCTCTTGTGAAGCCCATTTGCCCAATGAGATTTGGGCTGCTGGTGGACTAGGCCTTGCACAACATGTTCTTGGTCTTTTTTGTTTTGTTTGGATTAATCCACATTTGATCGAGATCGGGGATGGAATTTCGATATCCGACACCAAGAGGATCCGAACTGAAGATTTCTGGATACTACCCAAGAGTCTTAACCGGATTAGTCATTGGGTGATGAATATGTTCTTGGTCTTATTGGTTTTATCTTTCATTCAATTTATTTTTACAAAACTTTTTTTTTTGGAACAATCAAATTGGAAATTTATTAATAGAAGTCAAAGTTCCACGAGAGCAAGAACATCTTGTGAAAACTGAAAGGACTAAATTGGTGTTCGAACATTCAACACTTTATCAAGAACCCAAACTTTATCCAACATAAGAAACTGAGTCGTCCAAACGAGGCCTTCCAACAAAAGTGACCTCGCACCCTAAATGTTAGCGAAGTAAGGCTAGGACCGTCTTATCCATAGACAATAGCCTACTTTCTCCCTATATTAAGAATTGTTCTTTCTCATAGGGTGTGTTCTTCTCACTAAGGATGGTCTCTATTAAAATGTTAATTCTTGATACTCCTGTTCACTTGTAATTTTTTGAGGCAGTTCGAGTTCGAATACAATATATACTCGTAATTATAATTCGGCTGGTTATTTGATTGCCCAACTACATTATTGTTACGCGTCCATCAAATTATATTACTCTATGTTGAATTATAAATTCCACCTAATTTTTATCTTTAAAAAAAATTATCCCTTGTAGTTTAATACTCAATTCACAAATGTTTTTAAAAAATAAACATAGTGGTAATTGTGTTAATTTTTGGAAGCTACTTGTGTTTCACTTATTTAGTAAAATGACATTTTGTATGAAAATGTGATTTTTATTTTTTTTAAAAAACTTAAAAATAGAGATAAAACATATATTTTAAGAGTGTTTTAAATATAATTTTGGAGAGAATATTTTTGGAACAAAAGTAAGGTATCTGGTTTTATTTCTTTCTTTATAATACATACATCATACATTATAATATTGATGACATAAGTCATATATATAGTTATTAGTTAGTTAAGTTGGTTCAAAGCTCTTCATTTTTCCCGCACTGCCTTCTTCAACCACAAATACCAGAAAGATCGCCATAGCAAGGAAGCTTCAAGAAATCCATCTTCCTTCCTTCGTTTTCTTGCTCCCATGGCTTCCGTTTTCACTCTCCTCATCCTCCTCTCTCTTCTCCCCGTCTCCCTTTCTCTCTTCCACTCCACCGCCCCAGCCCCTCCACCGGCGCCGTCCTCTCCGCCGCCCTCTCCACCAAGAAAACCGCCCAATCGACCACCGTCCTCTCGGAGGACACCGATCGCTACACCTCCACCAGTTCCGCCGCCACAGCACCGCCCCAACGCATCACCGGCACCAAATCCGCAACCACCGCCAGCTCCTCCGGTACCGGCGAGGGAAGACCGGCCCCAAATTGACAACATCGCAGACGCGCTGATCGGCTCTGGCGACTTCGGAAACTGGATCAACATCCTAATGTCCGCCGCGAAATTCTCCTCGCTCCCAATCAACGCGACGATCTTCGTCCCAGACGACGTCGCTTTGCCCCAGCCCAAGAACCCCGACCCGTTCCCAAACCGGCTCGATTTCGATCCGTTCCTCTTCCCCTACCACGTCGTCCCCGAACGCCTCCTGTTCGCCGACCTCCGCGCACTCGCCGTCGGATCTCGGCTCCCGACGCTCTTGCCTGGAAATTCGCTCCTCATCACCAACAACTCCGCCGCCAATTTCACCATCAACGACACTCCGATCACTCACCCTGACCTATACCTACGCGGCGCCGTTTCTGTCCAAGGCGTTGCCGATTCGCTCGACTACAAACGGTTTGGAACTGAGGAGGAGTTCAGAGCTCGCCACGCGCAACCGCCTCCGCTTCCGCCTCGCGCGCCGCCGCATCGTGCGCGGGGGATCACTTTCTTGCCAGGGCAGACGGGAGGAGGAACGAGAGTTTCCGGCTCGGATTTCTTCTTCGGTCACTGGATTCTGCTCGTCTTTGGATTCGTTGTCTTGATCGACACGATTCTGGCATCAATCAGGTGATCGATATTCTCAATCTCTTCTCAATTTTCTGCAGAGGAAATTGCCGAATTGTAGATGATTTTGGTACATTTTTAGGGCGATTTTCTGTGTTCAATGTGTGGAACTTAGAGCTGTAGATTCTTTTACAAAGTGATAGCAATAGAATGCAGAGAAATTGAAATTGTTCGATTGCACATTTGCGCAGATGATTTTGGTACAATTTCTTTGTTCAGATTGTGGAATTTCGAAGCTGTAAATTCCTTTGCCCTCACAATTACTAATAACAAGATTGCTTTGTGCTGTTGCTTGCATTTACAATGGAGTTATGGTTTGAATCAGCTAAACAGTTGTACGGATCTTCTTCAAACATCAGTTCAGTTTTTCTTCCTTTAGTTTTCTTTTACCCTTCTATACACAGCAAAGAGAGGATATGCACATTTTGTTGCAAACACAAGAGAGGAGAGATATCTGTTATTGATTATTCCTCAAAGTCTTTATCATTCCCTTGACAATCTTTCCGAACCACATCAAGTTCAGCACGGTCAGGATCGATGGCACGAAGAATACCAAGACGAATCCAAATGGGTGCATCTTGATAACCTGCAATCATGATAATGTATCTTAGTTCAAAGCAAAAAGATCAGATTCAGATTCATTCCAAAAAAATCCAAAAGAAAATTTTGTAAGTTACCTGCTCATAGTGCAAGTAAACATGATAAAACATGTAAGCAAAGAGCAGGATTCGCGCAACCTGCATCAAAATCGCTCTACAACTCAGGTTTTGCTGATTTCTTAGGGATTGCACTTTAAAAGCGCATTATCTTGCATTGCAATGCAGGATTCAGTACAAAATTGCATTATAATGCAAGATAACACACTTCAAAGTGTGATCCAAATGAACCTTTAGTAATCCAAATGGACCTTTTGCTGATTTCTTAGTGATTGCACTTTAAAAGTGCATTATCTTGCAATGCAATGCAGGATTTTATTGCAAAATCGCATTATAATGCAAGATAACACGCTTCAAAGTGTTATCCAAATGGACCCTTATTGAGCCTGATAATCATACATTTATCATCTCTTTACTCACCAGCCAGGCCAAAAAGATGAGTACACCATTGATTACATATGCACCAGACTCCTTCAATCCAGCTGTAACAAGAAACCTACAATTCAATGCACAGTGATTAAAATGAAGGAAAAACAAACACAAGAATGATACAGGCAATGTAAAACAGCTTGTGCTCGACTTACCAACGCATGTTGATAACTGGTGTAGTCACCTCGGATATGAGGATCATGAATGTATAAAGCTGGCCTTCTTTGGAAAACAAAGAATACCCGACTGCTATTCCTGATAACGCGTGATGTAGCACCTGAAACAAAGACAATCCGCCATGACCATGGAGGGATTGATCGAGATTAGTCTCTTGTGTAAGAGATCAACACTCTAAAAATTGGACACTTTTCTGAGTTTTGATCTAAGGGCTTGTTTGAATCGCACCTCATAATGCATTATAATGCAGGATCAAATGCAAAATTGCATTAAATCCCGCATTATAATGCATTATGAGGTACGATCCAAACAAGCCCTAATTTTTCCAACACAAATCCTTCAAGTTATACTACCTCCTGTTATTACACTATAAAATGTCATCCTAACCCTTAAAATTTTGTTAGCAAATGTACAAATCAGCCTAAAATGACAATCTTCAGTAAACAGATAATAACAGAGATGAATTGAGCTTACAAACTCTTTTCCTCCCAAGGAAGGATAAAACCACAAAAGCAGTCCAAGGTCTGCAACAAAGTATCCAACAGAAACCTGTCAAGTTCAAGAACAAAGGAAACATAATTAAACAGTAAAACTCAAGAACTAGTACAGAAAATTGTTTGCTTTATCATAGAAGTAATTCTTACGCCTAATGAAAAACTCGAAAGCAGTGAACTACGGAATGTAACAAGTTCAGGAGATTGATCATCCGCGTATAGTTCTGACCAGAAGACGAAGTACAAAGACATAGCTCCTATGAAAACAGCATGTGTTGTAGACATACCTCTGCAAAGAAAACCTGAATTTAAGACCGCGTTTGGATTACCGCATTTAATGTTAGATTAAAGTGAAGGGTTTAAGATGAAATCCACCGGTTGTTCCACTCAACCCTCTGAATTTTAGTGAGGTTTTCATAGCTTCTGAAGTAAAGGGAGGTAAACAGCTGGGTTAAATCATATATCTGTGGAAGATTTGAAGAGAAGTAAGCATCAGTAAGAAAAAAAATTACATTTTGTTATAGAAAAATGAAACTTTTATTGATCAAGAAAGGATACCAGTTTGCAGATTAATATGCCACCAAGGATTGAAGTGTATGGGAGGAAAGAATCACCCAACAGATATTTGTTTATAAGAGCTTTAGCTTGGTGTGAGAAGGATTTGATTGTCATAATCACGGATTATGAACGATTAGGCGAATAATTAAAGTTAATTTCTTCTTAGTTTCTTCATCAATGGGCACAAAATGTGATTCCAGAAGATTAAAATAAAATAGGGATTTTTATTGAATATATATGATATGATATATCTCATCCACCCAACATATTTCCAGATGAAGCCTTGCAAAAACACAAGGAAAAATGGTGATTAGAATGAGCTGAGAATTAATTATGAAAAATAACAACTTTTTTGAATTAGGTGATTTGGGGATCATTAGCATTTCAATGAAAACATGAAGGAAATATTAAGGAATTAAATGCAAGAATATTCAAACTATTACAATTCAAATTGCATGTGCAATCAAATGAAGGTAAAAAAAATAAGAAATTATTGGATTCAATTCAACAAACAACACAATAGCAAAAATAAAAAAAATTCTGCATTTGTGTTAGAAAACATTGGCAATTGAATGTATTTGGAAAATGATACCTGTGGAGCTCTCGATTTGTTGGGTGGAATTTAGGAATGGGGTTTAATTCGTTGGGTTTTCTTTGGAATAAATTGACAGGTTATCTATATGATCTAATGTATGTACGTATCAGGGTATCTATCCAGATTATTTTTCCCTATTTTTTTTTCCTGCAAGACATTTCCAAAAAGAGTAAAATTGAATATGCCATTGACAGATTGACTTCGGTAGAAAATATCTACATAAATTCGGTTGACAAAATAATATTGGCAAAATAATACTCCATTTTTCCTTCTAATCACCATTTTCAGTTTTTCACCATTTGGATTTAAATCACCATTTTTCTACCTGCTAGACAAAATAATATTGGTCTAGCAGCTAGACAAAATAATATTGGTCTAGCAGGTAGAAAAATAATACGATGATAATTGGTAGGTGATGATATTTGTGGGAATTGTGGCCAATCACAATTTAAAAAAAAATCTTTCATATTATTATGCATAAATGTCTACTAGATCATATACGAAGAAAAAACTTGTGATAAATTGATAACGCTCACCAAATCCAAATGGTACACATTTTTTTTTTCTCTAGCATCTCTAAACTATATAAAGTTGTTTCTCTCAAGTCAAATAAATACGCTATATTTATGTATTAATTTTCATATATATATATTAAATAATTATTTAAAAATTTATTTAAAAACTTGAAATTCTTCTTTTAGAAAAAAATATATAAAAATAATGTATGATATAAAAACATATGAAGACGTAATATCGTTTTTCTTAAAAAAAAGACACAATATCATATATTGTTGGATATTCACAATTTCATATGTACGAGAACCATATTAATTTGAATTTAAAAAAATTATAAAAAATAAACCTCCAAAATCGGTAGTATATTGAGCAAATAAAATCAAAATAATACTTGAACTACTCTAAATTTAAATGGAAAAGAAACTTATTATATCTTAAATATTTTTGTAGTGTACATCGATTAAATAATTAAATAGTTTATGCATGATTTGCAACATTTTGTTTTGTTTTAATTATATGATTAATCATAGTATTTTATAATACAATTCAATAAACTCGAATTTAGTACACTTAAATCATATGTTATAAATTTCAAAAATTTAGACATTTGAAATAATAAAAAATAAAAACATAAAATATAACATTTTCCCCATTTAACAACACTCTAATTTCTAAAAAAATTGGTTTGAAAAAAATAACAAAAACTTTCAAATTTGCGATAAATAGCCTTAACTCATGTATATTGGATTCTTTGAGCATTTCGGCCCACTATAAAGGTACACGGACATGCGTTCAACTATGTCCTACACAAATCCCCGTCAGTCTGAACCGGCGATCGAAGAAGCCGAATCACCCTTTGACCACCGATTCCTCCGCCGATCGGGGGATAAAACTTAGGGTTTCTGATCGTGAATCCGTCTGCTTACAACGATGCTGTTGAATTTGCTAAGAAATCAGGTTTGCGATTCTCAGAGTAGATTTTAGGGTTAAGAGGGGCTCAAGCTGGTGTTTTTATCGCCAGGATGGAGAAGATGAGAGCTTCTGTATTCAGTGTCCCTTTGCTGGGTAAACTTCTTTAATGAATCTTCTGTAATTGCTGGTCTGTTCTGTTTCAATGGCGAAGATGTTGTTTATGAGTTTGATAGTGCATTTTGTTATGGTATTAAGAAATTATTAATGATTTTGTTATGATATCATTATCATAAAAACATCCAAATCTCTCTGCTTGAGCATACCATTCTAGAACCAAATATAAGAATTCATTATGATACTGACCAAAACATATATTATGATGATGATGCAATTATGAGAGAAAGTTTGATTCCTTGGCCACACTTATGAGCATGACCTAGATTTTGTTCTTCATCTAGTTCTTGTTTTGCCCAAATATATGAAATGCAATCAATTCTCTTGAAAACAATTGACATGGACATGGGAAAATGTTTAATTACGAGAATATTATACTAGAAATGAGCTGAACTGAGATGTTTAATTACGAGAATTTTCCTCCAGCCTATGGTACACTAAGTAGCATGTCAAATCTGTCATGCTTGTTTATAAATATATTCATTTTGTCCACTTCTTGTTTTGCAGGTTAGGTAGATAGCCTCTTTACCTTCAAAATTTGAGGGGTATTTTGTTTCTTCTGCTTCCTTTATCTTTGTTTTTATACATTCAGATATTTTATCACAAAAGTGTAAGGATTCTTAGCTGAACTGAGATGGTTAGACCATGAACAAGCCAAGTTGATCAACAGTTCTTAAGAGGACTTGTTTTAGGACAAACATGGAGTCAAAGCTCAAACAGGTCCTCTTGCTGTGCTCTCTCTTTTTAACAATAATTGCAACTGTGGGAGCAGATTCCCAAAATGATGTTAGACACAAGCTAAGGGTTCCAACACTAGAGAACTTGAATGAGTTCTCTGTTGAAACTGGTTCAGGGGAGTTTGATGGTAGGAAAGATGGAAACAGCAAAGTTTCTGTTTTGACAGTAGCATTATGTACATTAGCAATGGCTGCTGCCACTGGTCTTGGTTCTGTACCATTCTTCTTTGTAGACCTTGATCCTCAGTGGGCTGGTTTGTGTAATGGAATGGCTGCTGGGGTGATGCTGGCTGCAAGTTTTGACCTTATTCAAGAAGGGAATGAACATGGTCATGGAAACTGGGTTATGATTGGTATATTATCTGGTGGAATGTTCATTTGGCTTTGTAAAAAGGTAACAATATATTAGTCATGCTTTGTTGTCTTGCATACGGTTTAGTTTGGTATGATTGTTGTACCTGCTATAGTGTTCTGTCTAATTTTTTGTTATTAAATCCTGTTTTCATTCTTCTGTATTTTATTACAGAATTGATTACTTGCTCCTTGCTGACTCATTGGCTTGTCGTATTTGTTTTTTTTTGCATTTTTATGAGTTACAAAACGTAGTGGTAGAAAATTGCTGCTTCCTTTCCTTCATAGTCATTTGCTTCATTGTCTCTCTCATCTTTTGATGTTTTCAGCTATGTCTTCTATTTTAGTGCTATCATTGTGGGTTGGATGGCCACACTGAACAAACTAAGAGATTCTGTTCAAGTCGTGCAAAAAAAAAAATGGTTTGGCACTTGGGAATTTATAGAACCTCTATGAAGCAGTATTAACCAGCGACTCCATCAACTTGAATTGCAGCCTTAATGTTCTCTCAAAAAAGTCAATTACTGTCTTTTGATTTTATAAGTAATTGAGAAAAAGAGTGTAGCTAACTAGCTATTGGTTTCCAACCTAAAATTTAAATGTCATTCACCAATTTGAAACCCAGTTTTTATGATTATGCAAAATTACCTCTTCTATAATAGGGTGGAATATGTACCTTCTCTAGTTACCTTAGTTTTCAATTCTAGTTTGCTTTCTTTTTCCCAAGATAGCCTTTACCTCTTTGGAAGAAGGGACCATGCTGATTTTCTTGCTGCTTGAACATTTGTTGTCTCCATGTTGCTATTTCTCTAGAGCAGTAATTTACTAATTTATATTATATTTCGCCCTCCAATCTTGATGGTTTCAGTGATTTATTACTAATTTTATTTACTTGTACCAAGAAAAAATATTACCTTGGTTATTTTACTTGCTGCTAAGTGTACTGTACTTACAACCCTCTAGCTTTTTCCATGGTTGGCTTGCAGTTTTTAGAACAATATGGTGAAGTAAGTATGCTGGACATAAAAGGTGCTGATGCAACTAAAGTTGTTCTGGTAATTGGCATAATGACTCTGCATTCATTTGGAGAAGGGTCTGGCGTTGGAGTCTCTTTTGCAGGCTCAAAGGGCCTACCTCAGGGACTCTTAATTACTATGGCTATTGCTGTGCACAACATTCCTGAAGGATTGGCTGTAAGTATGGTATTGGCCTCTAGGGGGGTCTCTCCTCAGAATGCAATGATATGGAGTATAATTACGTCATTGCCACAGGTACTATTTATGTTGGTGCCATCTCTGCTCGTCTTCATTTCATTAATATACAATTGAGCATAAGATATTCGACTGCTCAATGTTCTTTTTTCATTATTCAGTATAAATGCGTATGATACATTGATACATCCATAACCTTAATGCTTGAGTCCTTAAGGCGAGAAGGCTATTTGCCTTTACAGCCAATCTTTATATATACCTGGATACCAAAGCTAAGAGGCTTAAAAGCCTTATTTATACACAATTCCCTGTTCATGTATCATTACTCCCTCTAGAGGCTTTGCTTCTAGCATCTTCATTGGTCACCACCTTTCTAATTCAAGTATTTTCATTACTCATATACTAGCTGGGTAACATTTAATTCATCCAGAAGAAGCTTTGTTACTGTTGAAATTATTGTGCTTTCTTAGATTAGGAAATGTAGGCTTCTGATTTTTACAGACTAGCACTGCTGGCTTGGATTTAGGACTTGAAAAAAAAATGCCTAGCTTATAATTTTGGGAGCAGAAGGTCGAACATGTTTGATATGCTACAAAGAACATTATTCTATTCCAGACACTGTTCCCCTTTGATGTTGCACCTGTTACAAACCGGCTCACATTCTGGATTGTTGATTACATTCATAATATCTGCATATGCAATTAAAATTGCATACTGCTCTGTCACACTTCATCTCTCCAACAACTCGAGCATTTATGAGCTTCTAAAAGGTTATTTTCTGAAATGAAAATCTCGAATAATTTTGCATTCTTGTTTATCTCAATGCAGCCCATAGTAGCAGTTCCAGCGTTCGTATGCGCTGATGCCTTTAACAAATTATTGCCCTTTTGTACGGGACTTGCAGCTGGGTGTATGATTTGGATAGTTGTTGCTGAAGTTCTTCCTGATGCATTCAAGGTAAGTAGTTGAATTTATTAACGAATTCAAAGGTTGGCTTCTTGCTCCGTGAGAGAACATGTCTCAATTTCTTTTTGTTTTGTGGTATCAGGAGGCATCACCATCTCATGTTGCTTCAGCAGCTACTATTTCCGTGGCATGTATGGTAGCTTTTGGCAGCTTATTTCAAAGCTTTAGTAGCTACAAGTAAGTGATTTCTTTTCTGAACTTTAAGAATATGAATTCAAATCGTTTTAGTCGGTATTCCCTTTCTGAAGTTGCTTGCTTATTGCCTCTAATTGTATATTCAATTTATTGTCAGTCACTTGAAATACATTTTTTGGCAAATATGTAATGTCATTTAACTTATTACTTGACGTTACCTATCCTCTACAGCCTCGTGCTCCACTGCTTCCCTTAGAGAACTCAGATTTCTTCTTCTTTGCAAAATCCAAGTAGTATTTAGATTGATTTGCCTAGAAAAGTGTAAAGCCTGTATTGATAGAATATGGGTGCTTTTTGACTCGAAAAATGTTATGTTAATCATTCAGTTATGTTACAATTGTGCTCTTAAAATTCATCCTTGATCAATATTGCAGTTTTTTAATCATCGTCGTTTCAAAATTTGTAGAATAACCTTCTTAATTATCTATCTTTTTGTAGATCTGAGGATATTTCGGGCTTATTTGTTTCTTTTCTATTCGGTCTGGGCCCGCTTCTTGGTGGCTTTGCCCTAGTTGCATTTGCCCTCGCTCTCAATCTTCAGCATGCTCTTCTCACTGGTATAGCTTGTGGAATAGCTTTCATTCTTGGCTCATGGCGACCTCTACAACTACTCTTCACTTCGAAAATGGGACTCATCCCACTCCTCCTCCTCCTTGCACTCGGTTCTGGCTGCATCCATTTTCTTACATCCACCATCTTAAACCTTGCCAAACAAAAAAGAACCTCAGCAGATAGCCTCACATCAGATTCAGGATTCCAAGTAAGCGCCCTTACACTTCAATCGTTCTTGTCATGCACAGTTGTCGGTTTCCATGCTTTAGCCGAAGGGCTAGCTCTAGGAGTCGCTGCTCCAAAAGCGTACGGTTTTGGCCAACATCTGCTTCTCCCTGTCTCCTTACATGGCATTACCCGCGGTGCCGCTGTTGCCAGCTGTGTCTTCGGGGCAACTGACAGCTGGCATGGGTCCCTTGCAGCCGCTACATTGATTGGGTTCGTGGGGCCCTTTTCTGCTATAAGTGCAATTCTGGCTGGGATTGATTACAATGGTTTGGATCATTTAATGGTGGTTGCTTGCGGCGGGTTACTTCCGGTTTTCGGTAGTATGCTGAAAAGAGCTATGAAGCTGGATAGTAAGAAGAGTAGTGCTGGGATCGCGACTGGCTTCGTGTTTGCCGGTGTTTGTTTGATGTCTACTAAGCTGGTTTGTTTGCACACTCCTTATTGTAATTCTGCACCTGAAGCTGTGAGATGATGACTGACTCATTAGAATTCAAGGAGAAGGTGGATGAAGTCCATTTTTATAAATGCTATACTGAATTTTAGTGATAGGGAACAAACAGAGATGAGCTATCAACTGATTTGATATGTAATGGGGTTTTGGTTTTAGCTTTCTTCTATACTTTGTTGTACAGCTGCCTGTTCACAATGAGAGCTTTTTTTGAATCTGTTTCAGCCACTGGCCTTAGAACTTGTGTTTCTGAACTCTACATATTTGTAAAACTGTTTTGGTGATTGTAGAAGAAAAGGCCATGCACATCAGTACACGAGTGATTTTACTCCCCCCTCTTGGTTCATTTATGGTTGAATTTAATGGGTATCGTTAGAGCATCTCCAACAAAATCTTCATTTTCAAGCATTTTTTTGAAAATTATAAATTTGGAGTATTTTAGTGTGTGTTTTAAGTCCAATAATTTTTCCATTTATTTTTCTAAAATAGAGAGAGTCTCTAAAATATAACCAGAGGGAATTCCTCAAAAATATTTAGAGAAGGCATTAAATGTATTTTCAATTAGTTAAATTAGATTTTATAACATTATAATAAATAAAAATAACATTCCATATGTTTCTTAAAACATATCCTTTTGACTCGATGTACATATATTAAGATGAATTTTTTACCCAAGTTACTCCTACATTTAGTAAAATGGATTTTCTGACACCATGGCACGGAAGCCATGTAAAATAACTTGACTTGAATTAGAACCTTGGACGACTTGTAGGGGTGTCAATCGGGTGGGTTGGGTCGGGCCTGTTTAGTATCGGGTAAGTTCAGATTCCGGGTCAAATTCGGATATTTTGTTGATCGGGTCAAATTGGGTTAGATCGTTTCGGGTCGGGTGCTCAATTAATCGAGCAAAGTCGGGTTTTCGGGTCAATTTTAGTTCGGGTCCAACTATATTTCGGATAAGTATGGTTTCGGATTGATGATCTTAGTTTATGGTCCAATTGATTATGTTTGTGCAAATAATATATGAAATGCAATCAATTCTCTTGAAAACAATTGACATAGACATGGGAAAATGTTCAATCACGAGAATTTCATACTAGATATGAGCTTATGTTCAATTAGTGTCTCTCTGGGTAACATAGCATAGAAGATAGGAAACATAAACTCATCATTATCAAGTTTTCCAAATCACAAACATAACAGTATAATGCAAATCCATATCCTATTAATCAAACAAAAAAAACATACTATAAGAAAATAAGAACAAATTTAGCCAGTGACCTCGGATTTTACCGTCCAAAGTCAGTTAATGCTTTAAATAAACTCGGATGTATTCATGAAACTCAAAGACCCAAGATCCGCTTACACGCCCTGATGATCTTGCTACTCTTGTTCTTCTTCTTCTCCTCCTTGGCATCCTTTTTTCCAGACCCGAGATCCGCCTTTGCCTCTTCTTCATCATCTTCAAATGGAGATGCTAAAGCGACAGGGCGATCGCTATAGATCCGCGAATACTTGTCAGATGAAGAGGATCTGACTGAGAAGGCCCTTCTGAGTGCACCTTGCAGAGCCTTGCTACTTACAATGCTGCTGCTGTTTTGCCTGTCTAGCTTCAAGAACCTGTTTGATGCTGTTGAAAAATTCCTTTTTAGCTTCCCTTTCAAATCCTCTTCTTCTTGTTCTTGTTCTTGTTCTTGTTCTTGTTCTTCCTCTAATGGAGATTTCTTCTTCTGGATTTCTTGTTGTTGTTGTTGTTGTTGTTCTTGTTTGATGGGCTCTTCTTGAGTTGCAGGATCAGTTGCCTTGATAGGATCTGGTGAGAAATGAGTTGGTGATTTGGGATCATTGTTGTTGTTGTTGTTGATCTTTGAATAGCCAACCATTTTGGGCTTGTTTTTGTTTGGCTATGGAGGTGTGTGGATTAGACAAAGGGAATTGTTGTGGCTTGAAATATATTGTCAGGTTTTGTAAGGGAAAGAAGGCTGGTTTTGATGTGAACAAAGAGGGAAAAAAATTATTTGTTTGATTGGAAATTGGTGAAGGGAAAAAGATGGATCCTTGGCTCAAATTCATGTATATCCCTATATCTCAATTATTTAATGCCCATAATATCAATAGTATATCTTGTAATAATGGTAGGAAAAAAACAAAAATAAAGGAGGTTACATGTGAGATACCCATCTCAAAAGTAGGGGTGTTTAAAAAAATCCGATCCGACTGATCCAGTCTGAGAAAATCCGAATCTGATAGATATTGATCCAAATTTGACCCGTTTTGAGAGACTTTTTCTTCTTCTGGATCATCGAATCGGATTTATTTGCATTAGTCAAAAGCTTATTCAAATTTTTTTCTCCTACTTGGTCTCTTTCAGCCTCTTTGCTCGTTGTTAGTGTCTTAGTTGTCTTGCTGCTTGTCCGACTGTTGTTTGCTTCTTCTTTCTTGTCGGTTTGTTTGACTACCGAGTTTCATTTCGGTCTCTCAAATTATCGGATATATCTGGTACTTCGAATCGCTTTTCTTATAAAAAAATTAATAATACCAGTAAAAGCTTATTCAATTTGATTTTTAGTATACAACAGTGTAAAATTAAATCAAATGATTCATCATGGAATGAAAACTTGGCCAATCTTGGACCTACAAAATTTGTGGTGAGGGTTGAGTATCTTTAGTGATAGATGAATAAAAGGGTGTGTGAAGTATAATGGAAGTTTGTGCATGGTTTAAGAAGGTCAATGCATAATTTAATTTACTCAGATCAGATCCAAGCATACAGATAATCAACAAGTGTAGTTTCTAGGGAAGGGGGAATATTTTCTTGGATTAAAACTGTGGAGGAGTAAATGAGCTCTAATTAAAAACTAATTAAAGCATATGCTGAAGCAATTTATATTCATTAAACAAATAAAAAATCTATAAATGGTTGAAACATGGTTTAAATTATTGAGTTCTTGCCTTGTTAAAAGTTAAAACAAATAGGATGGACTCAATTCACAATTCTTGCTTCTACCTAAGTAAAATGTATTATTATTGTTAGTAATACTAGGGTTGAGCATAGGTTAGTCCAAACCAAAGTTTTAAGCTGAATCGATCAAACCGAAACCGAAATTGATATTATCCGGTTTGATTTTTCGGTTAGAAATTCTCTAGCTAATTTAACTTTTGTTTCGATTTCAGTTAAATTTTGGCTTTGTTTAAATTTCCTAGGGGATACCTTCTATACATCTCTTAAGCCGAAAAAATTAAAACTGAAAGAATTTTGGTTCACCTTAATCCAAATTTTAATTTACAGTTCGGTTTATTTTTTATCGGTAAGGTTCGATTTTGACTGATGCTCAACCCTAAGCAATATATTAGATACGACTTAGGAGCTAGTATACAAAACATTCTTCCATGATCTTCAACTTAGAATTTATGAAACTTTATGAATCCCATAATTGTCTAACATAATATTAATACGTACACATATAACATATAAAAAATTAATTAAAGATAAAATTAACATATAAACAAAACAAGTTAAGTATTATTCTTTGGTTTTGTGCACGACAAACACACCAAATCAGTAGTAAAACCACACCAAGATACTTTATTTGTATACCCATTATTATTTTGATACGTATCACTCCAAGGTAATACACACATTAGTGGAACATGTACATAGAAACTCAAAACAAAGCTCACTCCATTATTATACAAAAAATACATATATGATATGACGAACTTATATTATAAACTCAACCCAATTTAGCGTAGGAGTAACTTTTTGGAGAGTTAGAGAACATCCTACGTGGCGAAAGCATTGCCAGGTACCTGGGTGACGCGACAGCCTCGACGCGTGGACACCTGAAGTACTTGGCCTCCCTCTCAACCATGTTATCGTCGCGGGCCCCACGAAACCCGACACGTGGATTATTATTCATCGTCGACCAACGCTTCTTAAACCACGAATTACCCTTCTTCTCTTTACCCGACCTAATAAATATTCGCCTCGCTTCGTCATTCAAGTACTCCTTGACAGCGTCCAACCCCATCTCCGC
Organism: Fallopia convolvulus; assembly: GCA_964016875.1. Classification (NCBI taxonomy): domain Eukaryota; kingdom Viridiplantae; phylum Streptophyta; class Magnoliopsida; order Caryophyllales; family Polygonaceae; genus Fallopia; species Fallopia convolvulus. The sequence continues at coordinate 56,618,723 of OZ024732.1, forward strand.
CACGTCAGATGGCGGAGAGACGAGCGGGTTTCCTTTGACACAAAGCCTTTTTAGGGGTTCCGAGGACCCGAGGGACGGAGGTAGGGCTTCGATGTTGTTATAGCTGATGTCGAGTTCGACGAGGGACGGTAGGTGGCCGATTGAGGAGGGTAGGTTTTGGAAGTAGTGAAAGTTTTGGCTCGCGTTTAGGATTTTGAGGTTTATTAGGGTTTGTAAGTCGTCTGGAAGCGATCTTAGGCGGTTGAGTCTCACGTCTAGGGTGGTTAGGTTGGTTAGGTGAGATGTGGAGTAAGGTAGAAATGCGATTTGGTTCGAGTTTATGGAGATTTTCTTGAGGTTTATGAGCTCGAATCCTATTGTTTCGGGTAATGTGGTTAGATTGTTGAAGTTGGCGATCAGTTCTTCGAGGCTTCTGCTTGAACATAAATTAAATGTAATTGCATGCAAATTAATAATAAGTATAGATATTTTAACAACAATTTTCTAACCCTAAAAGGAAATAAATAAACAGTTTTTATAAGGGCACATCCTAAATATTGAAACTAAATCTTTAAAAAAAAATCATATAAACAAAATTTAAAATAATATTAGGGCACATCATAAAGGACCTGTTTTTGGTATAAAAACTATAGAAAATCAATTAAACTTCAATAACTATAACTTGACTCAATCTTTTCATTTCAAGCCTCTATTTTTAGTCAAATTCAAGCCTCTTATGTGAAGGCAATGGGTTAGGACTTAGGAAAATTGTTTTACTAGAATGTCTATACTTAATTCATGCTTATTTTATTAGTTAGATGAATTAATGACCAGATTAGTGAGGCAAGAAAGGCATGGAATAAGTTGAATTAGCTGTACGTAGTATGTTTGCGTCGTTGACATTTCAATATGTCCTTGTCTTGAAGAAAAAGGCTTACATTTTATTTAAGAAAATTGACTAATTAATTTGGCTGTTATTCTTTTTAATTAATTTTAGTTTGATGCATAGTTAATTAGAGGCAGCTTGAAGTTATCAATTTTGAACCAAAAAAATTGGCAGCTATTAATCACCAGTAGAGTTGTCAAAAGTAGACCCGACCCGCAAACTCGTCCCGACTTGTTCGAAAATTTTAGGGTTAAGATTCGAAAATTTGAACCCGAAATCCGAAATAAACCGAATTCGATAGATCCGAAACTCGTTGAGTTAAAACCCGAAAACCCAACCCATTGGGTCGACCTAACCCGCCTGAAAACCCGCAACGACCGGACTCGATTTGATCCGTGACCCGTTATGACCCGACCCGAACCCGACCTGATTGACACGTCTAATTAATCACTAGCAATTAATATTCAATATCCAATACACGTACATCAAACGGTTGTGCTTGAGCTTAAAGATTGTGAAGTATAGAAATTTGAAAATGAATTTCTTATAGACAGGAAATGTAATATCAGTAAATTTTTAGGAATCTTTGTAATTAAAACCCAAACTAATCTAACCTGCAATTCTCGATGGATTTAGGGAATGAACGGAGAAAATTTCCGGACACATTCAAAAGCTTAAGCTTCGATAAACATCCAATGGAGTTCGGAAGCCATGTGAGCTGATTCGAGTGCACATCCAACGCCACCACATTCAGCAATCTCGCCATTACCGACTCCGGAATACTCTGATCGATCAATACAAATCAAACACAAAAATCTCGCAAGGGAAGGATTTCAAAGCGAAGTTATTACCTGGAGATTGTTGTTGGAGAGGTCGAGCTTGCAAATCGAAGCTGGATTGATTGAATTAGGGTTTTGGGGGACTTCATCGAGTGAGAGAGAACTCAAATCGACGATTTCCAGCTTCGTTGTTTGATCGTCTTCTTCACCGATTGAACTGAAATTCGAGGAATTTTCGTTTTGATGATGAAGATGAGGATTCAGTTTGCTGAATTTTCTCGAGCTTGGTTCTGTTAGGGCTGCCATGGACGGAATGGAGGAGGAAGAAGAAGATGAAGAAGGGGGATTTATAAAGGGGGAGTTACCGAAACGTAAACAGGGAAGAATTACAGTTAAGCATTTTTAGTGGACACGTGGAGATGAGCTGGCAATTTCGTTGCAAAAGCCCGGGTTTTTTAAAGTCAACGGTATTGGTAACGGTCACTTCCCGCGGGCGCGCTGTTAATCCCCGTCCGTTAATCACGGCGTCAGCTTAATTCATTTTGTAAAAAATGCTAGGCGCACCTAGACTAACAGAAGTTTAAAACGAAACCCATAATTCAAACAAGCCCAAGAATATTAATCAGTATTAAAACTTGATAATTGCATACGATTTAGCAAAACCCACTTGGAGATATGTGTTACCATCTTTGCAAATGCTCGTAGCAATGCTAAGACCTTGCCTTAATTGGATCTGAAACAGGAAAGTAACAAGAACATATATTAGTCTCTCAAATATGTAATTGTGAACACAGATTTATCCTAATATATACTTGGCACGGCTCAATAATAATCCATGGTTCAACGTACTGTACAATTCTCAAAAACCCCGTTATTAATTAGATTAATTATTAATGATTACAGAAAAAAAGAATCTTAACTTCCTGTAACAACCAGCAGACCAACGGCGGCCTCTCCTACTCTTTGTCTCCCATGTGATTAGCACCCCACGTAATTAACCAAAACGATTAATTTTACTTAATTACAACATTCCATTTATATTACTATGTCTTCCATTAGTATCCACTTCCGACATATCACATATCTACCGTGAAGTAAATATGGTCGTGGATCGTCTTGCTTCGTTTGTTTTTTCCTTTCCCTTAAGTTTTTATGTATTGCTTGTCCCGTCTGAGGGGATTACTTTTTTATTACTGTTTGACGATGTTAGGGGTCGGGCTATCCCCCGTTTACTGACTACTTAACCCATTTTTTATTTTTAATAAAACGCCCTCTCGAGGGCCGGAGAGTATTGTCTCTCCTTCTAAAAAAACATTATGTCTTCCATTTTTTTCTATGATAAGAAATTAAGAATCCGAATTTAAAAACTAAAATTCTATTTTCGGTTCAATTTCGGATAAATTTCGGCTATATTCGAATTTTTTAAAGAATAACCTTCTATTTATCTAAAACCGACAAAAACCAAAACCGAATCGAAACAATTCGGTTCAATTTTCGGTTCAACTTAAAAGGAATTTCGGTTTTCGATTCAATTTTTGTCGGTTCGGTTCGATTTTTAACCATGCTAGCCCTAAACCTAACTATGGAGTAATTTACTATTGCTAACCTAGCCACATATCATCAAATTAGTACTGATGTTATGAAACTATGAAAAAATCTGGTATTTCAACAATTTTCAGATTGTGATCACAACCCACTCATAATTGAGACTTTTTATTGTAACTTATAAAAGTCAGGCTATTTTCTGCAATTACACCCAAAAGTTGGGTTATTTTCAACAATTTCCCGGCACAAAATTACAGTGGAATCAATTTTGGGAGTCTTCTACACTATCGAGCAAATCAGTGTAGACCGCAAGATAATCTCTCTCCGGTGACAATGGCGGCTTTGCAGTTTCAAGCGTCTCTCCAGCAATCCTCTCCTCTCTCCTTCGTCCATTCTCTCTCATTCTCACCGAATGCTTCCTCCATCTTCTCATTTTCGTCTTCTTCCTCGCTCAATTTCTCTCTCAAGTTCAAAGTTCGAGCTTCCGATCAGACGCCGTCTCCCATGACATTCGTGAACGGGAACGCCGACCTTCGCGTACCGGAGCGCTCTGAAATCAGAATCGGCTTGCCTAGTAAGGGGCGCATGGCCGGCGACACGCTTCAGCTTCTCAAGGTTTTCGCTCTCGACTTTTTTTTTTTGCTTCCTCAATTTCTTGAAATTCGATATCTGTTCTCAGTTTTTGTGGCTTCGATTTGTGATTAGGACTGTCAATTGTCGGTCAAGCAAGTGAATCCTCGCCAATACGTTGCTCAAATTCCACAGGTTTGTTTCCTTGCTTGTTTATCTGAGGCGTGAATGAGTCATTTCTATGCCTGGATTAAATCATTTGGCGAATAGATATTCAAATTGAAATGATTTATCATTCCTGTAAGGGTTTTCCTGGATGGATTTAGCTTTAGTGTGAAGTGTTGTGAGGTATTGGGCCTTAGATGGCATGGAAAGCTGTTTGTGGAATGTCTTGCAAGGGTTTTCTAGATGAATGCATTGCAGCTCATTTTAAGGTTTCCAAATGAAAATGCAAAGCAAGTCAAATAACCAAATAACCAATTGCAAAGAAATGAGGAGCTAGATTATCACCTCAAGTGAGAATGGATGCAATAGACATCAATGACATGCTGACATGCTGTTTTAAAATCTTTTTAATTTTGTTGCTTGCATGTACTGATTTACCTTGAAGGCTTGAACGTTACTTTTATGAGAATCAATCGTTATAAAATGATGATAACTTCTTATCTATATAGTATCTTTCATCCCTTTGTTTACAGATTTCGTTATAGAGACTATCAATGCATATGCCCTTGTCATGATGTTACCTTCTGTAGATCTAACCTGATCCAATCTAATAAGTTTTTTTTTTTTTGGCTTTTGCCACTTTTTATAGGTAAGAGGATTTGTTTAGCTTTATACTTTTATTTCATTCTTTGTGTCATTGGCATCGAACGTACCCCCTTTCCCTTGGGCAGGGGTACCCCCATCTTGACCCCCCAGATTCCGCTGTAGCGGAGCCTCACTGGGTCAATGATGATGATGATGTGTCATTGGCAATTGTGTTGGCTGCTTGACTGTCAACTTCGTCTGCTGAACCCAATTTTTTTTTTCTTGTAACTGTTGCAGCTTCCAAACTTGGAAGTTTGGTATCAGCGGCCAAAAGATGTTGTAAGGAAGTTGCTATCGGGAGACTTGGATCTTGGAATTGTGGGTCTTGATACACTCGGTGAGCATGGACAGGTGATTCACTGTTTGTAATTGGATGTTGTTAAATTTATTGATGTCCTTTTTATAAGGTTAAGGTTGCTTTGGCTGTATATACTAGTTGCTAGTAGGATGCAATTGTTGTTTGGATGAAGTTTCAAGTGTTATATTTCACAGTCCTTGAAGCGAATTATCAAATGCATATTACATCAGAAAGTAGTGTGACATAGAGCTAATCTAGTAGTCTTGTAACGTGCTTTCTAGGGGAGTGAAGAACTTATCATTGTTCATGATGCTCTGGAGTATGGAGATTGCAGGTTATCATTAGCAGTAAGTTTCTGTTACATTTAGAACAAATTCGAGGACATGTTTGTGACACTTATTATTGATGGACAAGTGCCAACTTTTTTTTTTTTTTTTTTGGATTTTCAGATACCCAAGTATGGAATTTTTGAAAATATAAATTCTCTGAAGGAACTTGCTCAAATGCCTCAATGGACGGCTGAGAAACCTCTTCGAGTTGCAACTGGTTTTACTTATGTATGATAGTTATTTTTATGATCTACCTTTCTATTGTCCCAGACTTGGGCAAATATGTGGGTCTCAATAATAATTGTTCTCATCATTATGTTTGTTCAGCTTGGTCCGAAATTCATGAAAGACAACGGACTTAAGCATGTTACCTTTTCAACTGCTGATGGTGCTCTGGAGGCAGCTCCTGCAGTAAGAATAAATTTATGTACGATTTATAGTTACTGGAATACTGGCCAATCTGTATAAAGATATTATCACTGGGCAGTAGCTGTTTTTTGTAAATTTTGGTTTTCATTCTACCATTGAGATATTTTGACTTCCTGTTGTTAGATGGGGATAGCTGATGCCATTTTGGACCTTGTAAGCAGTGGCACAACTCTAAGAGAGAATAACTTGAAAGAAATTGAAGGAGGAACTGTTTTGCAGAGCCAGGTACACTTTTGTTTGGTCTCCAACATTGATTTACATAAGGCTATACAGTTTCAAAACAGGTTTTTGGATTTTTTGTTGAATGTTGAGTTATTCTCAGGCTGTACTGGTTGCAAGTAAAAAATCACTGACAAAACGCAAAGGTGTTCTTGATACAACCCATGAGATACTAGAAAGATTGGAGGCGCATTTGAGGGCTAGTGGCCAGTTCACGGTGCAGATTTTATAGCTCATTTCGCTAAAAAATTGCTTTATTCTTTGAAATTGTATGGTTGAATTGATTTCAATTATTTTGATGATGTTACTATTTGGTGGCAGGTGGTAGCTAACATGCGAGGAAATAGCGCTGAGGAAGTAGCTGAGCGAATATTAAGCCAAACAGCTTTATCTGGATTGCAGGTGTTTATTTTATGGACCTTAATAACATTACATGTAGTATCAGTAAATCTTAGCTCATATTTTGCTAAATGAATGCTGACCTCTTACTTTACCTTGAAAAATACTTACAGGGTCCCACCATTAGTCCCGTTTTTTGCAAACAAAATGGAGAAATTAGACCGGACTATTATGCACTAGTCATTTGTGTTCCTAAAAAATCCCTTTACAAGTCTGTTCAGCAACTGAGAGCGGTAAAAATTCTTTCAACAACCTTGCGTTTAATCCATTCATGTTGTTGAAATGCTCAGTGTAAAAACTTCCGTTACTTACGCCCCTCTTCCATTTGCCATAAATTGTTTGAGTACAGATTGGTGGTAGTGGAGGTCTAATCTCCCCACTGACCTACATATTTGATGAAGAAACCCCAAGGTGGCGTGAATTGCTCTCTAAACTTGGTCTGTAATAGTGTTCTCACAGCAGGTAACGGTTTAATTTAAGTACCACGAATCTAGCTATCTATCTGATTATACGAATCTCTTGTAAAGGTTCTATAATCAAAGCAAATTGAAGGAATAAGAGAAGTTTTTTGTGTTTTGGATGGTTATATTTTACTTCTATTTGTTTTTGGGGTTTTGCTGATCTTGGTTATGTTCACTTTAATCTGTATAATCTCTTTGAACATGTTCAGAGGGGTTACTTTTTATCATTTGAATATGAATCTGGCCTTTCCCATTCTGCCTTAACTTGACAAAAAAAAAATTAAATTCTTCAACCTAAATGCTAATTAACCCATTTTTCCTGTAATAGCTTGAATCCTCAACATATATTAACAAGTATTATTTTGGGTATGTTCTTCAAATTTCATTATAAACATATTTGTATTTATAATGTTTTTTCACACTTTCCAAAGTACAAAATATCATTATAAATACATTTTATGTCTTTATAATGGGGATTTGAAACAACTTACCCAGTGAATCCAAATGTTTCAGCATTAGGTCTATGTCCCTTTTAAACTTGTTACCTTAAAATATATCCAACTTATATCTTGACGATTTGAACCAATTGAGTAGGGTTCATGTTTTTGTTAATGTGGTTGATATACTGGACAAGCCTAGCTTACACAAGACAAATTTAAGATACGTCTCTCTTTAGATGAATGAATCTGAAGCAAATCTGCTTCAAGATAAGAGCTGAAGAGGTATGGGCTTGATTTCTCTTCCAGCACCTGTAAAATTTGGATTTTGTAAAGACTTTAAATATGGGAGCTAATAGATAAATCCATTTAAATGCAAATGCTTATATCATGTTTTGTTGATGAGGAAATTTTGTTCTTTTGGTGCATATATGGAATTTTTCAGAGCAAAGAAGGCACAAATGCACAATGAAAATGATCATCTATCCAGGTTTAATCCGATTACTAATTGTAAACCCATGCCCAAAATGTGTGACCAAATGCCAACCAAATAATACAATGAAATGAGTGAAAAGAAGATTGAGAAATGACACAGCTGGACATAAATGCAGCTTGTGCCCATATTAATGGCCTTTCATTTTCTGCCCTTCATTTGTACATGCTTTTCTTAAGTGGGTGTGACGTGTGTGTAATAGATTAATTAATGGCTAAGTTTAGGCCTTTTTATCCATCTAAGGGTCAGTTCGGCAAGTGGGTATTTATCGGTGCTGACTGTGCTGAAGTTTATCGGTGTAAGCTAGAAGATGTTTAGGAACTTGCTTATTGGTATTTATTTTCTTGGGGAAATAAGTTAAAAAAGAAACGATAGGTTAGTTCGGTAAGTTTGATAAAGTTGGGTGTTGATTATCTTTTGAACTCCAAATAGGTGCGGTAAGCTTTTATAATCGGGTATTGCCGAACATTTCACTCTGATAAAGTTGGGTGTTGACTATCTTTTGAGTTCGAAATAAGTTCGATAAGCTTTTATAATCGAGTATTGCCAAACAGTAAGTCCGATAAACCATCTATAAGCTCGTTGCCGAATGCACCCTTAGATAGTCTGTCAAACTTGACCTAATTTAACACATTGCTTTGTCTCTTAACCAAAAAAAAACACATTGCTTTGTCTCTATTATTGAATAAATTAAAAAAATACACAACTTGCTTAACTACTCGAGGCAATCTCTCATTGCAAACAATAAATTTTCTCTTAACACAAATATAATATTGCAGATATACAATCCAACGAACATTGGTTTTAATTGATCACTCATAAGCAGAAAATTATAATACTATAATTAGAAAAATAAACAATGAAAAAATGAACGTAAATTAGAGGAAGGAAAACACGAAGAAAAAGATAGTCTTTCATCTTCACTCTACCTTCAAGCTACAAATAATTCAGCGAATCAGCTTAATAAATATCTCGCTTTCTTCGCTTGCCCACCCTCACAAATTTCCCCTCTTTTCTTCTCTCTCTGATCTAAGCAGCTAGCTTTCTCTTTCCTCTGAGCTCTGACTAGGTCATACGATCTCGGATTTTTGTCTCCTGATTTGTGTATACACGCAATTGAAAGCCCTACTACCCCATGTACAACAAGCAATCCACTTTTCGGAGCTTCGCGGGTACAAAAATCGAGGAATTTCAATAGCCCTTTTGCCCAACTATGGCTGCGGTAGCGTTGGCGGAGTCTGGTGATTCTATTTTATCTTACAAGGGTATGTCGTCTGATAACATCAAGGGTTTGGCCCTTGCTTTGTCGTCGAGTATCTTTATTGGGGCGAGCTTCATTGTGAAGAAAAAGGGGCTCAAGAAAGCCGGCGCTTCTGGTGTTAGGGCAGGTAGCTAAATTACTTTATAATCAGTGTTTCGTAATTGAAGAGTTGATTTCTCTTTTAGTGATGGATTTTGCTTGATCAGCTCCGGAATTGCTTCATCTGGTTGTGAGGGTTTAATGCCTTGCTGTGCTTCGAATTGGGTTAGGGTTTTACTATTTGCTTGTGGGCGGTAGCATTTGAGTGTTAATTTGAGGTGTATCAAGGACTATTTTCTTTGATTTCAGCTGTAAAATCAATTTTGATGTGGTAGAAATAGTTTTTTCTGTATTGGATTGAGCAACTAGAACCCTAGAAGTGTAGTGAGAGTCAGAAAGTCATTATTTTTTAGGGCTTTTGGCATCGCAATTAGGTCATTATATCATGTGATGATCACATGGTCTGTTTAGAATTGTCTGTAATAGAGTTTCTATGCTGGGTCTATGGATGGACTCTTGTAAATTTCTTCCTTTTAGCTATGAATAATCTATCTGAGAAGTATTTTTCTTGTACTTTTGACAGGAGTTGGAGGCTATTCTTACCTGTATGAACCTCTATGGTGGATTGGAATGATAACAAGTGAGTAATTTTAATTTCTACTATAAATTTGAATTAGTCTAGGCAATTCGACAATAATTTCGTCATAATTTTCTAGGCATCTTGACAATAATTGTAATGTTTGAAAAGTAATTCCAATTATCAGGCATCTTGACAATAATTAGTATACGGATGTCGTATCAGTAAGAATTATGCGGATGTAGTTTGGGGATAAGAAATAACGAATTAAATGTTTTGTAATTGTCATACCTCAGTTAACAATGAACTGTCCAGATTGCTGCATTCACTTCTTTAAACAGTTTATTTGTTGGCTATTGCAACTTTTAATTCTGGATCACACTTGCATTGTGTCAGTGATTGTTGGGGAAATTGCTAATTTTGCTGCATATGCATTTGCACCTGCTATTTTGGTCACTCCTCTTGGTGCTCTCAGCATCATCATCAGGTATGTCAACATTGTTTTCTTCTTTCGGTGTTTATTGTTTTCGTTACCTATTTGTATAAGTTGCTATCATGACTTCGAGTGTTACACTGACTCCTGATGATTATTTTTTCCCTATAGCGCTGTGCTTGCACATATTATTTTAAAGGAGAAACTACATATTTTTGGTGTCGTTGGCTGTTTGTTGTGTGTTGTTGGATCAACTACAATAGTTCTGCATGCTCCTCCAGAACGTGAGATTGAATCAGTTATTGACGTGTGGAACCTTGCCACTGAACCTGGTAATGTATTGTCACTTAAATTGTTTTTTGTCCTCTCCCAAAGACCAAAGTAATCCTTGTATCAACTTAGTTCTTTCTCAACAGTGAAAATCTTACCCTGTGTGCTAAACAAACATGTTTGCTTTCTGCAGGATTTCTCTTCTATGCTGCTTTAGTCATGACAACCGTTTTTGTTCTCATATTTCAATTTACTCCGCAATATGGGCAGACACATATAATGGTGTACATTGGCATTTGCTCACTTGTAGGGTCTTTGTCGGTGAGTATTGTCTCATATATAATGAGTTTTAGCCAACATTGACTCTCCAAAAAAACACTCTTAATATAGTATCTACACTGTATGTATTGACAGGTTATGAGTGTGAAAGCACTTGGGATTGCTTTGAAACTGACACTATCAGGGATGAATCAGCTAATATTTCCTCAGACTTGGGCCTTTAGTTTGATTGTTGCTGCTTGTGTAGTAACTCAAATGAATTATTTAAACAAGGTACTCAGTTCATTCTTTTGATTTTTGACTATTCTCTAAATATTCCATCAATCTGAAGATGATAGGCTTCTTGCAACCTGCTTGCCTCTAGGCAATCTATTTTTTTGCTCCTTAGATGCTGTCCAGATTTATCTACACATTTCTCGAACTTATTGTCTCATTATATTCCATGGTCAAGATGCATACAGGCCTTTGAGATTCTAAATTGCAAAAGAAAAAAATGATATTTATGTTCTTGGTTGCCATAAGAATAATCTCTTGCCTCATTGCAATTGTAGCATATATATGGAAAAATAGTGACACAAAATTTGAGGAGCCAAGTATTTTAGGATTTACATCTTAATGTTTTCATCCTTATTCCACGGTGCAGGCCCTTGACACTTTCAATACTGCCGTTGTATCTCCAATATACTATGTGATGTTCACAACCTTCACAATTGTGGCTAGTGTAATTATGTTCAAGGTACGTCTTCTTCTGGGGTCACGTGCTTTACTATCTAAAGTGATTGTCGATGCAGTTATTTTAATATTTAGTGAGAACTTCTCCATTGCTGTGCTCTCAAGCCTAAGCTATGCCAATACTAAATATTTTCACCTAATGCTGTTTGCTTTTTGCTAGCTATGGTGTGACTTGGGTTTTCTGTGTTGATTGATTTCACTGCCAGGATTGGGATAGGCAGAATCCGACACAGATTGTCACTGAAATGTGTGGTTTTGCTACCATCCTCTCTGGAACTTTTCTTCTTCATAGAACAAAGGACATGGCTGATGGTACGCTTCTATTTATATTCTCTGTTAATATGATACAAATTATTAACCCTGTAATCGAGAAACTTGCTTTCCACTGATGGCCTAAAAACCTTCCACCTCTTAATACTTGTTTGGTTGAATGCGGGAAGTGTAATTAGGATGTTTACTTCATGAGTGTAGATAAATTATGTTAGGTTAAAATCTAATTCCTAGGAAATTATGGAGGAAGAAAATCTCTCCAATCCTTGGTTATTAAAATTCCCATGACATGCACGAATTGGAAAATCCCATGAAGTGACTTCCTAGGAATTTATTTATCAATCAAACAAACCCTTAATGTGGAAAACGAAGCCAATTCTTCATAGATTTGAACTAGTCTTGTAAATTAGTGATTCTTTAATAAGTGTATTCATCTTCCTCTCGGAATGACTTGTGCAGGCTTGACTACATCCTCATCCATGAAACTCTTCAAGTATGCTGAAGAAAGCGACTTTGAAGATCTAGAAGGCGTGCCTCTAAGAAGGCAAGATTCATTGAAAAACGTCGTGACAACAAGGCAGTCTCAGTAAAATTGTGTGATATACAAATTGACAGGAAAGTCTCCAAACTGAATGAAATAGTGAAATACAATGCTCTGTATACTTGGACATTGGACATTCAATTCTTTCCCATTGCCATCTAATTATGATCCTCTTCTTTTCTTTCCCTTTTGTTTTTTTTTCCGGTGTCGGAGAGAGAATGTGGAGTCATACTGAAATGGTGCAATAGAAGGCAATCTTCTGGTTTCATTGTTTTTGTTCATGAAAATTGTTATTGTAAGGCTTTGAAGCTGATCTCAGCTGCTGCTTCTTCAGAAAGCTGCCTTTTTGTGAAGGAAGTCTCCTAGTATCTTTTTGTTTTTCTCTTCTTATCCTGAAATCTAGTTCATTCATGAATATTAGCTGATGACTTTGTATGAATGGAGCATTTGTAAAGAATTTTGTATAGGAAAAATCATTTCTCTTTGAGATTATCAGGATTTGTTTTGAGCTACAAAACAGGAAGCCAATCTCACTTTTTTTCAAGGAAGGTAATGTCCAAGCCTCTTTGAAATCGGTCTTGTTTTCATGGAGTTTGTGAAAAATTTATGGGTGAATTTACTAAAACCATTAAACATATAGGAAATTGGTGAACTTGTTGGAAAAAAAAAAGAAATTAATAAGTTGATACGAAGAGAAAGAAATTCAATCTTAACCATTAAATTTTTAATTTAACGGTCATGATCTTTTCAACTCTGCCCATGCAGTGTTTCCACAACTCTACGGGAACTAAATTCTTTTGCGAAATGTATATTGTTGAGACCAAAAACCAAATACCACATGGAAAAACAAGGGCAATATCCACTAATATATAAGGAAGGAGTAAACCCAACCCAATGGTTTAAGTTTTTTGGTTAAAAGGTGGACTCTGATCTTATATACGAAATGATTTAAATTCCCGACACCCGTGTCTTTCTGTCCCGGAATTTGACACATTGATTTGTGATCCAATAAGATTTTATTTCGATCTATTAGTTGAAACTTTAAAATGGGTTGGGCTGAGCTTACTCTTCCATACCCTAAACCCGTTTAGTAAATAGATAAATCCATAGAACGGCCCATTTACTCTCAGCAATAAACATTCACGATTTGTGAACTTTAGCAAAAATTTTGAATTTTCACTTTATTTGTTAGGAGAATTCTGTTTACTTGTAATCCCTTTAGTCCCTTTGTTTAGATAAGCTTATAATTCTCATTTTAAATATTTTGCTTTTTTTTTTTTTAATATTGTCCTTATTAAAAATGAATGAAGAAGGCCAAAGGTTTAAGAAAAAAAAATCGGCCTTCTTTATTCATAAATCCTATAGAAAAACTTACCAAAAACATTTTTTTTATCATTGTGTTAAGCTCTAAAATAATACAGTAAACTTACCTGAAGAGAATAAATCTATAACTATATATTAAAGTTGTCCCTTTTCGAGCCACCAGAATGATTCTGGCCCCACCTCATATTTAAAAATTTAATTTTTATTTCTATTTTTATAACTTCTTTCTATTAAATTTTTTTTTAACTATTTAAATTTATATCTAACATCAAACAAATATCTATTCAATATAACAATATCTTTTGAAAGCTTCCTTATACAAGTATTTAAAATTAAAGATAAGATATTTCAAAATAAATATAAATCTTTTATCATAAATCTTTTGACGAATTTATTTATAGATATATAGTGATTTTATTTTATAAATAAATTAATGATAAATATTTATAATGTTTAAAATTAATAAAAATAGATAATAAAATATTTAATAGATATATTGAAATATTTGATAATCACTAAATTTACGTACATAAAAAATAATAAAATATGAAGAATATAATATTTAATTAAAAAGTATACATTCTACGAGTAATAAATTACTTATATTAAAGTGTATATTATATTTTAATTTATTAATATCTTATTTATAATGTCCGTAAAATATCGAATTGTAGTCGTACATGGTACGACGGGTAAAACTAGTAATATATAATAGCTTAGTAATGAGTTCTTCCTTTTTTTTATTAACAAAGCATATGTTATGTCTCTTGATTATTGCACATATTTTGCCAATGAATTCTTCCTTTAGTGAAAGCAAAATGACCCACGTAGAGAATTGATAACGTACAACTAATGAATACCCTTTATGTTTTTTCCCAACTATTAAAGAAGAGAGATTCACCTTTATGGCTTTATGAGTTGGGAAAAAAAAATATTGGATGCTCAATATAATGATCACATCAATCAAACATATCATATAGTTCATAATACATCTCATAAAGAAGAAAAGAAGGTAAAAGATTAAAGAGAGTTTGTAAAGTGGAAGAAGACATCATTTTTTAGTCTTTCCAACCTTAGAGAAGGCCATGGCAAATTTCATTTCACTCATTGAGTCATGCCCAACAAAGCTGACACTTCCAAGGTAAGATGCTTTTGTTTTCACTCCATTCACTAATATTTACAATTTTACATTCCAATCTATAAAACACTATCTAATGACATTTTTAACTTCATTTTTTTCTATTTTTTGAAAACTATTACTCTAATAAATGCATGAATCCAATAGAAAAACTTGCACTTTTCTATTTTAAAAAATATCAACAAAATGTTTTCAAAGCGAGATTTTTAACCTATGTAACGAGAATATAGGTTAGAACAACCGTTTTTAATTTAATCTCACAATGACCGTTGAATATATTATTGATATTTAAGAATGTTTTGTTTTATAACTTATTTAATATAAAATTATATATAAAATTATTCGAATTTATTGCTCCAAAAAGGATCAAAATAACAAGTAAAGTTTCACAAGCTTGGCTCACCGATGATGATACCTATGATCTATCATGAGATTGAGTTCTCCTTTTTGTTGTAATAGCCTAAATATTTTCTACTAGATTTGTTTACTCTACGTATAGAGCGGATATTTTATGGTCTATTTTAGAAGAGACTCTCTCAATATCAGTTTCTCCATACATGTTACCAGAAGGGATTCGAACTCGAATCTTCAAGACAACACTCAAGAAGTGTAGAACCACTTTATTAATAGATCAACTGAGTATTGTTTCCTTCTACAAGATAAAAAAGAATCAAAACAATGGATTATACTTTTTGGTATAAGCAATGGATTATACTATACACTACTTTTCTTAGTGAGTGAGAAATTCAAACCTATAAATTTTCATAATGTTCAACTTTTCTTAGGTTATGGAGATGTCATACAAACTAGTTGTGAGCTTAGGTAGCAAGACTCTTGCTTTAAGAAAATTACCCATAAGATATTCTATTGGAAGATTAAATCTTTTAAGATACACACAACAAAGTGAAGAAAAAATGTGTATGATTAATGTGTAGTGTGGTCTCAAAAAAAAAAGCTTAAAATGGGTCATGACTTTGAAAGATTCCCTAGTTCAGCCTTTGGCCCTTATTAGGCCAGTCCACACACCTTTATTTGCTCTCTTTTTACAAATCCCACCCCAATATTCCTTTGTCCTAATTTCAATGCCCTCAAAGTACCCACCTCTTTATATTTAATTCCCAAAATAAGCCCCAAATTTCCACTCTTCACACTTCTTCATAGGGCTGAGCATCGGTTCGGTTGAACCCACAAAAACCGAACCAAAATTCATTTAGGCCATGTTTGTCAAAACTAGTGTAGCGGATAATTGTAGCTGTAATACTAGCTGTAGCGGTTGACAAAGCGGTTGAAAGTAACGGTTCAAGAAAAAAAAACGCTAATGTGTGTTTGGTTTATGTAACTTTTGGTTTAGCTTATATTTATAAAATAACTAAAAAGGAAAATTATATGTCTCATTTCGTCAAGTGCATATATGGAACAAAAAACTCAAACGCTAGTTTAAATCCCAAAAAATTTTCTGGATTAGCTTCAAAATTGAAGTTTCTAAACGTTAATGACACCTCTACTGCTGATTATACCAAACACCCTAGTAACGTTTAAAATGAAATTTTAAAAGCTAAACGTACGCTAGCGTTTTGGGCTGTCCAAACAAGGCCTTAAGGTGAACAGAAAACCAAATTAATTATTCGGTTCGGTTTTGATTTTTATCGATTTTAAATAAATGAAAGGTTATTTTTTGGAAAATTCGAATCGAAATTTAACCGAAATCGAAAACCGAATCAATAATATCAATTTCGGTTTGGTTTACTTCGATAAGTTTGTTTAAAAATTTGGATTTAAACTGACCTATACTCAGCCTTCTTCTCACCCAACTTCATCTCCATATATATATCATCTCCCTCCCTCCTCCATTTTGAACCTCAAACACAAAAGCAGGAAAAAAGCAAAAGCACTAAAACAACAACCAGAAGAATCAATTCTGTTTCCCGCTTTTCAGTTTTCACTCCTCCTTAATTGGAATCACACGCTCATTCAAATCGCTTCCGAGAGAAGAAGATCGATCGTATCCAAAGAAATTGATCGAAGTATAGCTAGCTAGTTAATCAGTATGGAATTGACGGTGCCGGAATTCGACTACGACGAGCTCCAGCGCGCAACCGACGACTTCTCTCCGTCACGAATCATCGGAAAAGGCAGCCATGGCTGCGTCTACAAAGCTGAGCTCAAAACCGGCCGTTTCGTCGCCGTTAAGGTGCCTTCTCCCGGCCTCCAATCGCTACAAGACAACTCGAAGATCCAGAACGAAATCGAAGTCCTATCCTCCTTGCCGGAAACTCACCCCAACGTCGTTAACCTCCTCGGCCGAGCAAGGCTATACGGAGACTGTAAGAGTGATGATGAAAGCTTGGTTGTTATGGTCATGGAGTTCATGCCGAACGGATCGCTCCACGATCTGTTGCATTTAAACAGCGCTCGCAACGGAATCGCGCCAATGGGGACCACTTGGGGGAAGCGCGTGCAAATCGCGACGCAGATCGCACGCGCCGTCAAGTTCCTACACGGCGCGAATCCGGCGGTGATTCACAGAGACGTGAAGTCGGCGAACGTCCTGTTCGACTCGGAGTGGAACGCGAAGCTGGCGGACTTCGGCTTGGCCGTGAATCGCCGAGTCGAATCGGTGAGTCCGCCCGCGGGAACGATGGGCTACCTCGACCCGAGTTACACGGAGGCGAGTATGCTGAGCACGAGGACCGACGTTTTCAGCTTCGGCGTCGTCTTGCTGGAGATTTTATGTTGTAGGAAGGCGATCGACGTGTCGAGATCGCCGGCGTCGATCTCCGATTGGGCGATTAAGGTGATGAGCGGTCGAGATCGGGCGAAGCCGGAGAGGCTCGTGTGTGGTGATTTGCCATGGTGGATGAAAAGTACGGTTAGACGTTTGTTAACAGTGGCGACGAAGTGCGTGTCGCCAGTGGACGGGGAGCGGCCGTCAATTGACGCCGTTTTGACGGAGTTGGAGAGCGGTTGGGTTGTGGTGGAGAGGCCGAGGTTTCCGGCGTGGAGTAGGTTTATGAGGAAGGAGAGTAAGAGGGCGGTTTTGAAGAGGTGTGCGGACACGTCAGCAAACGGCGGCGGCGACGCCGTTGAGAGGGGGGAGGTTGTTGTGAGGAGGCCAAGGGGGGAAATGCTGAAGGAGTTGTTGGATGATGTAACGGTGATGTGAAAAGTTGTGTGGGTAATGTGCATAGCCGAGTTAGAGTTAGAGTTTATTTGTATCGCGTATTATAATGCAAAAGTTTGTATTATAATGTAAAATTTAATACAAAAGTATATTTAATTTTTCGTTATAATACAAATTTTTACATTATAATGTGTTATTTAAACAGACTCTTAGACTTGATGTGGGACTCGGCCATTCGAGTGATCCTAATTTTGGTGAGTCCATGGTGTGTATTGGTATATCATTGTAGTAGTTGTATTTACACGAAATTTCTAGGAGTTGGTGGAAAGAGAATATTGCAAGTTATCATAACTTTTTTTTTAATATAGTTTTAATTGGGTCTATTGAGTTTGGATTATTAAGTAGCGTTTGGATATCTAGCCATACGACTAAAGTTTCGTGATAGTACTATTAGCTCTATGTTTTGATTTTCATGAGCAATACCCTTAACAAAAAAAAAAAGGTTGGAGTTGAACGTTAAAAGGTATAGGTCTACTAAGTCTAATTGTAGTGAATTTGGTGTGTGTTTAGATCGACCAAGAGGCTCGAAAGCATCAATTTTTATAACTTTTTAATGTTATCAAAATAATATTATAATAACAAAATATATTCCATGATATAATATATGTGAAATAATGAATTGGGTCAACCCAATCCATTCGAGTTTAGAACGGTCGAGCTCAAGTTATTCTTAATCTATTGATTTTCAAGTAGATTTCAACCTTAAAAGCTTCGAGCGAGTCAGTTCGATTTGTTGAATCAGGTAATATTTTGATGAGTTTAGTGGCTTGTGTGCACTTCTTTTTTCGAATATATAAAAATTAGGCAGATTAGGTCAGCTTAGAACATCCTTACAAATAATGTGTGCACTCTTATGGTTTTCCTTGTTGCTCCTCTTTTGGTGTCCATTGGGTCGTGGCCTTAGCTCCTCTTTGAGTATATTAAAAAAGACTTATTTAGGATATGGATGAATACATTTCGACCCTTCTTCGCTTTGAGTATATTAAAAATGATATTAAAGATAAGGATAAATACATCTTGACCCTTAAAACCAAGGTATATCTTTTTGATCAGAGGTTAAATCAATCATCAAAAGAAGAATTAGGCCAAAAATTAGGATACATTATGGGAGAATAAAACTTCCATCGAAAAGAAGCAAAACTTATTCAAAATATGAATAAATACATCTCGACCCTTAGACTTGGAACTTGCAAGATTACATAGATGTTGGATAATTGTAATTAGTTTATCAATACGGGGTGTTATTTTTGTTTATGTGTTTCTATGTTACTTGTTTGAAAAAAATACATAGCTAACCTCTACCTAAGATTCGTGTGCTTTCTAAATGGGTTTCCTAACCACTTTTACATGTATCATGTAAGATATCATGCTGGGGTGGTTAATTTTTCATGTCTTATCATTTAAATATGAACGTCTTTGTGTAGGTATGATAAGTCACAAGTGGATAAGTTAAAAAAAAACCTATTTATAAAGCAGGGAAAAAAAGTAGTGTATTGAGCTCATACATGTAAACATTGTTTAGATATTTTTTGGTAACTTTTCAAATCAGCTGACTCATTCAAATTAGACCCAACAGAGAGTGAACATAGTTTTTGTACCTGTCATTCAGAAATTTAAATCCTCAAAAGTTTCATATTACGTACAAATGTAAGATGATAAAAATTGTGGGGCCGAGAAAGATAACAAATAATTGTACAAACAATGTTGATGCAGAAACCATGGATGGATTTCAACATTACATTGCATACCAAAAACATAACATAGTTTTTGCCCAAAAAAAAATAATTATTTTGAATTGATATGACAGAAATACCGTTTTACAACATTATGTTGCTTGGCAAATCACATTAAATACTTGCAAAAGCACTCAGATGAATCAGCATGCTGCAATACTCAGGTTTCTACACACTACAAAAGAGATCTTCATTGAATGGAAACTGCCTGATTTTAGGATTGCTACATGGTGGAATGGAAGAAAATGACTAACCTGTCTTCAATAACCACCTCCGGAAAGTCATCTTCAATGGAAAAGGATGTCTTTTCTCCATAATGACTACCAGGTGCACAGATTTAAGAAATGCAGCAAGAAGACGAATTGAAAGTGGCAACAAAAAACTGAAGAAGAATCCGAAAAAACAAATTGAGGGCTTGATCCTTCAACAATGGTTCATCACAATTCAGCAGACGTGGCATTGTGAGGTCAAGGAATATTTTTCCCCAGTAATGACTAAGAATGCAAGTGGAAGAACTGAAAGAGGCGACGTAACCTGAAGAGGCTTCTTCTTCCATCAATTCACTAGATGTGGCAGTCAGAGATTTTTACATGTGAACAACATCAGTACTGGAACCGGAATCTTTGTGCTTCAAGCCGAGGTTTGCAAACTGAGATTCGAGGTCTTTGCTGTTGGTCCTTTTAAGGGTATTATTATAGGAAGTTTGCCTCTGGTGCATCGGCTTCTGGTTTTGTTGCTGTAGTGGTGGTTGCTGTTGCTGTTTGTATAATGTTCTTAGCCGGGCAATCTCTCTCTCCAACATCTCATGCTCCACTGATAAACAGATACAGATTAGGTTACCCAAAATGAAACGATGCAAGGAAAGTAAGCGTATGGATAAGATGATCTGATAACCAAACAAGTTATTAATATGGGTGTTTTTGGGGTTACACATTATACAATGAAGGATTTAATGAAAATGTTTGTCATTTTAGGAATTTAGGTAATGATTTATTGGCAAGTTACAAGGTTTGTTAATAAAAAATGTACATATTGAGTCTTTTGATGCAAATTCTCTTTATTCACTGGCTAGAGAAATGTGACGATCAGTTAGTATTCATAAGTTTTAAGAAAAAGATTGCAGTGTTTTAGTATTTTAGAAAAAAGTTAGTGAGCAGAGGGAGTAATGCATTATCCAACCACACCCTAAATCAACATAACCTAATTAATAAGAGACTTACGACGCTTAATGAGCTGCTCTTGGGTCAAGCTCTCGAGTCTCTGCTTCAAGGCTTTGTTCTCCATGCTCAAGATTAGACTTTGCTGGTTAAGAAAGTCTAGCTCAGCCGAGACTTCAGACCCTTCTGCCTGAGTAAGTTATGGATAATGGATAAAACATATCAACAAAGGTGTTCACTAAATAAGAACTCTATTAATCTGCTTTATTAGCAGTATGGCTGTTACTTTCAAAAAAAAAGAGACTGTTACTTGCCTGTAGTGCCTGTACATTCCTTTCAAGCTCGCCTATGTATTGAAGCTTCCGAACCCTTGAGCGTTGAGCGAATTGCCTGCAGACCAAAAATTTAGTATATAATCATTTCAAAAAGTGGAAAACATTTGCAAAATAGAAGAAACCTAAGATCGAACTCAACTGTTTAGCACGTTTTGTGTCATTTTCAGACGCCATCATAGTATGTGCATCATCTTTCTTCTCTGTAAAAGGCTTGGCATCAGGAAGACCAGAATCAACATTGTATAGTTTATCAGTTGCAGTTAGAGAAGATGGATCATGTTTCTGAGGATCTGACAATGATCCTGCATTTCGGCAAATACTGTTATCTCTTAAAGAAGGAAGGGCTCCACGATGTATAGCTGAAGTCAATGGCCATTCCCATGTCTTATTCCTTTGTTTCCCATAAGAATACAGATCCAAATTTTGAGACCTTTGCTGGATATCTTTGTAATGATCCATGTTTTGAGATCCCCACAATTGAGCCAAAGCTGCATTCTTATATTTGCTTTCATCATGTAATGCCGATGCATAATCCATGTTATTGACACCAGTCATATCCATGTAAGCAAAGGAGTCACTAGATGATCTCCTATGGCGTCTCTGTACAGGCGACTCTGGCTCATTTAAAAGGTCATCTAACCAGGATGGTTGTTCCTCCATGAGAACGCTTTCTGATGATGTTCTTTGGTGAGAAGTGTTAAAATCCTTGGACCTTGGTATCACTTTTGATGCCAACAAAGGATTACTGCTGTAATCAGAATATGCTGTAGAAGTAGCAGGAAATGGGATTTTAGGAGGGAGCAGTGAGCTTTTTCCTGTCTGGATGATGTTTCTGACATTTGATCCTTTTTCATTTGCCATAACCTTTTGACGGATGCAAATCCTCCACTCAAAGACACCAAATTAACTACAAAACTATAGAAAATGCGTCAAATATTGGGCTTCAAAGAAAATTAGTTCAAAATTAAACCAAAAAAACAAGGGAAACACAAAATCACAAAGTGAGATATCATAACATAAGCATGCCAGCATACAGAACATAATTTGGTTTCTAATGATGAAGGAAGAAAAAAAAAATCCACTTTCTTGCTTTGTGCCTCTACATCAAGAAGTTTTGTGAAGCAAGCTAAGAATTCTAGCCACAGCAATTATTGCAACCTTAATTTGACAAGAAAGTGTTGTTCCTTTCCAAAGCTGGAGAGAAGGAAAGGTCTTGCCCAAAATCAAGTTACAGGTTCATTGTAAGTGAAAATTCGCCAATATAGTATAGAAAGGATCCAAATTGTTCACCAAGTGACCAAGAACACAGATTCTAAGTATCTTTATAAGCAGTGAATCTGAAAAATGTGATCGAGTAAACAGTTTCTTCTTAATAAAGTTCTCCCCAAAAACCTAGCAAATTAGAAATAATCTGAACACCATATCCCTCAAAAAATTCAATGAAAATGACAGAAAGTTCAAACAATACTAGCGTGTAAATTTCTCTACTCTATTCACAGCCATTCAAAGAATCCAAGTATCCAAGGAAAGTAAAGCACACAAACAATACGAAACGAAACGTAGGTAAATAACAGAAAGTTCAACCGTAAACCTAAAATCCATCCGATACTAGGGTTTTGGATCAATCCATGGCGTAAAACCAAGAAACTCACAACAGATCTAGCAATGTGAGTTACCGGGAGTATGCGCACCGAATTCGAGGAGGGGGCGAGCAAACGGACGCAATGCAGCAAGCTGAGAGCGGAAGATCGTGAGGAGATTGACTTGTTCTACGCAACTAACTTCTCTGCTTACTGAGCTGTAATTTGAGTAATGTAGAAAGCTAGAAAGGGGCAAAATAGGCTGAATTATTGGAGTTAGGCAGCCATGGGAGAATGATAGTGAGATAATGTTAGGGAATTTTTGCCTGTTTGTAGCCAATCTGTATTTACAGGGAGGAGGAAGTGGAGAGAGAAAGTACAAAGATATGGAGATGGAAGGGGGAAACAGGCTGGATGGGACGAAGGGTGAGTGTGTGTAGTGCTGGTGGTGAGTGGTGCTGTACGCGGAGTTTTTAGAGGGAATTGGCTTAAACGCGGCGTTTTGGTCCAGGAGTCTTGCAAGTTGCAAGTCCGGTTGACTTGGTAATATTCAATTGATAAAGTAGAAATTTTCATTTTCATTTGATAGATTTATTGTTTTATAATATTCAATTGTTTTGTATTCGACTTATATTGTTTTAGGCCTTACATGTTCAAGTTTTGTTCAATTTTTTTTTTTTTATCATTTTTAATGTACGATTTTTCAAGTTTAAGAACCTTTATATAGAAATTTCCAAATGTAATTTGATTGTTTAACATTTTTAACATCATTTCCTAAGGACATACACATTATTTTTAACATCACATAGAAGCCTATTTCCTACAGCTCAGTTGTGTGACGATGAAACTAAACTTCAGACCATAACTTACCATTATTTGCTTGGCCTTAAACCAGTGACATACACATTATGGTTCAATATCAAGTACACTGAAAACTTCAGATGGAATTTCTTAAATTCCAGTACATGATAACCTAATTACATATCAATACACTCAATAAGACATCAGCAAATGCAAATCTAAGCATATAGAGCATACAAATGTACCTACAATCTATGTTACCTGAAAAACTAAGTGTTTCCCTGTGTCATTGTCATTTCCGTCTCACCATTTCAGAAGAGCTTGCACTAGGCATAAGCCAACTAGGAGGCGGCCAATACAACTTCCTAGAAACCCCGTCCCTCGCCATTCTTACCGCTTTACGGCTATCCAAATGATACACACCAGCCATATCACCATACACATGACTCTCACTATCAAAAAAGCAACAATCAGCCAAATACACACAATTTCCTTCACATCCTTTGAAATCCTCAGCAAGAACACCAACAGATACATCTTCGCCCAAGAGAAAAACCTTGTCCTCCAAATCTCCAACAAAATGATCCCAATTACCATTGCACTTGTTGAATTTATAAACCATCAGTGAAAAGTTGACCAACGTCTCCCATTGATCCGAGCTGTTATAGAACTCGGGTCCTCGACCATATGACTTTGACACCAAATACAAATCCGACTCGCATTCCACCAGACGATTATCTTGCTCTACATGATGACAATTAGCAGCAGATAAAGCAACCACTTTCAATTCCAAATTGGAACTGAATTGAACAAGCACTCCTTCACTATCAATGGCGTGGCATTTTCCATGATAGAGAATCATGTCATTGATTTTATGACCTTTGGTACAACAGAGGTCCAATTCTCGTCCCCAAACTTCCAATAATTCATTTTCCCACAAAAATGTAAAATTAGAACAGCAAAATCACAATCTGCCATGTAATTCGGAAGAGTGATTACCTTCTTGACAAACTCCGAAGCCTCTACATCCATTAAAGAGCCCTCATGATTGAGCTCTTTAAGCAAATATGACTTGGAAATCTCACAAATGTGATAATCGAGAAGATTCAACTGCTTCGGAATGATTTCGGGAGGGTAATTCATCTTGTCAGTCGACAACGGGATTATAAGAGAGAAATTGCTCGTGTTCGTGTTCGTGTTTGGGATTGTCTCTGAAACTTTGAACATCCAGCCGTTGGAAGGATCATTTGGAGGTGAGATACGATATAGAGTATTCTCTGTGAGAGTACAATATCCAATTTTTTTATTAGGGCATTGAAAGGGGCAAATTGGGGGTAATTTGAGAGGGAATGAAATTGGCTTCTGAGGAGAGGAGAGAGAAGATCGCCAAGATGAGCAAACAGATCGAATACGAAGGAGATCGATATCAGAGTTGAGGAGTTTGGCTATGGAGTATACGATGCAACCTGGGAGATTGCTCCATTGCACGGGCGCCATGGATGGTAACTCAACAAGAAAGGAACTTTATGAAAGAATCCAATGAATTAAATCCGCACATGAACAAAAACGCAGCACGAAATTCCAATTGAATCAATCCAATTAACAATCCAGAAGAAGGCGAAAGTAGAGTTTTGGATCAAACAATGGCGTCAAGCCAAAAATTCACAACTGCAGATGTCGAGTTTGAAAAAATACACAGCAAATGAACGGCTTAAAACATACCGCCATGTACTTGTGCGAATTTGTCACTTAGACACCTTAGCTTTGGTTTGGACTTATTGAACACTTAAACTTAACAATTTGGACATATTAGACACCTGGTCGTTGACAATCTCGTTGAGTGTAACACACTCGCGCTGACATGTCCAATTTTTTATCCACATGTGTTCCACATAAGCCTATTTTTTGTTCACATATGTGCCACATAAGCGTATTTGGTATTTTGCCACAAAGGCATAATTTATGCCACATAACAATTTGGACCTCCGTCAACAGCTGGTTCACTCACGCCGTTCTCTTCGTCGTCCTCAACCTCGTAATCGGCACCATCGCACTTCCCCACATCAGCAAAGAGGTGTTTAATAGGTCCAAATTATTAAGTTTAAGTGTTCAATAGGTCCAAACCAAAGGTGAGGTGTAAGTGACAAATTCGCACAAGTATAGGAGTTGTATATGTTTTAAGCCGCAAATGAACAACTAGTGTTGACTTCAAATAATGCACGAATATTTCTGAATTATAAATTGTTAAAAATACACAAACAACACTTTAGTTAGGGATATCTCACAAAACTACCCTAATTAAGAGCAGAATTGTTTTAAAAAACATCCCATATTTTCATTTGGTTAAAAAAACACCCGTATTTTCATTTGGTTTAAGAGCAGAACTTCATACAAAATTACAAATTGCTTTTTTCAGCAATGAATGTCTTGTGTAGATCTTCCTCTTCATCCTCCTCCTCAATGTATTTACATGATCTCCATGACAACCCTATCAAATTAGCTAGCCACAGTTAATCAACTAATTATACATATCATTGCAACGTACGTACTACAATTAATTCATGCATAACTAGGGATTTTGATCTGGTTTTAAGGTTTTTTGAAACGAGGATAGAATTAGTGTATACATATGCTAGATTAAATCAATTAATTAGCAAGGAAACTTGTTATTTTGTCAATGCATTTGTAGGTCACCGAGGATCCTCTAATCCACTTTTTGTAGTCCACTATACAATACTCCAGGGGACTAAGCATCCGTCTGGCACAAGCAAAATTACCAGCTTAATAGTAGAGATGGAACTTAATTCTGCTCCTTTTTGTACCCTCCTACCCTCAAGGGGACAGTTTTTCTACTAGCTTATTCCGGCTAGAAGGAGAATACCGAACTGAGCCTAAATGAACTAGAAAGTGAACTATATGATTGCAACAACAGGAACATGTTGAATGATGTGGGTATCTTCTCCTCCATTTATTCGTTGCCCAAATCGATCAGGCATGTGGACAATCTGTAATTGTTGCAAGGTAATGATGAATTTCAATCCCTCTGGAAGCATCCACAATTTCTTACAACTATGAACTAGAAGTTTGTTCAGTTGAGGCATCGCTCCTCTTTCAATACTCCATTCCTCCAAGCTCCAAAGATAATATAGCAAGAGCTCTTTAAGTTGTGGAAACTCTCCTGCGGTACAAGTCCACTTAGTGCGCACATAGGCCATCTTCCCTAGTTCCAAGACAAGGAGTTGGGGAAGTTTGCCTAAGGCTACAAGCGTGGCTTCTGCTTCAAGCTCCGTCCCCCATAAATATAGCTTCTTAATGCTAGTGGGGAACTGAATGCCCAATCTATGTGGTCTCATCCTTCCCCATAAATATAGCTTCCTTAGATGTTCAGAATGGATGATAGGTTCTAGATTCCCTTTCTCTAGTTTCAATTCTTCTGGCGAGTTTTTGTCCCAACGCAAAGTTAATGAGTGAAGACGATCCAACCTTATACTTGGGCATTGAAATGCTGTCTTCAGCTGTGCTTGGCTTGTTATATCTGATATACTCAGCTTTTGAACAGTTGGACTTAGAAGTGGCAACTCTTTCAACATCCAACTGCCTCCTCTCACACCCTTTATTGATTGCAAGTAGTTTAGGGTGTGGAGCTTGAGTGTTTCCATTTTAATAGTGCCATAATTTTTTAGGTTCAGATGTCTAAGGCCCTCTATTTTCCAAACAACATCGGGAATTCTCAACTCTGAAACATAGGTTGCAGGCATACATTCCAGTGTTAGAAGGTTACGCAAGTTACCAATGGAGGAAGGCAACTCTTTAATGTTCGTCTTCCTTAATCCAAGGTACTTCAGGTGAATCAAACTCCCTATCGCCGCTGGTAAACAACCGTCAAAAGTGCTAACACGTTCAAGCAGCAAAACTCTAAGCAACCTAAAATGTTCGAATACTAGCTGCAAACATGGGATCTGTATTTGCTCTTCATTCTTGTCTACAACATATTCAAGAGATCGAAGGTGCTGACTTTTTGATGGGAAGGGAATGTACATTCTGCAAATGTAGATAAATCAATCAAATGTGAATATTCTACTAGGTAATATGAATATATAGAAGATCAGATATATAATAGTAAAATTTAAGTTGTCTTACCCATCACATAAAAAAATTGTAGTCCGGCGTGATTCTGTCACTATTGTATCTGAGTTCGCCAAGTTCGGGTATTTAGAACTGAATGTCTCAAGGAAGTTTTCTTCCTTTGCCTTTCTCACGCATAAATCTCTCACTAAATCATGGATTTGAATGGTTTTGACCTTGCCTTCATATCCTCTACTTGCAACCTGGACCAGATAACGGTGAACCAACTCATCCAAATATCGACGTGCCACATCCTCAAGAGTGTCTCCTTCATGTCCTTTAGCAGATGTGAAAAATCCTTCAGCTATCCACATTTTAATTAACGTTCCAACTGAAATCTCGTGGTCCTCTGGATAACGAGCCAAGTAAAGAAAACAGGGAATTAGTTCAGGAGGCAAATCACTATAGCTTAGTGCTAACATCTCATTCACTGGACCGTACAAGTGTGTGCCTCTTCCATCTTCCATTATCCGTGAGCTAACTGCCTTGCTAATCTTGTCCCATTCTGCTGGAGTTTCCTTCTCACTTAGAATTCCAGCTAGCGCAATCACTGCCAATGGTAATCCCTTACATTTCGTCAACATCTCCTTCCCAAGTGCTTCTAACTTACCAATATCTGTGGAATTGTTAGTCTCCTCCCTATGGATAAGAGCTATGTTTTGAAATAGCTCCCAACTCTCATCTTCTTTAAGGCGCCTTGGTTCATGTGGATAGGTGTGGGGTTTTAAATTAGGGTAATTGACAACTTTTTTATTACGGGTAGTAACAATGACTTTTCTTCCATCACTACCTAATGGCAAAGCCGGAAGGATGCCTTCTAGTGCCTTCTCTTCCCACACATCATCAAGAACAATCAAATATCTTTTTCCCTCCAAATATTGATGAAGCTTTTCTACTACTACTTGAAGGCTATAGGGGAACTCATTTGTTCTCATGGTTTCCCCGCCAACTTTCCTCAATAGATCGAGAAGGATTTCTTGAGCAACCCATTCTTGAGAAACCGAAACCCATGCTACACAATCAAAATACTTTTTAACAATCTCGTGGTTGAAGAGTTTTCTAGCAAGAGTAGTTTTGCCAGACCCTCCCATTCCCTCAATTGACACCACTTTAATTTTGGAGCGTTCATTAGTAGTCAACACCCCAACTAACTTGTTAATATCTTCATCGAGGCCAACCACAAGATCCTCATAGGTATTTGAATAGGCAATTGGTCTTATCTTGGTCCTAGTTTTGTTCAACCTTTGTCTAAAACCTATCTCTACTCCTTTTCCACCCCCAAATTTTTTCCAACTCTCCATGGTCTTAGCTATCCTTGCTTTGATGGCTTCAATCTCAGAGCTAATTAGATGGGTTTTTGGAAGGGATCTACAAAAGCTTAAATACCTTTTGAACACGTCTTTCTTCTTATCAACTTGAAGGATGTAGGAGTCGATCACATCTTCAGCATCATAAGCAATCTGTCTAATCTGTCTGATAGTGGTGCGACTCCGTTCATCGCCTAATTCCTCGTCCATGGCCTCCATGTCTATGAGAAAGCTGTTCATCATGGTCAACTCCTCTTGCAAGTTTCGAACTTGGTCTTCCACTCCATACAACAATTTGGCTTCTTGAATTAAAAGCTCGCCAATTTTTCCTGCAGCAAGATTAACAATAGAGGCCATACTCTTTTTTTTTAAATTCTTTTTTGTGCTTGAACACTAATACCAAAGGAAATTAAGAAGAACAAATGAAGCAAATTATGAAGGGGTTTTTATTTTGGAATTGAAGAGGGGGAGCTTTTCATTATGGTTGAAGAGGGTTAGCTTGGTTTCTAATTAATTGTATGATTTCAATGAGATTTGATCGACAAGGTGAAGAATATTTATTTTTGCAAGTGGGCAACATAACAATAGGATGCTAGTTGTCTTTCTTTTTTCTTTTTTATGATAGAATCTAGGTATTTTTAAAAAAAGTCAATGTTATGAAAAACGTTAGGCGGAGAGTGCTTGGACGGACTAGACGGGTCAGAAGGCTTGGCGGGATAGCACCTTCTAGCGCCTAGACGGAGTTAGGCAAGAATTTTTAGAACAATGATTAAATTCCTTATAAGAAAGATTTGATGTACTGGTCAATCCCTTTTAAGTTTTTTTTTTAGTCTGGTCTTTGGCTTGCCCAGTTGAGCTATAATCACAGCTCTATGTCCAGATAAGGTATTTTTTCCAAAAATCAGTTTCTTCATACATAGTGTGAGGAGGATTCGAACTCAAATTTCCTTAACAATACTTAAAGAATATAACACTATTTTATCACTAGGTCAACTTATATTGATACTAGTTGCACTTTTTTTTATGAAGGCCACTGTTGATAAAAGTCGAACTAGAGACCTCTAGATAATATCTTTGAAGGTTTAAGTGCTTGACTATATGTCCAAAGGTGGTACTAGTTGCACTTTTAAGTTACAATGGATTGTTTTTGCAGTTGACCCAGCCTCCTCTAAGCTGGAAGGGTTGATATGGTCAACTAGCTAATGCCATTTCCTACTTCCTCATTCATGGCCTCCATGTTCATCAGTTTTTTTCATTTAAAATATGGTCAACTAGCCACCTCTAAGCTGGAAGGGTTGATATGGTAAACTAGCTGACCATGTTCGAAGATCCTCATTTTTTTTTAATTCTTAAAATTGCTTGAACAATACTAGCGCTAGTACCAATTAAAACAAACTTAATAAGAGGATTAGGTTGGCTTCTAATTAGTTATGTGATTTCAATGTGATTTGATCGAGAAGGTGAAGGTTTTTCATTTTGCAAGTGGGTTATAGAGTAATGAGATAAGTCCACTTGTGTTGGATCACGTATAAACCAATATTTTTGAATAATTATATATTTGCTAAATTACACAAAACAACCCCTATGTATGGGTATTTCACAAAACTACCATGAGAACGGAAGTTTAAAAAAAACACCCTTCCGATTTGCTTACATAAAGTTGCCAGATTAATGTACTCTAAAAAAATAATCACCAATTAATTGTGCAAGTGGTTTGCTTACATAAAGTTGCTTACAGAGGACACTAGATAATATCATTTGATTAATTATGCAAAATTAAACTTATAGGCCTTAAAGTAGTTATAGTAATTGGCTAAATTTTGACGATTAATTCAACCACATCATCACTAATTAATGTACTCTATAATTAAATAAATAAATAAAATTAAACAACATCAAATACATATGAAATTCAAACAGAACGAAACATATTACATATGCATTACTTTTTTTTTTCATTTAAACTATCACAACTTCTACTAGGACTATAGGAAGGTCAAAGTATTTTTGCATAATGTACTTTAAGCACACAAAATCTTGACAATTTGAGTCGATGGACCGAAGGGTGGGCTCGAGAGAAAAGAAAAAATAATAAAAATAGAGCATATTTAATAATAATAAAATAAAAATAAAGTAAATTTAGTGTTAAATTAAGATAATTTAGTTCATCCAAAAAAATTTAGTGACAATTAATCCATCCTAATCTCAAATCTTGCGTCCGTCCCTGATTTGACTACATTATTATGGTTTAGTAATACCCTTTAACATATAAAAGCATAATTAAGAAGGGGCATGCTTAAAGCATCAATTCGAAGAGCTTGAACTAGCTAGACAATACCCAGTTAGGAGGAGGCCTACATAATGCGCGAGCCTGGTCCATTTTGATAATTAAACTTCGACGTTCATCCAAATCATGTACACCATACTGCATTTCCATGTCACGACGATCGGAAAATAACTGGTTAGGCGACAGATACACACAGTTGCCTTTGCAGCCTCCAAAATCCTTCGCGGAAAGGCCAACTGAAACATCCTGACAAAAGACGAACACCTCGTCTCCCAAGTGTTTGATACACTCCCATTCATCGCCCATTTTGAATATCTTCATCTCCAATGGCATTTCCTTAATGCCCTCCTCATCAATAGTATTGCTGTCTTCATCAGAATTATTACCCTTACTCTCATCATAGAATTTTGAAACCACATACAAATCTGACTTGTATTCCACCAGATGGAAATCATACTGGTTACAATCCAGTGGTAAAGGAGGCAGATGAGTTGTTTTCAGGTTGAAATCGGAATCCAGAAACATAAGAACACCTTGGCGACTAATGGCATAAAATTTTCCTTCATACAGAACCACATCAATAAATCTAAAACCAAAAACGGGAGTCCAATCCTCATCCCCAAACTTCCAACAATTCAGGTACCCTTGCTCAACCAAAATCAACACAGCAAAATCACAATCCACAGCAGAACTCCAGAGAACAATCACCTTCCTCACCGACGCCAGCAGCGGCCCTTCGCGTTGAGTCGCATTCGTCGAACTCAAACTATAACACTTGCAGATTTCGGAGATCCTGAATTCGAGGAGATTCAAACGCTTCGGAACGAGATCGGGGTGAAATTGGGGCTTTTCGGGAATCAGCGGCGTTAGCAGAGAGAAAGTGTTAGGGTTTACCTCGGAAGCCCTGAGCAAGTAGCCGTCGGAGGGATCGCCGGCGTAGGGACCGAACTCCGGCGGAGAGAGGCGATAGAGAGTGCTGTAATTGACGGAGTAGTGGCTCACCGTGCGAGCTCCGGAGCAAAGTGGAGGCACCTCGAGGGGAAATGGAGACGGCTTGTAACGACGGCGGACGGAAGACCGCCAGGATGAGCAGACGGATCGGAGACGGATGGTATCGACATCGGAATTGAGTTTTTTCGCTATGATCAAGAGGATATCTGCGGGGAGAGCACTCCACTGCTCAAGCGCCATGGGAGATGAAGTGTGAATTTCTGATTCGATAATTTATACGCGATTGAAATACGGGTACAAAAAATATACGGATCTGTGAGCGGGTGGCCCGAATAATGCAATTGGGCCAGATTCAGGTTGGCCCATGTACAATATTAATATACGTTTTAAAAAATGACAATGATATTATTATACAAAATGATTTTTTTGATCGAATTCTTATACAAAATGGTTGTCACATTATTTCGTCTATATTGATAGATAATTATTTTATGAAAAAAATAGTAAATGTGATTAAAAAATACACTTTACAGGTCTGTTAGGTTGAATATTTGGACAAGAATAAATGTACAAAAAGGAGAAATGTAAGTGTAATGACAATAAAATTCCACTGATGTTGATTATAAAGTGTTTTGTTGATATTAAAATGTAAGTGATATTGAATGTATCAGCAGTTCAGCACACATATGCTTAAACATAACTTAGCACAAAAGGGGAAATCTTTCAACTTGAACCCAAAGCTACACACATACTAGCAAAGTAGCAAGTAGCAAAGGAGAATATTTAACATTCATATATTGAAGACAAGACGGAAGAGAAATTGGTTAGCCACAGAAGGAGCATGTGTGTTAAGTAATCAAAAGATCACAGAACTGAAGGGCAATAAGATATGAAGATGGAGATTTGGCAAATTCTTCATTCTTCATTTATATAAAATCTACAAGCTGCTGAATCCTGTTCTAATCATCAAGAACCAAGCTGACATTGTATACTACTACTCAAAACAGTAGGCAAAATATTATACATTGTAAGCCTGGAACAGAACAGCAAAGGCAAAACAATTGAAGTAAAGTTCAAGACTTGGCAATTTTGAGGCTTGAAAGACTAGAGATCATCTATGCTAGAACTCTACCACGCACCTGCAGAAGAAAGTAAGAAACATAACCTACATTATTGAATGAACAAATCTTAGTACTAAAAATAACGTCGAAACTACGAGGAAGAAACACCAGGCTCATGCTAACTTTTAAGCAAATTGTAATCAACCAAAAAGTCTGACAACACACACTTGGACTTCTCTAAGGGTTCACTCATGAAATTCAATGTGCATTTATTCTTTTTCTCTTTGACAAATGCTAAAATAAAGATAGCTTTCAAATGCAAGAAAGTAACTCCAAACAACTTCTGTTGTACAAAAGCAGCTTGTAGGATGCTAAAACAGAGGCCAATCAATGCAAAAATGTAAGCATTTCACAGCAAAATTTAAAAATGCAAAGCATAAGAAGGGACGACTTACTGTCATCATCATCTAACATTAAGAGCTTGAATTATCAGCAAGACATAAGCCACCCGGGAGGAGGCCAGCACATTAATGTCCGATCTTGGCACATATCTGTGATTCGAATTCTACCTTCAGCCAAATCACACACACTATAGCAAGTGACGTCCCCATTGGCATAAGAAGCAAGGAAATCCGCATGCGCCAAATAGACACAATTGCCTTTACAAGCTCTGAAATCCTCGGCCGAAAGGCCAACCGAGAAAGTATCACAAGAGAGGAACACTGTATCTCCCAAACACCTAATTTGCTTCCAATTACTACTACACTTCCTGTATATCTCCAAACTCCCTGGAATTTTGGTGCTATCCTCTCTATCAGTACTATCATCCTCATCCTCATCACCATTTACTTCACATGTTTCCAGCACCACCACATACAAATCTGACTTGTGTTCCACCAGAAAGTTCTCAAATTTGAGAGAATTCACAGGTACAATAGGCATAGGAACCGCTTTAAGGTTCAAATTGGAATCAAATGAGTACAGAACACCTTTTTCACTAATGGCGTAGCATTTCTCATCACAAACAACCATATCACCAATCTTAAAACTCTTGGCATCAGCAATTGGAGTCCATTCGTTGTCCCCAACCCTCCAATAGTTCATGTCCCCATCCCAAGACAATACCAAAACAGTAAAATCACAATATAAAGCACAATTGCGTAGAACGATGACCTTCTTGGCAATAACGTCCGTGGCATCGGTGAGAAAACCCTCAAGATCGACGAAATCCAGACGATAGCACTTGCAAACTTCAGTAATCCGATAATCTAGAAGATTCAAGTGTTTGGGGAAAGAACATGGAGGGAAATTGACGATTTTAGGAAACAATGGGACTTGGAAAGAGAATAGGCTAGGGTTTACCTCTAAAACCCTAAACAGCCAGCCGTCGGAGGGATCGCCGGCTCGGGGGCCGTGTTCTGGACGAGAGAGACGATAAAGAGTGGTGTAACTGAGGAAAAAATCGCCACAGCCAAACAGCAGATGGAATCCGTAAGTGGAGAAGAGTGGAGGAACTTTGAGTGGAAAGGGAGATGGCCTCCGGCGAGGAGGGATAGAGGATCGCCAAGATGAGCAGACGGAGCGAAGCCGGAGAATGTCGAGATAGGTGTTGAGGATTTTCGTTATCGTTGATAGGATGTCTGGATTGAGTTCGCTCCAAGGTGCAGACGCCATGAAAAGAGGAAGAGGGAGCGGGAACAACACAGAAAAATGCGCGTCTAGAATCTGAAAAGAAATGATACGGATTCGTCGAAATTTGAGAGCGGGTCTTTTTGTTGGGTCGAATTAAAAAAAAATTAGTTGGGTTAAATTCATATTGGCCCAATTTTGTGATAAGGTATTTGATCCACAGACCACAAGTATATCAAAATATGAAGAAAAAAAATTGTAAACTAACTATAATGTTAATCGAATCAATAACATTCAAATTATTATTGCTTTTCATTAACATATTTGATTCCCTTCTATTTGATTAAAAATATTATTGTTTTCTAATTAACATATTTGATTCCCTTCTAGGTTTGACTCATTGAATAAATGAAAATATATATGACTACCTTTAATGAAAAATTACGTATTTGACTCCCTTCAACATTTAGCCTTGGATGGACAAAAACAATCAAATTTGAGAAAAAAAAAATACCAACTAATTTGAAAATCACCTTGTTTAGCTATGTGCTAAAACCTTGTCAGCAATAAGGTTACAATTTTTACAATCTGTTATTTATTGGTAATGATGTTAGATTAATCAATAAAGCATGTGTTAATTTCAATTGAGAATATGTCAAGATTCTAACTTCTAAAGATCAAAACATCAGTCTTATGAGCACTAAATGCAACAATAACAAAGAAAGCATCATAAATTCCCTCCCATATCATTCATAATGTTTTCCCAGATACAAAATCACACACTAAAGATTTGAACAGCCTATTTCTAGTTCAAATGGTCCATTGTGTTGGGTGTTTCTAACTTCATACACCCACAAGGCCACAAACATGCACCTAACTTTTTCATGTCAACAGCAGATCAGCTAAACATCAAAAGTAGCAAATCTAAATTATAAGTTTGGAGCTTGAAAGATAGCTAAACAGCATCAAAAGGTAGCACAACCAACCAGTTTATCATTTGCAGCAGATAGTCAAGCATGTCGAAACGCCAAACGCCTGCAAGAGAAAACATTCCAAAGTAGTTATATATATATAGTTACTTGAGATATTAAGTGAAAATCTTCAATGATACAAACCTTCATATTATAATATAAAAACATTGAGTCCATTAGCCAACTAGGAGGAGGCCAATATAATTTCCTAGAGTCCTTGTTCACTTTCATTTCCACTGCTTTACGGGTATCCAAATGATAGATAATAGCCTTATCGCCATACACTTTACCCTCATTGGAAACCACTTTCCTTTCATCAGGATCATGAACTATGAACTCAGACAGATAAACACAATTTCCTTTGCACCCTTGGAAATCTTTAGCAGAAACTCCAACAGATTCATCATGTTCACTCAGGAGGAAGACCTTGTCCCCCAAATCTTCAACACAATCCCAATTACCGTTGCCTTTGTTGAATTTACTTAGTTTTAGTTCATCAAAATACCGAAATTCTGGGCAGGGTCCTTTGCAAAAGTTCTTGGATGCCACATACAAATCTTTGTCACATTTCACCAGAACATGTTCACCATGATCACTACCAGTAGATGAAGCAACCACTTGCAATTGCAACTTGGAATTTAGAAGAAGAAGTCCTCTGTCAGCATTAATGGCATGGCATCTATCATCAAAGACAATCATGTCTTGGATTTTATGACCTTCGGTATCAATAGTAGTCCAACTCTCATCCCCAATCTTCCAATAAACCATCTCTCCTCCATATTGCAAACACAAAGCTAGGAAATCACAATCAACTACGTAATTGAAGAGAACAATTATCTTTTTGTAAGGTTGAATCGCCAGTGCCTCCGTGGGAAGACCGTCACAACTGACAGCCTGAAGCCTATAGGACTTGGAAATCTCAGAAATCTGATAATTGAGAAGATTTAAGCCATAAGGAATGGTCTGAGGAGGGTAGCTCAACTTCTCAGTGGTCGAAGGGATTAGGAAGAAGAAAGTATTAGGGTTTGACAACTTTAAAGCTTTAAACATCCAGCCATTTGAAGGATCTTGTGGTGATGAGAGACGATAGAGAGTATCCTCGTAGAGTTTATAGAATCCACCTTTTGTGTTACAGCAGCCCTTTCTTCTATTAAGACAGAACAATTCATATAGAATTGGAGGCAATTTGAGAGGGAAGGTGAATGGCTTTCTCTGAGGAGGCGGGGAGAGAGAAGATCGCCATGGCGAGCAAACAGATCGAAGACGAAGAAGGTCGATTTCAGAGTCGGCGTGTTTAGCTATAATATCCAAGATGCCGCTTGGGAGATCGCTCCATTGCATCGGCGCCATTGACACTCGCTTCAAATTGCCTCAGTAAGTTTCAGTATCTGAACACCAAATTCCTCAATCAATTCGAGAAATTAAACCAATTGATGTGATCAAAAAGCATTTTACGAACTAATTGCAAACACAACGCCATAAATTCTTCATACTACGAAAAAAACGAAGCTAAACCTCATGAATCAGGACTCCGAAGAAAGGCAGGCAACGAATTATACCAAAACTAAAAGAAAAAAGTAAGCACGACTACTAAACAGCAGAAATTAGCAAGAAGATGAAACTCACCGGGGGAGAACGACGACGAATTTGAGCGAGATAATTTGAAAAACGGAGCAACGTACAACTCGAGGTGCAGAGGATAGCTGGGAGAGTGGCGTGCTTTACAAGCCAACTTCTCTTCACAGACTATTGAGCCACGGCCTACACTGGCTACGCGTGAAGTGATGGTGAGTGGTGACTCCTGACAAAATGATGGTGATATGTACTTCACATTTATCAAATCAATAAACTAAATTAAAGTTAATTTTTTCTCCTTTTAAGATAAACTATCATTTTTTTTGAACCGGATCTTACAACTCGACTAGTCCTGAGGCTTATATGGACCCTGCCCTGAATCCAAAGAAGGAGGTAATCGTGAATGAAAGTAGTGGCGAACCTCTGGCTCAGAGACAGCATGAGCTATCTTGCCAAGACTATCCATCACTTATTTTATTTACGAAATAAACTATGTTTTATCTATTTTCCTAACATATGCAAAGGGCTTGGTTAAAACATCTTGAAATATAAAAAAATTATTAAACACGAACTCATCGTAAACCTACCTCTAAAGGGAACCCTTGTAACCTTGTTATGTAATCAACTATGTAAATATGTAATAATAATATGGATCAAAAAAAAAATATGTAATAATAATAATTTTGGTCTTGTATATTGATTGTAGGAGTCAACAGAAACCTCATAATAGTACCAGGAAGTCTAAATCTTTTGACTAAATATCCGAAAGACATGTAACAATAATAATTGAATTTAATTAAAATGGACCAATATTAATATAAGAACTCAAAGACACCGCAAAAAAATGAAGGAGCTTGAATATGCACCCCATATAAATTTCTAAAATAACTTTTTTTAATTGAAGGCATAGAATACAAAAATAATTCGCCTAAAGCCCTTATTTTCCTAATTTAAAATGCATAAGCTTAGGCAAAAAAGTGATTATTATTAGGGCTTATCACACATTAATAATGAATTAATGATCAATAACCCCAAATTGGAAACCAAAACAAAATTATTTTTCTATTATGAAATAGATAAGCCTTAAAAAAATTAAAATTACTAAATAATTATACTTTCCGACTTTGAATTATCATTTTGTGCGTGTGCCCACTAGAAAAAAAAAACGACGGACTAAAAAATATTTTCCTCTATTTTTTGGTGGAAGGTAGAATGTTATGCTATGTTGATTAAACTCATGTTCAATAGCAAGTGCTTAAGTGAATGTTCAATAATCTCATACGTGCATGTTCAATAGCACTTCAGTAGCACATGCACTAGCACTACTACAAGTTGACGCTAAATAAGCTAACATAACGATGTAACGTTCCAATTCTTTAGTTCGTAGGAATCCAATTACCTAAATATTTCCTTGCTTCATAATTTCTCAAGTATAATATTTAACCAGACAAACTTAAAAATATAATAAAACACATTTCTACTGATACACTAATCATATGGGTAATTCAAACTGTTTTTTAGCTTCATTTGCACATATTGTATAGTTCCTTTAACAGTGCAAACTTAATACTTACAGATTATCTTCCCTGTGCAAAGCAAGTAAAATGAAGCTCAAAAATAAAGCAGAGGAGAAATCAGGTAGGCGAGACGAATTATACGACAACACTAGAACAGCACATTCATTAAGCTCATTCAGATCAAAATGCCCTGACTAGCTCTCTAACGATTCAGAAATCTTCATATACATGCCAAGACTACGAGTACATATGCTCTGATCATAAGGAAACACAACGGGTCGTGAGTTCTATCTACTACAACTGGTCAGATCAATATAGTCTATGAAAAATATTAACAGATTAGCCCAGAGCAGACAGGAAAGGTTACCAAAAAGACTAAAAGATCAATGATCATCTCAGAACTTGCCAAAAAGCCCATCTAGTACCTGCATAAGAAACACAATAACAGTTTATCATATTGAGCTAAAAAAATCTCATTATGAAACAGAACTTATGAACATACTATGAAAGCGAAAACTAAGAAAGAAAGACCATACTAATGCTAACAATTGAGGGTATTTCACGAGGACGTTGGGTAAATAACCAAAAAGGAAAAGAACACATACAAGAACTTGATAATATCATTCAATCACTTCTGCAAAATTTCACTTTAGGCCATAAGGCAGTTGGATAATGCATTTGGCAACACAAAATCACCATCCTAAATCTTGACAATTTGACTACATTATGGCTTAGCTATGCCCAAGCGTGCATTTGGATGCAAATTTAAAATAAGGATGCAAATTTGACTAAATTATGGTTTAGCTGCGAAAACATATGCTCTGATCATATGGAAACCCAATGGGTCGTGAGTTCTATCTACTACAACTGGTTAAATGAATATATAGTCTGAAACATATTAACAAATTAGCCCAGAGCAGACAGGAAAGGTTACCAAAAAGACTAAAAGATCAATGATCATCTCATAACTAGCC
This sequence comes from Fallopia convolvulus, assembly GCA_964016875.1. Taxonomy (NCBI): domain Eukaryota; kingdom Viridiplantae; phylum Streptophyta; class Magnoliopsida; order Caryophyllales; family Polygonaceae; genus Fallopia; species Fallopia convolvulus. Next base: position 56,658,404 of record OZ024732.1, read on the forward strand.
AAAAATCCCACTTAGCACCTCAATAAGAAACACAATAACAGTTAAACATATTGAGCTAAAAAAATCTCATTATTAAACAGAACTTAAGAGCATACTATGAAAGCGAAAACTAAGAAAGAAAGACCATACTAATACTAACAATTGAGGGCAATTCACGAGGACGCTGGGTTCATAACCATAAGAGCCTAAAAATAACAATGGACTGCACTAATCATCACACAAGTACAGGCAAAATTGATTCAGCTAGATTCTTATATGTGCATTTCTCCTCTTTGATGAATAAAAAGCAAATGATAGCATTTAAATGCAAGTATAACATGCAAAGCGTAAATGGGACAACTTACAGAGTTACAATCATCATCTCAAAGAACTTGGAAGCATCAATTGTCTCGGGCAATTTTCAAAAGCCACTCGGGATGAAGCCAATACAATGTACGACCTGGGGGGACGGTTTCCAAAGCTGAAGTCGTATCTCCATCCAAACGATAGACGCCGCAGTGAAGAGCTTTTTCCCCTTGAACACCCTTCATTATGGCAAAGTAATCTATGTGCGCCAGATAGACACAATTCCCCTCACTGCCTCTGAAATCCTCTGCAGAAAGGTGTATTGAAACATCACCAACAGAGAGAAGCATCTGATTTCCCAAATCCTTGATCTGCTTCCAATCATTGTTGCACTTCTTGAATATCTTCAGCTGTAACGGAGTTGACGAAATATTTTCAGCACCCACATCATTGCAAACCTCATCCTCATCTTTACTAGTGAAATCACAGATTTTGGACACCACATACAAATCTGGCTTATGATTCTCCACCAGATAGTTTTCACATTTGAGATGTGCCACTGGTAAAAGAGGCATAGGAACCACGGTCAGGTTGAATCTGGAATCGAATGAAAAAAGCACGCCTTCACGACCAATCGCATAGCATTTTCCATCACACACAGCAACATCAGTAATCTCATAATTTTTGCAATTGATGGGAATCATGGGAGTCCAAGCCCTATCCCCAAACTTCCAATAGCTCATCCCCATATTCCAGTACAAAGCTATAACAGCAAAATCACAATCTTCTGCATAATTCCAGAGTACAATGGTCTTCCTGACAAAATAATCCAAATAGCGGCCACGCCCCTCACAATCGAAAACTATCAGGCTATAGCACTTGCAAACTTGTGTAATCCGATGATCAAGGAGATTCAAGTTCGAAATAGTCCCGGCAAGATAGTCAGCCATACGTGAATACATTGGGGATAAAAGTTGGAAACGATTAGGGTTTACCTCCAAAACCCTAAATAGCCAGCCCTCTGAAGGATCGCCGGCGTAGGGCCCGTATTCCTGCGGCGAGAGACGATAAATCGTGGTTTCGCTGAGAAAGTAGTGGCCGTCGTTAGGCAGAACACCGGAATAAGGGATAAGTGGAGGAACTTCGAGCGAGAAGCGAGTTGGCCTCAGGCGAGGACGGACAGACGATCGCCAGGATGTGCAGACGGCGCGAAGACGGAGAATGTCGACATCGGTGTTGAGGATTTTCGCTATCTCTGATAAGATGTCTTGATGGAGATTGCTCCATGTTTCGGGCGCCATTGTAGAGGCGTTGCTAGCTTTGGGAGCGGGAAATCGGGAAATGAAGGAATACGCGTTTAGAAGCTGAAAAGAAAATGATACTCGGATCTTAATGGGCCTATTAAAATGGCCCATTGTCTTTACACTAATATGATGGTGATGAATTTTGTGAGACTTGAGCATCTAATCCACAACCTTATTTTGTGAGAATTGAGCATCTAATACACAAAATTATTACAAAAATTATAATTGGATTGAATGCTAAACAACCTTACCACAATTCCTCATTTTATGAAATTTATTACTTATTATTGCATGTTTTAGGGGTTATGAATCGATCCGACCCGACCTGTACTGGTCGGGTTACGGGTTGACCCGTTTGACCCGGTCAAAAAGGAATTTGATCCATTTAACCCTTTTCGACCCGTAAATTTACCCATTTTACCATTTTCGACCCGTTTTGACCCATTTGACCCGTAAACTTTTATTTCACCCTTTCACCAACTACAACAATAAAATTTTATTATTTTTATAATATTATGGGTCAATCCCTAACCCGACGGGTCGACCCGTAACCCGTAAACTAAAAAACTTCGACCCTTAAACTGACATGTAACCTATAAAATTGCGGGCAGGTCAGGTCGGGTCCTGCTCGTTGGACACCTCTAACGTTAACGTTGCCTAAATCTATATTACTATGTAATGTTGTTGTTGTTGGCTTGTTTTTTAACAAACAGTTTCACGTTTCATTTGGAAAAAGAGATTCTTTTATGCAGCCTATTTTCAGTATCTAAGTATATTTACATATAACAATGTACTAGTGTAGTGTTATGTGATGGTTCAATGAGTTGCACCAGCATAATTGCTTGAAGGTGTGTTCATGCCGGTTGATGAGCTTCTGTTGGAGAGCTTTTCAAGTTGCCTTCTTTTCAGGCGGCTCTTGATCTCGTCTTCCTTCTCATTGGCGAACGAAAGGAAATGTAATACGCGAGAAGAAGAAGAACTAGATCCACCTCCAGCTCCTCCATGTGGGTTTTGATTCTCCTCATCAAGATCGCGATAATGTTGAATGAACTGCTTGACTACGAGGAAGGCGTATACGAGGAGGGAGAGGAGGCAAGCCAGGCCACATATAAGGAAGAGTCCCCAGAAGCTATTGAGCTCCAATCTGTCTACTGAAAGTTTTGTGTCTTGTGAACTACACGCGCTGCTTTTGAGCCACTTGTCATGGATCCTTTGTAGCTCTCCGTTTTCAGATAGCTTCAGCAATGCTGTTGACATGTCCACCGCTAATTGGGAATCACGTGGGAATGCCTGTAATCAAGCCACATATGAAGAAAGTTGTTAAGCCAAACTTCTATAAGAGTTTTTTGTTATTAGCCAAGTGGGATTCCATCTTAAAACCAATTGACAACAGGATGAGTAATCTACTGAGTAGTATACTAGTCCAGTTTAATCTCAACTTTCAGATGTGGGATGCACATTCTAACAGTTGTGAAAGTGTGCATCAAAAAATAACCTTGTTAAGTTACATTTTTCACAAAAGAACATTTTAAACATGGAATTTCCCCAAGAGCCATAAAAAACTATGATAACTTTTTGGGTTTATTGACCAAAACATTGCATTTAACAAAGGGCTCTAACTAAGCAAGAAAGTATTCAAGATACTTACAAAGCCCCATCCATTTTTGGTGAACTCTTGACCCACAATGGTGAACTCGCATCTGGTGGCGAGGAAAAGTTCCATGTAAGCTTGTTCATCAACTATTGCAGCAACGCCGCCATTGTTGGGGCCTTTCTTAAGGGCATTAGCATATTCATCAGCAGAGTTAAGAGGAATAAGCCTTGACTTGTCAATGCCTAGCTCGTAATGCAAATAGCTGCGCGCAAACGAGCCTTTCTGAAACCCAATGGGTTCGTTGCTTGTCCTTAAACTGTCAATGCCTTTGACAGGAGAAGATAGTTGTTGCACTGTAAGGATTGAAGTTAAACTTGCAGTGTAGCTTGAGTTGATTATCAACACTACAAACAACCATATAATTAAAACCATTCGGCCCAATGTGCTCACTGTGTTTTCTCCTGCACAAAATAAGTAAAAAAAACTGAATAAGTAAGTTTATGGTATACTATACATGAGCATGTCAAGCAAGTGAACTCTTTACTTACTATGAGAAAAGAACATGGTTGAAAAGCTGAACCATAGAATTGTGACGATTTGTTTTCGTGGAGGACCACGAAACTCATCGTTTATCCTGTGCTCTAAGATCCAAACGACGGCCCCAACAGTGAGGAATGACAAAGCTGTGACAGTCCACATCATCGGTGTGAATGGCTTCAGAAATGCCCAGGCATTAGTCTTCTGGTTCTTAACAGGAGCCACAACCACTAGGCCTGATTCGATATATGGCTGTGTGAAATCTGCAATCCTTGTTCTGTTAGTGGTGATTGCAATGTCCCCAATTGCAGCATCAAAGTCCTATGTACAAGTAGAATAAAGAAGAATTAAGATCAGACTTAGCAATGACTTTATATACCTTATATAATATAACCAACCATCCTTATAGTGAATCATCATCATTAACCCAGTGAGGCTCCACTACAGCGGAATCTGGGGGGTCAAGATGGGGGTCCCCCAGCCTAAGGGAAAGGGGTAAGCCCGATAGACCCAAGAAAAACTGAAATTCAGCTATGTGACAATAATAACTGAATTTAGTTAGAATGCACCAAAATTGATATAGGGACTAAATCATCCTTATAGCATAATTTTTTCAATATTTTTACACTTACCCCTGCATTTAAATTCTTAACAAGGCGGTTGATACTTGGGTTGACATGGCCATCTCCAAATGGAATCAATGTATATGGAACAGCATAGGGCAACAGGCTCAAAGCAGCAAGGAACACATCAATACAGTATCCATCAAATGTATTTGTGCTTGGAGAGTACTCAATAAACTCGCGATAATCAACTCTATAAGGGACTCCAATCCTTAACCGCCTACCGTTGTTCGGGAAAACCCATCCACGCGGCTTTTCTATCACTTGCCCTGGCCATATCACACTAAGTAGTTCTTGAGCTGAGAGATTAGCTGGTTGAGTGTAGAAATCTTCAGGCGGCTGAACCGATAACCCGGAATGGTTAGACCAATATCCAATCCTTCTGTATCCTGTACCAATCACATTGATGATCTCATATGCAGGGTGAATGAGATCTCTATTAGAGTTGAACTCAACAGCGCCAGTCAATCCGGTCATGTTTGTCTGCAGTATGAGCTTAAGCAGCTGATTCCCACCATCAAAAATGCTCATTGAATCAAGATGCAACTTACCTCTTCCAACATCATTCAATCTTGAATCAGGCGAGAACGATAGATTCCCACCTTGATCGAAGTATGTTTCAAGCGCCCGGGCAAGCAACAAGACCGTGTCATAAGCATAGAGGCCGAAAGCATTCAATCCAAGATTTTCCTTATGAGTCAAATTCTTCCACCTAGATATGAAATCCTTCTTTAGTTGTGACTCGGGCGTGTGCATACGAAAAGTTATGACTCCTTGGATATGGCTTGTGTCAACTGGAGAGAGAGGAGAATTGGTATCTAAGATATCTGTAAGCCAGTTTGTTGCAAACCAAACATACCCACTTCCCATCATATCCAAGTAATGTGCCACATCAAGTACTTGCAATCCATTGCTGTTGTAAGTATGGAGAACCAGGACCCTGGATTCTGTCATGGCTACCTTAATAAGCACATTTGTAATGTCATCCCTGCTTACAACAGGGTTCATAGCTGCTTTATACGTTATCCTGATGCGCTTCTCGCTCAATTTGTCGCCTAAAGCGAAAATCCCATTCCTTCCATACTCATCATCAATGTAGATAGCAACCACTTCTCTCCATCCATAGTAATCGATGATATCAGCAATGGCGGACATTTGGAAGAGATCATTTTGGGTGGTCCTTACAAAGAATGGGTATTGGAAAGAAGAGAGTGTTGGGTCTGTAGATGCAAAGGAAAGCAATGGAACTTGGAGCTCACTTGAAATGTGGGAAACTACATGAGCTAGATCTGAGTTTTGAGGACCGATTATGGCCACCGTATCGCGTTCCATGAATTGCAAAGCTTAAAAAAAAAAATCAAAGCTTTTGGTGATTAACATGCCAAAAAATGATGCGAAAATACATAGTACAATAACAATCACTGTTCTAAAAATCCATTCTAGTCCGCTCAGGACCGCCCATCGAAAATCATAGCTTTTGGTAATTAACATGCGAAAAATGATGCAAAAAGACATAGTACAATAACAATCACTGTTCCAAAAATCCCTTCTAGGCCCCGCCTAGGCGTTGGAAGGTCTGAGCCCGCCTAGACGCCCATTTAGGACCGCCTAAGCAACCATTTTGGCCGTCTAGGCACTAGGTGGCCATCTTCGCCCAGGTTCCGCCTAGCGTTTTTTAGAACATTGATAACAATGAACAGAGAAGGTTTGATGAATACCTTCAACAATACCAAGAAATCCACTATACGCACTGTCTTTCATTATAATGTTAAGCTTGGTTCCACCAAGAACATCTTGGTTGGAATTCACATCATCAAGAGCAGCTAACATGGCAACTTTGGCCACTTTACCAATAGTGGAATTGAATGGGAAGAGGGCTCCAACATTCACAACACTGGGTCTCATGGAAACACTTGAGTTTGATGATGTCTTTGCTTGTAAACAACAATTGTGAGTAGCCAAGATCACCAAAAACCAAATTACCAATCCCATTTTGGATTCACCAAATTCCCTATACATGCCTTTCACTTTTACCTATCTCCTTGCAAACAAGAACCAGATTGATAGCTTTTAAGGAGGACAAGAATACTTTTATTGAAATGGACAGGATTGTACTTTAAAAGGAAACATGGAGCAATATGCAAAAGACCAAAACAAAGTTTGAATTTTTCAAAGGTAAAAGGACCTGATTCTAAAGCATACTCTCTCAAGCTGGCTTTCTCTTCACATTCAAGGGCATCTATAAAGACCTGCCTAGCAAGAAATCCCATACCAGAAGAATAATGGATAAAAATCTCAAGAAGCAAACACATCAGCAAAAATCAATTAAAGTGGGAAAATGAACACAGAAGAAATGGCCTTTCTCTGAGTATAATATGTGATGGTTTTGAAGTTCTACTTGATAAAGGAAACCCAATTAATTGAATGGCGTTGAATTTCACTCGGTTTTAACAACAACAAAAAGTCAGTTCACTAGAGAAGAAGAAGAATTGTACCTTGCCACATTCTTCATCAGAACTCAGAAGCTACAATGGCTGAGAGGAATGATTAGTGTCTTATAGTGGATGGGTTCACCTATCCATTTATTACGGTAGCCAAGACAGAATCTGTGTGGGCTTAAAAATGGTCAAAGAGTGCTTGGTGGGCTCAGGTGAGTGGAAGATGCAATCATGCAAATGCATACAAATACACTAATATAATCTGCAATTATACCTTCACTTTATTCTCTTCCAATAACTACTAGAATACTTTAAACCAAAGACAAAGTGGGCTCATGATTATTAATTTATTATATACTCTATTATAAATAAAAGAGTTGTCCAAAGCTGCTAACCCGATTAAACCACACGAAAATTTTATGGTCAAGATCCGAAAATTTGAACTCGAAATTCGAAATAAACCGAATTCAATAAACCCGAAACCCGTTGAGTTTGAAACCTAGAAACCCGTTAGGTTCACTCGATTTATTATATTTTCAGAATATAATTTATTTTAAAAATTATAATATAATTTAGTATTAAAATATATAAATATAATATTTTTATTAAACATCAATATTTAAATAAAATAATATTTTAATAATTGTAAAAAAATCGAAATTCTTGCCCAGTTAGGTCGATCTAACCAAAAACCCACAACGTCCTGACCCGATTTGACTCGTGACCCATTACGATCCGAACCTGAGTCAACCCAAACCCAACCAACCCGATTGATAGATCCAATATAATCCACTAGTTTTATTCTATTTATTGTGGAGTATCATTCTTTATTGAATTTCTTTTCACCTTTTGTAAAAGGTGGAACTTAAATGTGTTTGTTAAGGGTATGAACGAAATGTCTTTACCCCAAACCATAAACAGGTAAACATGTCACAAACTATAACAACATTTTTTTTTGTTTTATGAAAATATGATAATCATTTTCCTTGAAGGTGCCGGGCAGGCACGCCAAGCTAAAGTTTCTTACTAGAAAGTGACATGTCAGTTAAATTTGGACCAGGTTATTGAATTGGATTCAATGAATAGTTTTTCATCACACGTGATCAGCGTGGGCCTGGATTCAATCTAGTTGGTTCAAATTAAGCTGAAGACGACGAAATATGAGGTCATAAATTTCCATCGTTCAGCAATAGGACATCTGGACATGCACATTCATATTCATAAGTTCATTAGAACGAAAAAACCATAGTAGAAAAACAAAACATAACTGTTGTCATTTAGGAGCTGGTTTCTGTAATCCAACTTACTGGTGCAAGGATGGTAATTTTCTATGCAAAATATCAACAGCAAGGTAAAAAATTAGAGCAAATTCAAAGTCTTGTCTAGTTCCTGATTAGAAAGAATCCAAGCCCTAACCATCACGCTTAGTAGTAGTAGTAGTAGTAATTCACATATGCGGTATGCCAAATAGCCTGTATGCCGCCTGCATGAGAAAGATTACCATGGTTAAAATACAGAGTGAAAAATTGTAATGTTAAGGAAAAATGGCCAAAAATAATCCCATTTTTCTTTTCTTGTAGATCAAAACTAATGCTAAATATATCATCCCATGAACATATTTTTTGGTTGAATGTACGGCAGGTTAACAAGCAAATATGTAGCTTGGAACCAAAACTAAACTAAGACAAAATCTCAATGTGTATATGTGAAAGGTAAAAGGCAAGCCTAGTTATCATTTCAGAGCATACTATGACCCAACTGAGAAAACATGATTATAGAAATGCTATCAATCAAAAGTGTTGCAATTAACCATAAGTTCTGAGAGCAAATTCATGAACTCAGTTACAGGTGCAAAGTTACACTTTTTAACTTCAAAAGGACTCTAAAAAGGGATCAAGAGATGAAATTCAATATACAATTATTTCCATGATAAGCAAATCAAGATAGCATGTCACTGGTAGCAGACTAACTAGGAGGCAAGTTACTTTGACTACATTCTGATATATGCACTTGTTCATAATTTACTCTATGATAAATGAAAATCAGAAAGCATTTCAATGCAAAGCATTAAATGGGTATTTTTGTTACTGTCATCAACTCAAAGAACTTGAGCTATCGTCTCGGGCAATCTTCTTGAGCCACCCAGGAGGAGGCCAATGCAATGTATCACCACGGACCGATTTGAAAGCTGAAGTTCTATCTCCATCCAAGTGAAACACACCATGGTGAAGACCTTTTCCTTGGCCATAGCAAAAAGAGAAAGCAAAGTAATCAGTTTGCGCTACATAGACACAATTGCTTCCCCTACCTTTGAAATACTCAGCAGAAAGGCCAACTGAAACATCATCAGAAGAGATGAGCATCTCATTCCCCAAATCTCTAACACGCTTCCAATCATTGTCACACTTCTTGAAAATCTTCAAATGCAACGAAGTGTGATCGAAAACCTCCCCATTATCGCCAATAATACAAGTATTATCACAGATTTTCGACACCACATACAAATCCGACTTATACTCCACCAGATAGTTTTCGCTTTTGGTGCAATCCACGGGTAAACGACGTATAGGAACCGCTTTCAGCTTAAACTTGGAATCAAACGAAACAAGCAAGCCTTGACGACCAATGGCGTAGCATATTCCATCACAGACAACCACATCAGTAATATCATAGCCTTCGGCATCAACGGGAGTCCAAGCCTTATCCCCAAACTTCCAATAACATATGAGCATATCAGAATACAAAGCAATAACAGCAAATTCACAATCTACAGTGTAATTCCAGAGAACGACGACCTTCCTGACAATATAATTCAGATAATTGCCAGCTCCCATATCATCGACAAAATTCAAACTATAGCACTTGCAAACCTCTGAAATCCGATGATCAAGGAGATTCAAGTGTTTCGGAACAGTTCCAGGAGCTAATTGGGCCTTTTTTGGAAGTAAAGGGGCTAAAATTAGGAAACGGTTAGGGTTTACCTCCGAAACCCTAAACAGCCAGTCATCGGAAGGATCGCCGGCGTGGGGGGCGTTTTCCGGCGGCGAGAGACGGTAGAGCGTGGTGTAGTTGAGAGAGTAGAGGCCGCCGCTGGGAAGAATTTCGTCGGGGTAGTGGGCGAAAAGCGGAGGAACTCTGAGCGGGAAAGGAGATGGCCTCCGACGAGCGCGAATTGAAGATCGCCAGGATGAGCAGACGGCGCGGAGACGGAGAATTTCGACATCGGCGTTGAGGATCTTCGCTATGATTGATAGGATTTCTGGAGGAAGGTTGCTCCACCTCAGAGACGCCATGTGAGAGGAAGCGGGAACTGAGATGGAGGAGGGAAACAAAGGCGTTATGTATATACGATTAATTAATAGAATGATACGGATTGTCCATTGAAAGATAACGGATCCTAATTGGGCCCAATTTGAAAGTAAAGTTGTTAGTGGGCCTCGTTTCGGGCTAGTTCAAATTTGCCAAGGTAATTAGGCCTCGTTTGGCAGGCGTGCCATATAAAAAGCCTAACTAAAGTAATTTATGTTTGGCCATTCATGTGATTTACCGCGGTTAGAGTATCTCCAACAAATTTTTTATTATTTTTTTTGAAAATAGAGAACAAAAACCCATGTTCTCTAAATTTGTTATATCCTAACTCCAACATATTTATCCATTTTAAAAAATCATATTTATATTAATAAAAAAAAATTATTTATATAATGTCATAAAATCTAATTTAACCAATTGGAAGAAGACATGATTACATATACATTTAATGCATTCTCTAAATAGTTTTGGAAAATTCCTAAATGTAGAGATGTCTAGTTATATATTGAAAATTCTCTCCATTTTAAAGAAATAGATAGAGAAACCATTGGACTTAAAACAAACATTAAATTCTCTAAATTCACGAGATTTTTTTGGAGATGCTCTGAATTATTCAAGTGGCAGATGAGGTGGTGGGTCAAAAGTTCTTTCACCTAAGTCTCCAACCCACCAAGCAAATTTTGTATTGATTTAATAAAATTGTGACTATTGTGAAAATTAAGAAAATGACAATTTTTGTTCATTAATAAAATTACAACATGTCCCAAAAGTTCAACAAATACAAATAATAAGATATATGTAAAGCCAATATATTAAGAGACAAAACAACATTGAACTCAATTAATATGGCTACAAAATTTCCTTGAGGGTGAAGGAGAGTGTCGTCTCTCATTTGACAGGAAAAAATAATATGGTTACATACGCATATTTATTTCGAAATTGCAACAAACACACATTGCTCGCACGTAGAATAATACACTTCAACCCACCTTGATGTATGACTAATTAGAGAGTTAACCCATAAGCTCCAAGTTTGTCAATTGTGATTTGATCAATCTTGTTTGCCATTTCTTCCGTTAAATAGTTTTTCCAGTCTCCAACTTTCGCTTTCCGGAAAAACAAGTCATTAGTAACGGAAACAGATCCTTTTGAAAGAAACTCACCACCCTTGTTGATGGACAAGTTGCTCAATGTTTCAAAGCTACACATTTCGACAACCTTTGCTACTGCGCCTTCCTTCTCTTCTTCAACAGAGAACGGGTAGCTCATAAATGCTACTAGCCTTTTCACTTGCTCCTCTATATCGCCCATCATCATATCCTCATACTTTAAGAGCAAAATCTTGTCAGGGCGGTCCAAAAACGCGGTCCAATACCCTAGCAAATGGCCCCAATAAGGCCCGAAAGGGGAAACCCCGCGACAAAAGAGGTCAAACGCCTCCTCCAAAGGTATGGGCTCAGTGACATGCTTATTGGAACGCATTTTATGAGAGAACTTCCAGCGGGAGATGAAGGCGTCCTTAGGATCCCTATATATGTACACGATCTTGCACCCTAGAGCGAGGATCGAATCAGGTAAGTTTGTGTAAGGAAGGTGCGTGCAAATGAGAGGGAGATCGGGATCTAGGGTCTTAAGGTTGCTTGCAGCCGGAGCCTCTAAATCGAGGATCAACTCATGGGGGCTTGTGAATCGAATCGGGTTTTTGTCTTGAGTGAAACGGTTTCGGGTTATGATGGTGAAGGCCAAGGCCTTGAGCCAGGTGGTTCCGCACTTGGGGTTGCAGGCGAGGATGATGTCTTTTGGGCCCAATAGCGATTGGGCATGGGCCGCTATGGCTCCTTGTAGCCAAAATACATGGTACCAAAAACTTTGGTAATAGTAGAGAGGGAAATTATCGTCGGATAACCAACCATTTTCTGTGGGAAGTGTTGAGATTATATCATCGATATTTTGTGGATCCATAGATGGGAATGAGTGAGATATTTGACTACTACGTAGTTTTGGAGCAAGGGATAGTTTATTTGGTCGAATGTGGTGGAGCACTTTATATTAATATAGTTATAGTAGGCTAGATTTAAATCGATCTAGAATAGTAGATGCATTGATTGATTAAGGTTTGAATTATGTGATTTTTGTTTGAAATTTGTCATGTGCTGGTAAGGTTGCAATTAACTTTATTATTTAATTTGACATTTGAGAGACGATATCTCTTTTTGATTTAAACTTATAAACTATTTTTTGTGATTTAAGCTAGCTCATAACATTCAAAATTACGTATAGCAAATATGTTCTAACATATATTTATGTGGTCACTACTCTATATTGTTGGGTAACGAAGCTTACACTTGTTTACTAATATTTTTTTAATTAGGTAAGGATTAACACAGCCTAACAAAAACAAGAACAAAAACAGTAGGTGCCATATAAAGTTTAAAGAACACTGAACTGAATGCAAGAGTACATGCACATTGACATTCACAAAATATCAAAAAACTGAATCTACCCAGAGTTGGTCTAAAACTAAAGTACCTGACTTAGTCTAAGAAAAACAGCAATGTTGCCATCAACTGATCTACAAGCAAAAATGTCTAGCACATTGCAACATCTAATAAGTGGTACGAATCGCGCTTAGTGGTAATTCACATATGCCAAAAGGGTGCCTGCAGGGGAAATGTAACCAAAGTTAACAACGTATTGCTAGCAATTATGAATATTGCAATTAAGGTCCGAAAACACATACAAGAACTTGTTTATATCCTTCAATAACTACTACAAAATCGACAATGGGCTTGAAAGTTGAAACAGTTATAAGCATTATGGTTTATCATCACTTTGAATAACTTTGAACATTCAACTACTTGATCAACTATCAAAGCACTCATATGAAACATCAAACATTACAGAATAAAATTCAATATAAACTTGTTTTTTTTCTGTTGGATAAATTATGAGAAAATAAAGATAGCAAATTTAAAATACATTAACACTAGAATGTAAACACTATCACAACTTTATTCAGATTGTATGGGACAAATGCCAACTAGTAGGAAGCTAATTGTTTTTGTTTGTTTGTCTGCATGATGCAGTTTACAAGACAAAATTACAGACACAATGATGAGAGTTAGATTACATTACTATTAATGCACTTTAAAACGCACAGAATCATCAAACAAACAGGCAAGAATTATATAAGATGTATGATATTTGCATTTCTTCACTCCTCTTGAGAACATGCAAACCAAATAAAGGCATTTTACAGCAATTTGAAAATGAAAAGCATGAGAAAAGAGTACTTACAATCAACTGGGAGAGCTTGAACTAAGAACTAGACATTAGCCAACTAGGAGGAGACCGGTATAATAACGCATGATGCTGGTTCGTTTTCATAATTGAAGTTGTTGTTTTACCTATACCCAGATCAAAGACACCATAGAGAAGATTATCCTCGCCATAAGCAATAAAATAAGCATGATCCGAGTGTGCCATATAGACACAATCGCCCTTAACTCCTCGGAAATCCTCCACCGAAAGGCCAAAAGAGAGATCATCAGAAGAAACAAAAACGCCATTTCCCAAAGATCCAACAAGCTGCCAATCCTTACACTTCTTGAATACCTCCAGCCTCAATGGAATCTCACTAAGATTCTCCTCCTCATCCTCCTCCAAATCGCTCGGGTACTCCAAGATCTTGGTAAACACATACAAATCCGACTTATACTCCACAAGATAGTTATCATTTTGAACATAACTAGCCGGTAAACGAGGGAAATCAACCAGTGTCATGTTGAGGCTAGAATCAAGTGAACTTAGCATCCCTTCGCGACTAATAGCATAGAATTTCCCTTTACTGAGAATCATATCAGTTACAACAGAGTTCTTGGTATCAATTTCACTCCAGTCTTCATCCCCAAGCTTGCAATACTTAATAGTCCCACCCTCCATTAAAGCCAAAACAACAAACTCACAGCCTACAGCATGGACAAATTGCAACTACATTCAAAATTCCAACTACATTCAAAATTCCAACAACCTTCCTAACAATTCCAACTACATTCAAAATTCCCCTCCGCGGATTAAAGACAAACTCATTACCATGGACAAATTGCAAACAATAGGACCTGCAAACTTCAGTCATCCTATAATCAAGCAGATTCAAGCTCTTCGGAATAGTACTCGGAGGAAATTCGACCTTATTCGGAACCAGCGGAACTAAAACTGAGAAGCGGTTAGGGTTTACCTCCAAAACCCTAAGAAGCCAGCCGTCGGAAGGATCGCCGGCGCGAGGACCGTGTTTGGGCGGCGATAGATGGTAGAGAGTGGTGTAGTTGAGGAAAAAGTGGCCGCCATTGGAGATGCGATCGCGGACTAATGGAGGTAGTCTCAGAGGAAAGGGAGATGGTCTCTGACGACGACGAATTGAGGATCGCCATGATGAGCAGACGGAGCGGAGGTGGAGCGTGTCAATTTCGGTGTTGAGGATTTTGGCTATGAGTAGTAGGATGTCTTTTGGGAGATTGCTCCAGAGCACAGGCGCCATGGAAGAAGATGAAGCGGGAACTGACGAGGAAGGGATTTGGGACACGAGTGGAAAAATGCTCGTTCTGAATATAAATAGAAAATGATCCGGATTCAACAAAAACAGAAAGCGGATCTTTTATTGGGCCCGATCTTATATTTTAATCGGGCTTAGTTCAGGTTAGCCCATTTTAACCCAACAACAAATAAAATTCTTTTCATTTACCAATAATAGAGGTGTCAATCGGACGGGGCGGATCGGATTTGGGTCGGATCAATTCAATTTCGGGTAAGTTCGGATTCGTGTCAAATTTTTATATTTTGAAAATCGGGTCAAAGTGGGTTGGATCATTTCGGGTCGGGTATTCAATTAATCGGGCAAAGTCATGTTTCGGGTCAATTTCGGTCGGGTCATTCGATTTTCGGTCAAACTTGATTTCGGATAAGTCCGGTTTTGGATTTAGTTAGATTTCAGATTTAGTCGGGTTTCGGATGAGCCGGGTTTCAGGTTTTTCGGATTTTGGGTGAATCGGATTTTGACTTTGGTCGAATTTCTGGTTAATCTGATTTCGAGTAAGCCGGATTTTGATTCAGACCATATATCAAATGATTATTTTTTGTAGTTTAACTACTCTAAGGTCGAAATATTAATGTAACATTTAAATTAAAAATATAATTATAATAAATATTCACTGTTATTAATATTTTAAAACATAATATAATTTTCGAATTGTTTCAAGTCGGGTAACTTTAGATTTTCGGATGGTTTCGGGTCGAGTAACTTCGGATTTTCGGATGACTTCGGGACGGGTAGTATCGGATATCGGGCTGCATCAAGCTAGTCCATTCGGGTATAATCAGTTTTGGGTTAATCTCGGGTTCGGGTTTTTTCGAATTCGGGTCAAATCAGTTCAGGTTAAACATGTCTCGGTATAAAACTTTTTATTTTTTTCTCTGGTCGGGTTGGGTTCAGAGTCGAACGGATTTTTTTGGTCTAACTCTATTATAAAATCTCTACCTATTCAAAAACCTCTTACAAAACCTCCGCCTTCTCAACAATCTTGTTTAACCCAACAACGCCTAACTCAATTACTCAAAATAATGTAATTAACTAAATATAATGCACTAAAATTTTTAAATCCCGAAGATGAACGGACCCTAAAATTGAATCTTCCTCTCATTACGCACACCTTACGAGTAGTTACGAACCCTAATCTGACGATCACCAAGAGCCCATGGCTTCCGTGCAATGCAAAAAATCCAAGGCCACCGATCAATGGGAAAATCTACCGCCTGATATCCTCTCAATTTTAGCCAAACTCCTCAATTCCGAAATCGATATTCTTCGTCTCCGATCGGTGTGTTCGTCATGGCGATCTTCTCTCCTTCCTCCCTACAAGCCAATTCCGTTCCCTCTCAAATTATCTCCTGTTTACACCCGTCCCCGTATCAAATTCAACGGCGAAATCATTCTCGACGAGATTACCTTGTACCGTCTCTCGCCCCCGACCGATGAAGCTGGTTCATCCAACGGCTGGCTTCTTAGGGCTGTCACTCGAACGAACTCCAAAGCTTGCACTCTTCTGAATCCAGTGACGATTCAAAAGATGGAAGGTCGAATTCCGAAGCACTTGAATCTTCTCGATTGCAAAATCTCTGAAATCTGTAAGTACCACGAAGCTAAATTTACCTTTGATCGGATGAAGATAAAAAAGGTAATTGCTCTACCGAATTTCTTTAGGGATTGCGATTTTGCTGCTTTGACTTTGAATTCAAACGGAAGGATGCATTATTGGAAGATTGGGGACAAGTTTTGGACTCCCATTGATACTAAGCACCACCATTTTATCTACGATGTTATTCTCTTTCAAGGAAAATGTTATGCTGTTGATGATTGTGGAGATCTTGTTTGTCTTGATTCTGACTTGAATCTGACAGTTGTGGCTGATAACGTGGGATTAGATAATGAGATTGATTTGATCAATACTTTCTTGGTGGAGTGTCACTCGGATCTATATGTAATGCATTATTATCGCCGTGGGGCTGCTGAACAGAATCAACAGATTGATGATGAAAGCTATCACCCACCAAGTTGTCTGGCTACGAGAAAATTCAATGAGTGCAATTGTAGTTGGGATTCCTTTAAGGATTTGAAGGATGCGTTTTTCATCTTGTCTGATTATGCATCACATAGTTTTAACGCAAGGGATTTCGCAGGATTCAAAGGGAATAGGGTTTATGTCAACAATGAGCGTTTTGATCTACAATTCAGTGATGGTGATATGCTCGGTGACTATGATTTCGAAGATTTGGGTGAAGAAATTCTGCCTCCTAGTTGGCTTCATGTTTAGAGTTCCTCTAAGTAAGTAGTGATTGTGGATATTTTGCACTTGCATGTAATGCTTCAAATTCTGTAAGTTCAAAGTTTGCATTTGCTTCTCTGCTTCTTCGATCTTATAATTGTTGTTTTGATCTTAGCATCTCTGCATGGTACTTGTCCAAGGCAAAAGGAATAAGAGAAAACACAAAGCACTCCTAATTTTAACTTTTAAGCATAATGCAATTCACAATACAAATAACCAGCATAAACTTTGATGATACAAATAACCAGCATAAACTTTGATGATTAGATTACATTATGGTAATGCACTTCATTAGACACAAAATCATCAAAACAAACAAACAAATTATTGTGCATTTATTCAATCCAAATTGATAAAATGAAAAACAAATAAAGCATTTGAATGCAAACCATAAAAAAACTTGGAACTATCAACTAGACATAAGCCACCCAGGAGTAGGCCAATATACTAGTGTCTGATCTCGGGCATAGTCCATAATTGAAGTTCTTCCACCACCATTTTCCAGATCGTAGAAACCATAGAGATATTTCCGGCGAAAGCAACGTGAATAAGCAGGATCCGTGTGTGCCATATACACACAATTTCCCCTAAGGCCTCTGAAATCCTTGACCGACAAGCCAAAAGAATAGTCATCACACGAGAGGAGCGTGTCATCTCCCAAACATTCAATTGGCTTCCAATTACTGCACTTCTTGAATATCTCCAACCTCATTGGAATCCTATACGGATCTATGTATTCCGAATCACTATACTGTTCCAAGATTTTCGTAAACACGTACAAATCCGACTTATACTCCACTAGATGGCTATCAAATCCTACACAATTCGCCGGCAAATGCGGAAAATCAACCACTGTCAAGTTGAAGTTAGAATCAAGTGAAACAAGCACCCCTTGACGACTAATGCCATAACATACTCCTTTACAGACAACCACATCAGTAACAGCAAGCTTCATGGTGTCAATTTCAGTCCATTCCTTATCCCCAAACTTCAAATAGCTCATGCGCCAATCCAAAAACAAAGCCAAAACAGCAAATTCGCAGCCTATGGCATAATTCCAGAGCACAAGAGCCTTCTTGACAACCGGCCATGGGGGATGGGCCTCGTTACCATCGAAAAATGTCAGATGATAACACTTACAAACTTCATATATCCTATAATCAAGTAGATTCAAGGACTTCGGAACCGTTCCGGAAGGGTAATCAGACGATGTTGGAAAGAATGGGACCAAGACAGAGAACAAGTTAGGGCTTACCTCTAAAACCCTAAACAGCCAGCCGTCGGAAGGATCGCCGGCGTAACGGCCGTGATTCGGCCGCGAGAGGTGTAAGAGAGCGACGCAGCTGAGAAATAAGTGGCCGCCGCCGTCGGGGGAGCTCGAATTGGGGTTGAATGGAGGCAATTTCAAAGGAAAGGAATGTGGCCTCAGACGAGGGCGAATGGAAGCCCGCCACGATGAGCAGATGGAGCGGAGACGGATTCTATCGACGTCGGTGTTGAGGATTTTCTCCAGGATTGATAGGATGTCTGTTGGAAGATTGCTCCATTGCACATCCGCCATGGAAGAGGAAGCGGGGACTGACAGTGAAGAATCAAGAAAGTAAAGCTGTGAATTTGTGACACGATTGGGAAATTACGAGTTCAGAAAATGGGAAGAAAAGGATCCGGATTCGTCAAACAATAAAACGGATTTTTAACTGGGCCTATCTAGAATTATAATTGGGCCCAACTTGGATTTCAAAGATGAATGTTTTGATCCAGTTGATTTCATGGATGATTTGTACTCTTAATTAAATTTTTTTTTGTCTTGTTTTTTGGCTCGTCCGGTTCGATCGGTCGGACACCGCTCTACATTCGGACCGGGTACTTCATGGCCCCATTTTGGGGAGACTGTCCCAATATCAATTTCTTCTTCGAACTTCGAATCGCCAAGACAACACTTAGGAGTGTAACACCACTTTACCACTAGACCAATTGAGTATTGGCGTACTCTTAATTAATTAGCATTGAAATCCCACAACGTTCTTTGTTCTTCATTGTTAAGTAAAAAAAGCTTTGGATGTAGGTTATTGCCTAATTGGTAATATTGAGAGTATATAACAAATTGATTCAGCATTGAACGGCCAGTTTTGTTGCTAAGTGATCACAAGCATAATCTTAATTTGTAATGGTGAGTTATACCAAATCAATTGAACGGTCTTGTAGGGTTAGTGTATGATTTATATAAATGTTCATATAACCTTACTAGAGATTCACAAAGTGCAACTCGTACAATAGCGAAAACAACTTCAAAAATCCATACTGATTGTTTGATCATTATACATGATAATCAAGCAATTGGTGTTCGGCAAAAGCCAACCATCAGAAGGCTAGATAACTGGCCAAGACGAACTATAAGGCCATCCATTTTCATCGTATAGTTAGCACTTAGCAATACGTGCACATTCACAAAAGGATAAAACTACTGGCCTTGGTCTAATATAAACAGCAATGTTGTTGCCATCTGCAAGCTAAATTTAAACAGCTGAAACGGACTCCTAAGCAAAATATGAGCACATTGCAACATTAGACTAGCGATATCAACTAACTTAAAGGCGTAGTAGTATTTTACATATGCCAAAAGCTACGCCTGTCACCTGATTACCTGAAGGAGAAACATAACCAGAGTTAGCATATTGAGTGACATGTTATTGGTAAAGAAACAAAGAGACGTATCATACTAGAGCTAAAGATGTAGCACTTAAGGTCTGAGAACAGATACAAGAGCTTGATTATATATCATTCAGTATCTGGTAGGAAACTACATTAGGGTTCACTAGCACTACAACTTCATAGGGACTTTTCAATCAAATAACTGAATTTTAACCATAAGACTACATTATCACCTACAGATTGCATTATAATGCAAATTTGAAAAAGAATAGCACAAAAGATGTACACTTAGTATGTGCAAATGAAGCTAAAGGTTGGTGCAAAGCTTAGAGACTCCAAAAACAACTGAATTTTGACCATAAGACTACATTATCACCTACCAATTAAAGCACTCCTAATTTCAATATGCATTTCCTTGTTCACTTATAGATAAAATGATAATCAAACTTGAAAAAAAATAGCATAAAAAGCACCTACTTTCACAAATTCAAACAACTTGTTGTATAGCACAGAAGTTAACTAGTAGGAACCTAGGAGACCCCTTTTTTTTGCAGAACGAAGTTTACAAAACTAAAAACCAGCATAAACTTTGACAATTAGATTACATTATGGTCTATTAATACCCTTTAACCGACACAGAATCATCAAAACATACATACAAAGTAATACTCCATAAGAAAAGAAAATAAAAGCATTTCAATGCAAAAATATAAAATGCGAACCATAAGAAGGGAGGACTTACAATCAACTCAATGACATAAGCCACTCGGGAGGAGGCCAATATACTAATGCCTCACCTCGAGCAAAGTTCTTAATCGAAGTGTTTCCACCTTTATCCAGATCAAAGACACCATAGAGAAGTTTCCGGTCATCGCTATAGCAACGCGAATAACCAGAATCCGTGTGCACCATATAGACACAATTACCCTTAAGGCGTTTGAAATCCTCTGTCGAAACGCCAAAAGAATAATCATCAGAAGAGAGGAACAAGTCATTTCCCAAACACTCAATACACTTCCAATTACTGCACTTCTTGAATATCTCCAACCTCCATGGATTTTCTCCAGCACCCCCTTCCAAATCTCTCGGGGATTTCAAGATTTTCGTAAAAGCATACAAATCCGACTTATATTCCACTAGATAGTTGTCATTTCCGACACAAACCGCCGGCATTTGAGGGAAATCAACCAGTGTGAAGCTGAAGTTAGAATCCAGTGTAGAAAGCACCCCTTGACTATTAATGGCATAAAATTTCCCATTACAGACAGCCATATCAGTAACAACATAATCTCGAGAATCAATTGGAGTCCATTCCAAATCCCCAAACTTCCAACAGCCCAAGCGCCCATCCGGAAACAAAACCACAACAGCAAACTCACATTCCACCGTATAATTCCAAAGCACAACAACCTTCTTGATAAACGGACATGTCTCACAGACCTTCCCACCATCGTAAAGCCTCAGACAATAGCACTTGCAAACCTCAGAGATCCTAAAATCGAGCAGATTCAAGCTCTTCGGAATCGTTCCGGGAACGAATTCAAGCAATTTCGGAAACAGCGGCGCAAGCACAGAGAAGCGATTAGGGCTTACCTCTAAAACCCTAAATAGCCAGCCGTCGGAAGGATCGCCGGCGTGAGGGCCGTGTTTCGGCGGCGATAGGCGATAGATGGTGGTGTAATTGAGAAAAACCTTGACGTCGGTGATGGATTTGGTGAACGGAGAATATCTCAGAGGAAATGAGGATGGTCGAAGACGAGGGCGAACGGAAGATCGCCATGATGAACAGACGGAGCGGAGACGGATTGTGTCGACGTCGGTGTTGAGGATTTTCGCCAAGAGTGATACGATGTCTGGTGGGAGATTGCTCCAGAGGGACCAGTTCACAGGCGCCATGGAAGAGGAGGAAGCGGGAACTGAAAGGGGAGAAAGTTGTGTGGGAAAATGCGCGTTCGGAAAATATAGAAAAGGACCCGGATTCACATAAACAAAATGGATCTGGATTTTTTTATTGGGCCTAACTAGAATTTTAGTTGGGCTTACTCTTGATAGCCCATTTCTACCAAATAAGAAATAAATTTCTTATCATCTACTTATGAACAACAACAACAACAACATCAACCCAGGTGGAACCCGGTATAGTACGGGATCTGGGGAGTCGAGATGTACGCACCCTTACCCCGACTTGAAAATCGGGAGGGTATCTAAGTGTCGGCCCAAAGCAAAACTGAGAGACGGCGGGTATCAAAAGGAAAGAAGAGAGTAGTAAAAAGCGAGAACGGAAAAAACTCTCGAAAAACCTAGGATAAAAAACTAAAAACTAAAGACTGTAACAGAGAAACTAAGGCAAAAGGGTATAAGATCAAGGCACTACCTCCAAGTCGGCGCCACTAACGCTCGGTCACTGTAATCTTCTCACGCCATTGGTCCCTACATAGGATCATATCTGCTGAGACTACTAGGGCTGCGAGGTCTTGTTTTATGACTTCCTTCCAACTCTTCTTTGGCCTGCCCCTCTCCCTGCGAAAATCGCTATCGACCAAACCTTCAATTCTTCGCACTGGGGCATCTGGCGGACTCCTCTGTATGTGTCCGAACCATCTAAGCCTCGACTATCTAAGCTTGTCGCCTAAACTAGCCACTCCCACCTTGGTCCTAATCACTTCATTCCTAATTCTGTCCAGTCTCGTATGCCCGCACATCCACCTCAACATCCTCATCTCTGCTACCATCAGCTTTTGCTCCTACGTCTTAGTAGTCGGCCAGCCAATGTTATTAAAATCGAGATTCTAGGATCGGATCACAAAAGGTCTTGTGGATCGGATCGTAAAATCGGATCGTAGGATCGTAAGATCCTATAATATCACTAGAACTAATATAATATAGATATGATACAAAAAATATAGGCACTAAAACCAAAAAATATATAATTTTATTAAAATTTAATGATCATAATGCCGAAAAATTGACATTGCAAACTTATATATGCACAAGAAGCACATTTAAAAATATATATGCTCACATAATAAGAATCGAGGAAAGATTATGGGTCTTTATTAGGGGAAAAATATTGTAAATTCAACAATTGGGAGTCGGAAAGATGAAAATTGGGAGGTAAATGGTTAAAAGAGACAGTATGAGCATTTAAGGGATGTAATTTCACTAATAATTAAGTTAATTGGTGCTAAAATAAATTTTATAAGCTCAAAGTAAAAAACTGGGTAGGATCTTACGATTTTATACGGGATCTCATGAGATCCTATACGATTCTATACGATTCTACACGATTCTAACACGATTCTACACGATTCTATAACGATTTTAACAATTTTCGATTTTAATGTACGATCCGGATCAAAATCCCATATGGGATCGTAGGATCTCACGATTTTAAGATCCGGATCTCGATTTTAATAACAATGCGGCCAGCATTCCGCCCCGTAGAGTATGACTGGTTTGATCACCGACTTGTAAAACTTGCCCTTAAGCTTGAGTGGGATCTTTCTGTCACACAACACTCCAGACGCATCCCTCCACTTCTGCCAACTGCTCTGTATTCTATGCTTAATGTCCTCCTCAACCGCTCCGTATGAAGAGTTTTGAAAAGGGAATTCTTATGAGATTTTTCTCTTTTTGATAGAAACATGTAGATAAGACATTATCGTGTCAAGAAATTTGCAAGTAAAATTTTAAGCATTTGTTTATAGGTTTTTTTTACTTGATTTTATTGCCAAGTTTGTATAATGGATTAATTCCCTATATGATGAAAATTTACTACTCTTTGTAATATAATGGTTATTTTGGGGTTAAGATACAACGAGCCGTAGTAGCACAACTCAATTATGATTAAAGTTTGGTTAGTCCTCCTTTATAGGAGACGATTCCAGGTTCGAATCCTGGCTACGGCAAATTTTTTTTTTGTGTGTTCACTGAATACACATTTTATTTTTTAAACTCAGATTTTATGCATATCTTGAAACTCATGGTTTATTTAAGCCCTAACTTCAAATGTAATGCATGTATCGAATAAAACAATTAGGGCCCGTTTGGTTTTAGATGTGGAAAGGAAACGGTTAAGGAAATATATCTAGCCTACTTTTAGTTTATGATTCATTGATACAAGTGGTAACCATTACCCCCTTTTTTCCAATTTTCATGTAAAATTTGAGCTAACTCTCCTCATCCCTTTCCTTCATTTTAACATGAGGTAAGCATATCTCCTATTCTTCTCTAATCATTTCCCTTCTCCCTCTCTCTAGACACAAAAAAGAGAGGATTAACACAACTCTTCCATATAAATTTGTTTCTTTTCCCTTTCCTTTCCATATTTTTACACCAAACGGGCCCTTAGTACTTTCTTATATGAATTCCCAATTTGTGTTACCCATGAAAATTGAAAAGAGATGAACATATAATGCACGCGTGATTTAATTAACGTATAAGTTGAAAACCATGATAGTGAGCTGATTAATGCATTTATCGAAAATGAAAAATTAGTGAACTAATTAATTAAACCGGTTACCAAAGTGGAAAGACCAATTCAGAACGTTAAAAAAGGCATGCAAAGAGATTAATTAAAGGCTTTAATTTATTTGTTTGGTTGAATAATTAAAGGCTTTAATTAAACGGGTTGGGAAGGTAGAATTGTAGAAAAGGCGGGAGTGTCGACCGTTGAATGGAAAAATATTCCTTCTATCATTATTTTTTGAGGGTTTTATCGACCCTCTTTTCAATTTTTTTTTAATGTCATCTACCCTAATACATTATAAAGCAGAATCTAAATCTGTTGTAAAATTTATGTCACGTGACATTTTTGAATAAATTAATGTGAAATTATATTTTAATAAATTTTGTAACACCTTATAGTATTCTTGCTATATATACTAAAAGATGACTTCCTAAACATCGAGTTCAGAGATTGAATCCATGGCTTCCACCGTTGAATGGAAAAACCTTCCATCACATATCCTATCAAAGTTAGCCAAACTCTTCAACTCCGACGTCGATGATCTCCGTCTCCGAGCCGTTTGTTCGCCATGGCGATCCCGCCTTTCTACATTCCAACCCGTTTAATTAAAGCCTTTAATTAATCTCTCTTTTGCATGCCATTTTTAAAGTTCTGAATTCGACTTTCCACTTTAATTAATTCACCAGCCAATCCATATTACTAATGTTTCATTTTCGATAAATGCGTTTAATTTATACGTTAATTAAATCTAAGTAATCAAAAAAAGGCTCACGCGTGCATTATATGTATGTTCATCTCTTTTCAGTTTTCATGGGTAACATATAACTAGTGTTATTCTCGTACCTTGTACGAGTATATTTCAAAATAATTTTATTTCTAACTTATTATTTAAATATTTATTCGAAATAAATTTTCTACGATTGAATCTTATTTTCTATAGAAATAATAATTATAAAATTATAATTTGTTTAGAAGAAAAGAGTGGATGGTAGTTATTGAGAGAGTGGGGAAGTGGTTAAGGTAAAAGTGGATTAAAAAATGAGAAATCAAAAATTAAAAAATATTTTAAATGTGTCATGCAGTTCAAACTATTACAAAAACATGATTTTTGCTTTATATTTGTACTAGGGTAAATGTAGTATTATCATTTATGCACGGGACATCGGGAATTCATATATGTAATGGTTTTATTCGATAAATGCATTGCATTTGAAGTTAGGGCTTACGTAAATCAATAGTTTCAAGGTATGCATTAAATCTGAGTTTAAAAAAGAAAAAGTGTAGTCAAACAAAAAAAAATAACGTTTGCCCTAGTCAGGATTCAAACCTGGAATCATCTCCTATAAAGGAGGATTATATTATCCAAGCTTTAATCATAATTTGGGTTGTGCTACTACGATTTGTTATATTTTAACCCCAAAATAACCATTATAATACAAAGATTAGTAAATATTCATCCTATAGGGAATTAATCCATTATAAAAATTTGGCAATAAAATCAAGTAAAAAAAACCTATAAACAAAGGATTTTTCTAATGTATGACCATGAGCAGGTAATAAGAATTCTAACCTTGATAAATCTGGATATTGTTTATTAATTTTATATACATCACATCGTTAAATTCATCAAAATTTTCATTCTTAGCAGATGAACATTCATAAAAATCAGTACCATGTTCATTACGTTTCTAAAATATAACTGAAACAAGCCATCCATTTTCCTTGATATAGAATAACATTGTCAATATGAATAATAGCACTCTATGAGACTATGATAACATTTTCCTTGAGAGTGAAATTAAGCAAGTGTAAGACATTGTTGGTGCACATATGAATGATAGTACCCTATGATAAAAGATATGCAGATAGAGCATAAGAGAACTACAATCATGAATTCAAGGAAAAGCCAGATCAGGTCAATAGACTCATATCTAAGACACTCAGGAGGAGGCCATCATATTTTTGCAACTTTTACAAAACCAAATATTACCTAACTTTACAAGATCAAAATCAAGTACAGACCAATTTCAAGCAAACACATGAGGTCCATATCTTCTCTACTGTATGATAAATGAACGATAAGCAAAGAGATAACATTCCAATGCAAATTAAAAAAGAGGGGACAAACTTACCATCATTCTTAAACTGGAATTAGAGATTCATTCATAAAGCCAATCAAGAGGATGCCAATATAGTTTTGCACGATCACCGGTTCGTTTCCACAATTAGACTTCTAGTAGCAGTAGCACACTTAAATTCATAGACTCCACACAGCTGTTGCCATATACAAGCTGGATCATGCTATGATCATCAAAAAAAAATTGAGCTAAAACTGAATTAAAAGATTCTAGTTACACAGTAAAGCCTTGCCGAAGTTTCTGATTTAAGAGATTAAAGATCGCTGATCATCAATCCAATCAGAAGTGGAAGTGGTTCAAAATATGCCAAAAAGCCAGCCAAGGGCCTGCATGAGATATATAACCACAGTTGACATTATTAAACAGAAAATTAAGAGTATACTATAACTGAAGACTAAGAAGACTGGTCATACTTAGTGCTAACAATTAAGATTAATGCAATTAACCAAGAGTTGAATATCAACTTCAATATGCTTTTTTTTTTTCTTTTCTTTGACATACATGCTTGTATTTTACAAAAGCCAATAGTAGTATGCTAAGTAGAAGGCAAATTTTTACAAGACAAATGACCACCTAATTCTTGACACAGACAACAATATAATCAATAAATGCACTTGAACAAAAATAATTTCAAAAAAGTGGAGGCAAAATTGTTTCAACTATACTCTAATACAAGCATTTCTCCTCTCATCTTTAATGAATGCAAAGCAAAAAAAGAAATTTTAACGCAAATTTTAAAATGTGCAAGCATAAATTAGGACGACTTACAGTGATCAATCCGAAGAACCTAAGATATAAGCCTCTTGAGCAATCTTCCTAAGCCATGCGGGAGGAGGCCAGTATAATATTTGATGTTGGTTCAAAACTCTATCTCCGTCAAGCGCATAGACACCAAAGTGACAATGTTGATCGACCTTGAGATAAGCAGTATAGATGTATTCCACATGTGCTACATAGACACAATTGCTATTACCTCTGAAATCCTCTGCAAGCAGCCCAAGAGAGACATCATTCGAACTAAAGAACATCGCATCTCCCAAGCATCTGATATGCTCCCAATTACTGCTGCATTTCTTGAATATCTTCATCTGGAATCCAGGCTCATTACCCTCATCAAGCTCATCATCATTACAGCATTCAAAGATTTTGGACAGCACATACAAGTCTGAGTTATACTCCACCAGAAAGTTTTCAGTTGTAAGGCAGTTCACAGGTAAACGAGGTAAGGAAACCACAGTCAGGTTCAACTTGGAATCAAATGAAACAAGAACCCCTTGGTTACTAATGGCATAACATTTTTCTTTACAGATAACCATATCAGCAATATTATAACCATTGGTATCAATCAAAGTCCAAGACTTATCACCAAACTTCCAATAGGCCATGGTCCCAGCAGCAAACAAGACCAAAATAACAAAATCACAATCTAACGCACTGAGGATGATAACCTTCCTGACGATCCAATGCAAACACATGTCAGTTCCATCACGATGGAACAAACTCAGAGTATAGCACTTGCAAATTTCTGTAATCCTATAATCGAGAAGATTCAAGTACATTGGAATAGTTCTGGGAGGGAATTTGGGCCTATTTGAAACCAATGGGGGCAAGATCAAGAAACGGTTAGGGTTTACTTCCAAAACCCTAAATATCCAACCATCGGAAGGATCGCCAGCGTGGGGACCGTATTCCGGCGGCGAGAGACGATAGAGAGTGGTGTAGTTGAGAAGGAAGCGGCCGTCGATAGCAATTGAGGGATAGGAGGCAAATGGAGGCAGGTTGAGAGGGAAGGGAGAGGGTCTCAGGCGAGGACAGATGGAAGATCGCCAGGATGTGCAGACGGCGCGAAGACGGAGAATGTCGACATCGGTGTTGAGGATTTTCGCTATGATTGATAAGATGTCTGGATGCAGGTTTTTCCACTGGACAGACGCCATGGAAGAGAGGGAGCGGGAAACTGAAGAGAAATGAAGCGTTTGAGGACTTGTGTGTGGATTGTGCTACATAGAGGGAAAAGTGAAGAAATGCGCGCTTTATGGGGAAAATTTCGGTGGATGTCCCGAAATTTACGGGTATTTAGATTTGGTGCTCTAAAATTCACTTTTTTCAAGTTGATGTCCACAACCTGAATTTCCCCCAAAAAATGCATCTTTTTTTTTCTTTTTTTTATATTTCTAATGTGTGTCATGGGCACACAATTAGAATTCTAATTTTGTTATATCTCGATTTTGTTTGTTAATTTTGAATTATTTAAAAGGGTTCATTAATTCCAATTTAGGGAATAATTTTGAAAAAGTTTCCCAAATTAACACTTTTATTGTGTGCTCATGGACACACATTAGCCAACCCGTTTTATAAAACCATAAAAAATGAATTGTGCATAAGTTAAAAAGAAAAGGTATAGATTAGGTAATAAAAATTATTTGTAATAATGTAAATTAATATTTTTAGTTTATAGGAGTGCCTAGTGCACTCATAGGAAGTAGGAACACTTTGGGGTTTGTTTGAAATCTTTGGATTGCAAGTTTAATACATTATGTTGCATTCAATTTTATTTATTAAATGTAATTTAATACAACTTATGCATTAAATTGGGGATTCAATGGTCATAATGTTTTTGGCTTAATCTTCAATACATGAATCAAGATGTCACATTTTACATTGTGTTCAAAACTCATGAATCTCATAAGCAATAAGCAAGAAATAAGATACAACAATGTGTAAGGAAGATTAAAAATGCGACTATCTTTCATACTCCCTCCGTATAACTCTACTTGTCCTTTTAGAGTTGGACACATATATTAAGAAAAGTTTACATTAGACAAAAATACCCCGAATTAAATGCTTACTTTATGCATTGAAAATGAAAATGGAGTAAATTTAGTTCACTTTATCATTAAATATAAGGGTTAAAATGGGAAAATTGGGTCCAAAATATATAAAAAGACAAGTTCTTTTGAACAAGATTTTAAGTCTAAAAAGACAAGTAGACTTATACGGAGGGAGTATATGATGATAGATACATCAATTCATTACATTTCTCATAAATTTAATTAGCAATAGATGATCATTATTACATTATAAGTACCAATGCCAGTACCATATTTATTACATTTCTACAATATAACTTGCACTCGATGAAGATAGAAGACATATCCTTCAAATCATATATCAACTAACATTGGACTTACAACTGAAGTCAAGTCATCCATTTTCCTTGATATTGAATAACATTGTCAATATGATGTGGCTTGTTATCAATGAATATCCAATCCTCATTCCCAAACTTCCAATAAATCATGCTCCCATCAGAATGCAAAACCAAAACAGCAAGATCACAATCCACAACATAAATACAGAGAATGATTTCCTTTTGCAAAGAACCATTAACATTTAATCATCGCCGATAAACCTAACGGGAGGATAATTTAAAATCAGAGTGTTTGATAGGTGAAGGCAATTTAAAAGGGAAGGAAGATGGCCTTTTTGTTCCAGAACTAGCACATTCACATTCATAAGCTTCAATCCATAGAAAAATTCCATATACAAACTGAATTTTGCTAATAATTATCACTAAAACAACTGGTACTAAAGACTACAGAGCAGAATTAACCCTTGTCTAGTTTGAAGCTTAACTGAATAGAGACTATAGATCATCGCGTGCAGTAGTAATACATAGATCCCACAAGACCCACTTGGCCAGCTGCAAAAACAAAGCCATGGTTGACATATTGAGTGACAAATCGTATTCAGACAAAACTTTATACAATCATAGTGAAAGAATAAGACCATATTAGAGCAAACAGTAACAGTATACTCATGATAGGTCCATTTCATATCTCCTCTATGATAATTGGTAAATGATACTCTAAGCCACTTAGATGGATGCTGCTATAACTACACCTAATCCGCTCATGAGGAGGCCAGTATATGTTACATAATAAACTTAACAAGACAAAATAATAACTTAAATAATGGAAACCGGACTATCTTATAGCCTATTATTAATACAGTTTACAATATCAACCAGAAACATATATCAAAGAAAACATATTGACACATGATAGGCCCATTTCATTCTATCCTAAATGATAAGCACAAAATTTAAACAGAAGAAGCAAACCTATAATCGTCAACTGGAAGAGCTTGAATACTCACAAAGCCAGTTAGATGGAGGCTGCTATAAGTAACTGCACCTAAGTCACTCATGAGGAGGCCAATATATGTTTACATAGTAAACTTGACTATGCAAAATAATAACTTGAATAATGAAAACCAGACTACCTTATAGCCTATCATTAATACACTTTACAAGATATACATCAGCCAGAGACAAATATTAAAGAACACATATTGACACATGATAAGCCCGTTTCTTCTATCCTATATGATAAATCGTAAATGATAAGCACAAAATGTGAACAGAAGAAGCAAACCTATAATTATCAACTGGAAGAGCTTGAATAGTCAGAAGAGCTTGAATAGTCACAAAGCCAGTTAGGAGGAGGCCAATATATTTTTGCACAATCGCGGGTCGTTTCCACGATTAGACTTTTAGTTCTAGACCTATCGAAATCAAAGACAGCATGGCCATCACTGTACTCAATACCCTCATCACAATAAGAGAAATGCCTATGTGCCATATAGACACAACTGCCCTTGCAACCTCCAAAGTCCTTTGTGGAAACGCCTACCGACACATCATCACTTGAGAGGAAGAACTCGTTGTCTGCCAATACTTTAAAATGCACACAACCATAGGACACCCTGAAAATCTTCACCCTCAGTGGAATTGCAATGGGATCCGCCTTCTCATCATCAGTTTGATTATCTTCATCCTCATAGTCATCCCTATCCTCATCCTCATCATTGCTCTCATTCTCAACAATGCACTTGGCCTTGCCAATTCGAATCTCTTCATCACTGTACTCATCCTCATCACTCATGTAGTAAGGAGAATCCTCATCCTCATCCTCCTCACTATCGTAACAATATCTACGTTTGGGAGGAGTAAGCTCATAATCATTACCACTACTGTACCTACCCTCAAAATCACTACTATACTCATCAGGTTCTCGATCATATATTTTCGACACGATGTACAGATCCGACTTATATACCACAAAATTGTTATGATTGCCCAAAAGATCATAATTTGATGAATAAATCAAGGTCAGGTTGAACTCTGAACCAAAAGAAACAAGCTCTCCTTTACAACCAATAGCATAGCATTTCCCATCAAAGAAGATCACATCATCAAATTGATAATCTTTGGTATCGATGGGAGTCCAATCCTTATCCCCAAACTTCCAATACCTCAAAACGTTGTTCGTCTGACTCCGGCGGTTTTTCGAAGCCAAAACCAGGACAGCAAAATCACAATCTTCCACAAAGTTCCAGAGGACGATTACCTTCCTGACCACTTCCACCGGCTCAGTGACGCCGTTGAAATCGACAAAATCAAGGTGATAACACTTGCAAATTTCAGAAATCCGATAATCAAAAAGATTCAAGCCCTTCGGAATCATATCGGGATCACAATCGATCTTTTCGGGAAGCAGCGGCTTTAGGAGAGAGAAAGTATTAGGTCTTACCTCCAAAACCCTAAAAAGCCAGCCATCGGAGAAATCGCCGGCGCATTCCAAAGGGGAAAGTCGATAGAGAGTGCTGTAATTAAGAAAGTATTGTCCGCCATCGCGCAGATTAGGGGAGCTTGAACCGGAGATAAATGGAGGCACCTTGACAGGGAAGGAATAGGGCTTCATACGAGTTGGGAGAGAAGCTCGCCAAGAGGAGCACACTGAACGGAGACGAAGAAGGTCGATATCGGAGTTGAGTAATTTAACTATGATTAACAAGATATCGCCGGGGAGAATGCTCCATTGTACAGGCGCCATGGAAGAGGGAGTTTGGAGTGGCGGGGAACGAAGAGGCGAGTACAAAAGTACTGTATTTTTTTTATCTAGTGGGCCGATTACAAGCTTATCCAGCGGGCCTGTCTGTAAACAGGCCCAAATTCATTCAACTGATTTGTTTATTTGTTTCAGGATAGTAGATTCATCATCTGATATCTGAGGATTCATCAGGACGGAACGACGGACTCGGGAGAAAGGATCCGATTCCGAATTAAATTCCTCACTGCCGGCATATCTTCTCTGCCTCGTCAAAGTCTGCAAATTCGCCTCCAAAATTGATCGGTTTGAACGTTTCTTTCTCAATTGAACTTTGTTTTTATGCTTATTTCTCAATTGAAAGAGATCCAAAGCCTCAGCTGCCTCCGCCACTGAATATTTGAATTATTTGATTAAACTGGTTGATTGCAGTCTTACGCACAGAGCTCAAGAGAAATGGCAAATCAAGGTGCCAAGAAGCGCAAGGAAGAGAACGCTCGGCATATGTCAAAACTTTTCAAGCTGATAATCGGTTGCAATGTAAGGTTTCATATTTAGCGACATATGAACCTGTACTCTTTAAACTAAAACTTATCTGTAAATTTACTGATGCTATGCTGTTAATGCTATCTAGATTCAATTATTATGCATACGCCTACTAAAAGTCATGCCATTTGGTTTAAACTGTGCACCATTTTTTTAAAATGTGCTTTTTCACGGTTTCAATCCTGTTTTGGGCCAGTCCTCCTCAACTACACAAGGTTTTTTAGTTGAATAATATGAGTTTTGGGCGATGATTTGTTTGCTAGGTTATCTTTGTCTTGGTAAGGATGCTTATATTCTATTCTTCCTTCACGTGGAAGCACTGGATTGGGCTTATGCTGACATCTGTGGCATATGCCATTCCATATCAACAACTTTCTGCGATGGCAAAACCAGCTTATGACAATAGTGGAGATCTTCTAGATGGCGGATTTGATATGAGCACAGGAGGTATCTGCGGGTGTGCGATTCTTACTACTTCATTGTCTTTGATTGCATTCATGGCCAAGCAACTATTATTGGCTTATTGCCTTTTATGAAATCTCTTTATTCTCTTACTCTTCTTTGAATTTATATATGCAAGGAGGAATCAGACTGAATCTAATTACTCTGGCTTGCAGGTACATGCATGATATAATCTACATTACGAGCTTTGTGCAAATAGCTTCCATCATCTCTGACAAGTTTTGGTATACATATCTAGTGGTAAGCATATTGCCTTGATTTGCTTGGTAAAAATTTGGCATCATAAAACATGATTTGGTGATTGTGTAGCCTATATGTGCCAAGTGTATAACTTATGTTTTTTTAAAATAGAGACTGTTGAC
The DNA here is from genome assembly GCA_964016875.1 of Fallopia convolvulus. Taxonomy (NCBI): domain Eukaryota; kingdom Viridiplantae; phylum Streptophyta; class Magnoliopsida; order Caryophyllales; family Polygonaceae; genus Fallopia; species Fallopia convolvulus. The sequence goes on from OZ024732.1 coordinate 56,691,891, forward strand.
CAATTTGATGAGCTTCGATGGTGTCACGGACAATTTTTCAAGCCCCCTGCCTGTTTAAAATATAGTGTCATTTTCTGGGTCTGACCGAAAATTTGGCTTATTATGGGAATGGTTACTGTGTGGCCTGGTGTCATGATGCATTCTCAATATATAGCTTATGCAGCTATCTATCTCTTATTTGGTCTTGACCTCGAACATGTTCTTTCATGAATGAATTAACTTCGCTGTAACTCAGACCATGATTTGAAATATGGCTTTCTTTGATCTGTTTTAACGTCATAGTGCCAAAGGTTTGTGAGCATTGTCTATAGAAATTTTAGAACATGAGTGTACAGTAATGTTTCTAAAAAACAAAATTTAAACTCATATGAGTTTCTTTAGGTAACATGTGGGTTTAGCTAAGAAAAAAAAATGCAGGCTTGCTGTGGCATCCTCTGATCATGTTGTGTGATGAACCTGACCTGAGTTGCCATGTTCAACAGCATTTATGATTAGACAGATTTTGTTTATTTTGTTCTCACTCTAACTGGTCTATACTTTTCATTTAGATACCTGCCTATGCGATATACCAAGCTTCTGGGCTCATTAAAGGTTTTTTGTCACAAGGTTCAGAGGTAACCTTTCTCATAGTGTCTAGTGTTCCTGATTCTGTTTTTGGTTTAAAGAGCTTTAGGGCCTGTTTGGATCGCATCACATAATACATTATCTTGCATTATAATGCATCATGTGATGCGATCCAAACAGGCCCTTATTCTGAAGCCCTGAATATTTTTTCATGTAATGATTATGTTTTAGGGGATGGAGGAGGATGAGAAATCACGCAAGAAAAGGGAAAAGCTTGAAAAGAAGGCATCAAGAGTCAAATACACGAAAACACGAACCAGATGAATCTGCTCAGTATAGGTATTAGATTTGCAGCAGGTATCAGCAAAATTTGCAATAAAAAGCTACGTGATGAAGAGAGAAAGAGAGCTTATTTGTAAAAGCAATGGAAGGAAAGTAGAGATTTAATTATATTGGACTAAACTTGTACTTTCATCACCCATCACTACAATAGAGAACTTGCAATGTTTGTGTGGTAGAATTTGTTATACTTTTGCTTTAGAATCAAAGCTCCTGAAATTGAGTTACTTTAAGTTCTCTAATTTATCTGCCATGCTCCTTGCCTTGGTGTTTTTCTATCCAAGTTCTCTTCTGGTATCATAATGAAATTTCAAACTAAAACAAGCTCATTTGTACTTTTCTAACATCTCACGAGTCAAGCCATAACCTATACGCACCCAAGCAAGCTCATTTGTATCACGTTCGAGTAGCTTGAAGACCTCTTTTTGAATCCCGACCAAACAAAAATTTGATTACACACCCAAAAATAGTCAATTGAAAAATATTATGATCATCAATTGAAAAATAGTCAATTTTAGGGCTCCAACCAAAATAGTCTTAAACTCGGTGCACCATTCTTAATTTCCCCAAAATTAATTTCGTTGATTTAAATATTGGGATTGACCGAGCCTCTCAATACGTAATCAACGACTCAGCGTCACCTACCACATTGCATTTCAAATTGCCAAGCTTTGAAAATGTCTAGCTCTAAACCCAGCGGAAGAAGACTTCGAATTTCATATATCCGGTCGTCGTCGTCTTCATTGAGATTAGTTTTGCGCAAAAGATCGTTCCTTTTCACAGGAACTCCAAGTCAAATCGGCGGATCTTACTCCCATCTCTTCGAAGCTATTCATCAATGGCGAGATCAGGGAGACACTCTCGTCACTCGATGCGAAATCCGTCCCCTTCGACGCTCGCATTCACTATTCTAATCGCGGTTTCGTTCGTCGTTCTCATTCTCCTCGGCCTCGGAATCGTCTCTCTCCCAAGTAGTAACTCTCCGAGCAACTCCTACTCCGGCCACGATCTTAGCTCCATGGTTCATACATCTGTGCACAGGTAATTGGGGATATTAGAGTTAAATTATTGCTGATTTTTTCGTCTTAGCGTCGAATTCTTCGATTTATTCGTGATTTTGTTTTGCGAAATTGATGGTGCAGAGGCGAGGTAAACAAAAATCGAGGTGATCAATGGGTTGAATTGATCTCTTGGGAGCCTAGAGCGTTCGTTTATCACAATTTTCTGGTGAGTTCATTGCATTTAATCTCTGTGACCTGATTCTGTGGTTTTGTATTCAAGTTTTGCTTTTGCTTCCAAGTTGGTCAAGGTCAACGGTGGGAATTCTGCTTGCGTGATGCTATTTCTTCTTCAAGAGTTTTAATGGTTTGGAAAATGTCAAAGAAATAAGTATTTTTTTCCCAGAATGTATTGGTTTTAAGCTTTTTGAGGGGGAAAAAAAGTTGTTTACAATGTGCAACTATTGCATAGGTGATGAAATCATGACAGCCATTTTGATTGATTTAGATGAGAATAGGCAAATTCATTGAGAGAGAGAGAGACCATCTCATATACCAACAGAATATGAACATTGTATAGGCCTGCACTTTATCTGAATGCCATGTTTTCAAGTAATTGGTCTGAGTTGACTTTCATAGTTTTATGTATATAGTTGTTACTGATAGCCTATTCTGGACATGGGCCCGTCCTGGCCCGTTTACCCAGCCCAAATATCGAGTTGAGCCCGGCCCGTGTCCACTTTTGCCCAAGTCTGCCATTATCCACAAATTGCAAGTCTTAAATAGATATTAGTAATTCTTACTGATCACATTATGAGTTCATGAATGCATATTTCCATGAAGATTTTCTTGTTATTTATGTAGTTATGTGATGGCAATGATGACTTATTTCTTCTTTTGTTGACAGTCAAAGGAAGAATGTGAATACCTTATTGAGCTTGCTAAGCCACACATGCAGAAGTCTGAGGTTGTTGACACCGGTTCTGGCAAAAGTATTGATAGCAGGTTTGTACACTTTTCTCAACTCCTTGATAACTATCTTCTCAATTTGTTCATTCTCATTGTGTAAGAAGCTTTTGTTCGGGTTTGCTTACAGGGTACGTACAAGTTCTGGAACGTTTCTTCCTAGGGGGCGAGATAAGGTCATTAGTGATATTGAAAAAAGGATTGCAGATTGGACATTCATTCCAGTAGGTATATTATTCAAGGATTTTCTCCGTTCTGCTTTGCCATTGGTTCACTCATCGTTGAATTATTGTTCAATAACAACCATGTGAATACAAATAGTCTTTTATCTTATTCAGTGTGAGAAAAATTGTGCACTAGAGAAAGATAGGAGCACTGAACCAAAGAAATGCAACTGAAAAAAAAAATTCAGCATTGTGGTTTTAATAATCTAGACTCTTGAAGCTAGATCAATTTTTATTGAAGTCTTCTTTGAATGATTTTCTTGATATTAATGCATGAATGTCTATCTAATCCACAGATCATGGGGAAGGTCTACAAATTCTTCATTACGAAGCAGGACAGAAGTATGAGCCTCATTATGACTATTTCATGGATGAGTTCAGCACCATAAATGGTGGCCAAAGGATAGCCACTGTTCTCATGTACCTGTATGTATAATATACTCTTCATTAAAGGCCCGTTTGGTTGCAAACTATGGAAATGGAAACAAATAGAACGAATCTATACTCCACTTTAGTGTCATGATACATACACCAAGAGTTTTAACTTCGCTCACAGCCCTAAAATTTTCGTGAATATATCATGACACGAAAATGGACTATATTTCAGGCCCTAAAAAATTTACTCTGACCTTCTGGCTATCTCTACCTCATTTATGGTATTTTATCGTCGTCTACAGTTCAGATGTTGAGCAAGGAGGTGAGACTGTATTCCCCAACATCAAAGTGAACCAAAGCGACGTTCCTGACTGGAATAAGTTGTCTAAATGTGGTAAAGAAGGGCTGTCGGTTAGACCTAAGATGGGCGATGCCTTGCTATTCTGGAGTATGAGGCCTGATGGGCATTTAGATCCTCTAAGTTTACACGGTCAGCAATTAAGCAAATGATCTATGCCTTTTCTATGGTTACTTTGATCTGTTTTTGCATTTCATAGAATGAGCTCTCTCTTGTCATTGCAGCTGGTTGCCCTGTGATCAGAGGAAACAAATGGTCATCTACAAAATGGATGCGTGTCAATGAATTCAGAGTTTGAACCCATGAGGTACTTTTCGTTTCGTGTCCAAAACCGTTTGTATTATTAGTCAAAGCTTGATATTGTCTCAGGAGTATTACATTGCAATTTGATTTTAAGTCATCTAGAACAAAGAGCCTACAAACAAAACTTGGCTCTGTCCATGGTAATCTGAACTTCAGTTTAACACTGCACAACAAATGGTCTAATTGTGTTATCATTGCATAACAAGACGGATGAACAATGCATTGTACTTGATGAAAAATGACCACAATCAGTTCATGTTCAGGTTCATGTTTAGATATATAATTGCCATTTACTCTGGTGTTTGATTTTAAACTTCAGCTGTTCTATTTACATTCTGAAGCCTTGTATTTCTATGGCAGAACAGATGGCTGTAAATCAGACAGATCAATTGTTGTATCCAGTGTAACAAAGTTGGAAGCATCTGCTCTGTACAGACCACCAAGATTAATGAAGACTTGACATTATTGCAAAAAGGCCCTCCACAGTTTTTACCATTTTTTTGTATCTGTTACAATTATACATTATACATCTAATTAGCATACAAAGGAACTGGAAAATTTATATGGTTGTTGTTCAGGAAAGCATTAAATTTAATGATCAAAATAGTGCCTGTATTGTTGTTTTGCGTTAGCTTGGGAGGTCAAATGGTAGCTTACAATCTCTAGTTATTATCACAAAATATTTTTCTAAGGAACATAATCCGGGTTCTGTTGTAATTAGCAAGCAATAAGCCAATAATTAACCAATAATGTGGGCGGTATTGATTCTATGCCCACAGAATTATCTGGCTGCTGGATTTTCATAGTAATCTACTACTAATCTATCAAGCTTCAAAGTAAATCAACTTTTAATTATTTACTTGACCAACTATCAAAATAAAACTAAAATTTTCACCTAATGCCATTGTATTTGGACATTTATTCCTTGCAAAACTTGTAAATGGGCTCAATTTATAGGAAAAAAAATGACCTTCACAAACAAGAGTTAACAAAAATCTCTTTTATCCACATGATTTTTTTTCTATAAAAACGTGCCTCTTGATAATAATAATAATAAATAATTATAATGACATATAGCAATATTAACTTCATATATATTATGCATTGCCGTACGCAAGTTGGAGATAAATAATATGCTGGATTTAGTGGCTTAATTGTTTGTTCAAAAAATCTTGTTTGTCGATATAGTTTTGCCGGTTAGTTTGTCTAATGTTGAATTTTTTTTAATAAAATGTTGTGTTTTTCTATTTTATATTCAAAAGCATGTACAAATTCAATGAAAAATGTTGTTCCAACGGCTGTCTAATGTTTGGAATTGTTAGGAAAATATATATTTTAACCATAGTAAGATGAGCTCGATCTAAAAGTACATGCACTATTTGTTTTAAAGATTAATAAGTTGCTAGTAGACCGGTTAATCGGGTGGGTTAGGTCGGGTTCGGGTCGGTTTGGATCATTTCGGGTTTAGTCGGGTTCGAGTCGTAACGGGTCACATATCAAATCGGGTTGGATCGTTGCAGGTTTTCGAGCGGGTCGGGTCGACATAACATGTCAAGAAAATTGATTTTTTTGCAAATATTAAAAAAAATATTTTATTTAAATAATAATATTTAATGATAATATTGTTTTTATAAATTTTAATAATAAAATATGTTATAATTTTTAAAATATATTATATATTATGAAATATAACAAATTGGCTCAATCCAACGGGTTTCGGGACAATCGAGTTCAATTTATTTCAGATTTAAATTTTCGGATCTTTTCCCTAAAACTTTAGGTCGGATCGGGTCAGCTTTTGACAGCTCGAGTTGCTAGCGAGGGATTTAATTTTTTCTTAGAAGGAAATATGTTATTGTCAGCTAAAAAACTTAGATGAAAGAAGTATATGATATATTCTCGAGTCGTATGCATGAAGTTATGAATTTAATATTTGTTTATTCTAATTGTAAGGTTTTTGTGCATTCTATATCTAACTTTCTTTGTGAAATTGTTAACTTAATTATATAGAAATTGTCAAGAGTAATAAAGATCCATGGTGCAACAAAAAGACTATTACTTGAGCGTTGGATCACACAAATCTCACCCTACTTATAAGTAGTTACGCATGACCATCGTAGGGTATAGTTTAAATAAAACTTAATGACAGATAATACTACAAAGTAGACATCATTACCAATGTCATCTAATTCTAACCTCATCTTCTTATACCATCTATTTTTTGGTACACGTAATCTTTCATTAACAATTTTCATCACAATTTTCATTGGATAGAAAAAGTTCACAATGCTATCAACTTTTTTATATTTTGGTATACGGAATGAGTTTGGTATGTTAAATTCATACTAACATGTATTTTAATTAAAAGGATGAGAATAGATGATTCTTGTACTATTCAAATATACTTGAATTTATAGTAGTACCTAATCCAAAATTAAAGTACGTATAAGTGATTCTTAAATCGATTCTAACATGTTTTCTGGTAGAAACTAGAAACCAATAGGACTTTATTTGTAATAAGCTTAATTGAAAGTATATTAGTTTTATTAAACTATTTATTTGATAATAACTAGAAACCAATAATCTTCTAAGGATATAGGTTAAAAATACTAATTATAGAAACTGAAATCCTAAAAGAAAATTAATAAATTTTATTAAAAAGTAATTAAATTTAAATAAATATAATTTAAAAACATATTATTATTTTTAGGTTTTTATGGACATACGTTAAAAAAACCGTATCATATTATATATGTATCCATGCACGGTCATTTTTGTCAATGTCATGATTTGTTAAGAGTTTCTGATTTGAAAATTATGTATTTCTTTAAAATTAATATAAATAATTAAATAGAATGGTTTTTTTTATTTCTATAAAGAATTCTTAAGCCCATAGTAATTTTTGTAATTTTAATATACTTCCATCAATTCAGATTTCAGTAAACAAGTCGATTTGGAACTACGAAAGTACATTTAAATAAAAACGTTTTACACTAAACAAAAAATAAATATCGAGAAGCAAAACCTTTCTTTATCGATGCATCATAATAGAGTAAGCAAGCACAAGTCATCAAAGCTATAAATGCGAGTTGGTATAGCACATCTTGAAAGACCCATCATCGCCATTTGTCTTAGCGACTAAGATTAATCTTCCAACTAACTTCCTTTCTCCTCTGTTTCTTGCCTATTTATCCATCAACCGATCAAATTAATCCCCAATTGAAGAAGATGGAGTTCTACTCAAACCCTATTAAAACCCTCGTTCTAATTTCCACTTCATTTTTCCCCAATTTTGTTCAACGCTTCAGAGAGAATCGCTACAATTTCACCTTCTTCTCCGTTCTCGCCCACTTCCTTTCTGTCATTTTCACCTTCTTATTCGCATTGGGTTCGTCTCTGTTTTTTGTAAAAACAAAAATTCCTTCAATCTCAACGATTTTTACTTGTTAATTTGTGATTTTTATTTGTTTCAGTGGGGATTTTGCTGGGATTCATAAGCGGGGCTTTGATTGGGCAAGAGACGGAAAGTGGGTTCATGAGAGGAGCCGCCATTGGAGCCATATCTGGAGCTGTGTTTTCAATTGAGGTGTTTGAGTCATTTGTGGTTCTATGGCGATCAAATGAATCCACAATTGGGTGTCTCTGTTACTTGGTAATTGATTGAAAATTGCAACTAAAGTTTTCATCTTTTTGAATTATTAGGCTTGATTGAAATCATGAATTGTACAAACTGGTTTGAATTTGGTATCGAAATTGTTGCAGATTGATGTGATTTCCAGCCTTTTGAGCGGGAGACTGGTTCGAGAACGGATCGGTCCAGCCATATTAAGTGCGGTCCAAAGTCAGGTCCATTCTTATAACTTTCTCGAATTTATAATAATAATCTATTTTTCAAAGTGTGTGTGCCCATGGTAACAAAATTTAGCAAAAAATAGTAATTTGATGTCCAAAGAAGAGAGTAGTGGCTTTTAGACCGGTCAATCGGGTCGGGTCGGTTATGTTCGGGTTTGGATAGTGTGTGGGCTCGGGCCAACCGGGTTACAAGTCAAATCGGGTCGAATTATGGTGGCTTATCGAACGCATTCGGGTTAACCAACAAGTCGATAACGTTAGGGTTGAGCATGGGGTGATGAGTTGGTTCAAACTGAAATTTTAATCCAAACCGAACTAAAAACGACATTATTCGGTTTGGTTCAGGAATTTATCGAGTTTCGATTTCGGTTTGTCTCAAATTTTTCAAATAATTATCTTCTATCCATCCCAAACCGAAAAAATTGAACCAAACCAATTCGGTTTGTTTTTCGGTTCACCTTAAACCAAATTTTATTTTTGGTTTTTATTGATTCGGTTCGGTTTTGAACTATCGGCTCAGCCCTATATAGCGTCATTTTTGAAATATTATTTTCACTGCTAAAATATTTTAAAATTATTACTATATAATAATATAAATATGCAAAATAAATAACTTTTTTAAAGTTAAAATTCTCTCACTATTTTAATTAAAAAAAGTCATATTTACAATTCAATCAGTCGGGTGACGGATCAGTTGGGTTCATGTCGTATATTTTCGGGCTAAATCAAGTTCTGGTTAGAATTGGGTTCGAGTCGGATTTAAGTGTGGGTCGGTCAGGTCAGGTTTTTAAGTTTGATCATGTTTTGACAACTCTAGGAAACTACCCAAGAAACAAAATCATTACAAAACAATTAATTAACTGAATACAACCAAAGTATTTTAAGATGAACTGAACTTAATTGTTTGATTTTTTTTTGGTAATTTGTTAATCAGATGGGTGCAGTTGAATCAGGCTACGATGAATTCACCAACATTTTTGACATTGGTGGTGTCAAAGGATTATCAGGAGACTTGTTAGAAAAAATCCCAATTGTCAAAATCACAAAAGAAGACACTCAGGATTCTTCCACAGGAGAAAATCTCTCATGCTCAGTATGCTTGCAGGTACATAAATTAATTCTTCCTTTACTTAATTAGCCTCAAAATATATGTTAATTAATTGCATCTTAACTTTATTTATGGTTCTTGATCCACAGGATTTTCAGAATGGAGAAGTGGTTCGAAGTCTGCCTTATTGTTGTCACATGTTTCATCTTGCTTGCATTGACAAATGGCTGATGAGGCACGGTTCTTGCCCATTGTGTAGGCGAGATTTGTAGATTGTAATGGTTGTTGTCTTGTAAATTTAGGCTCCGTTCGGCATTTTGTACCCGGAGCATTTTTACCCATTCAGCTAGCGGAGGAGGAGCTTCTTGAATCCGCTCAAAATTCCGCTCCAGCTAGCTGAATCCGCTCTCATTCCGCTACTGTCGAACAGAGCCTTAATTAGTTTGATGTATGGAAAATGTCAATGCTATAATGTATGGTGATCGAGTCAATTAAGATCACTTCTATGTTGAAATTAGGAAATAAATAAGTTTGACCATTTGCAAATCTTTGCTTTTTCATTTATTGTTATGCCTAGAGTTGTAGACTATATCAAACACGAAGTTATAATTTATTTGGGAAAATAAAACATTTTTGAAACCGGGGAAAAATAACTCCCTAGATCGAAAGTTATGATTTTAGTTTGAAATTTTATTTCGTTTATAGATTGGAATTATCGTGCATATAAATGCATTGTTCGGACACCTCTCGTTAATTGATCAACTGAACTTTATCTGTTTCACAAATTGTTTGGATTTATCCTATTTATAAAGATATGATTTGGGCTAACTCGTTTAGCTTAACTTCTTTAACGGCTCGTCATTCTCAAATGTCCAATACATAAGACAGTTGCACTCGAAAACATGTGGAAATTAAATATCATTCCGAATCAAAAGTTGGATGTAAATCGAACGTTAAACTTATCGCGAATATGTGCATAGAATTAAAACATATTTATTAGGCAATAGAAGGAAGATGTTAAGCAATTTCAAGCGATATAAATAAATTAACCTTAGAAAAGAAACATGACTTGCACACCATAAACTACAATGCTTGAAGATCAACACATTCTTCCTATATTTTTTTTTTTGCTTTTTTATATAAGAAAAATATTGCTAGTTGTTCCCCACCCACCTTTCTTTCATTGTCTTTGGGCACGTTCGATTTGATGCAAAATTAATTAAGCTCTTCAATTTCAAACTAGAGCAATAACAAATTAAAACCAATTTCAATTCTTCCACAAAATTGCTCAATGGCTCCGGCCACCATTTCCAGCACCATCCGTAACGGCCAACGGCCAGGGATTCCCGCCACCATGCCACGTGTCAGCCTCCTATTGGCCGTCTTGCTAGTTAGTTGGGCCCGCCAAGCGGGCGGGTCGTCGTCGCTCGGGTTCAGTATCCACCACAGATTCTCGGACCCGGTCCGGTCCATCTTCCCGTTTGGCGACGGCGAGAGCCTGCCGGAAAAAGGCACCGTCGAATACTACGCCGCCATGGCGGAGCGAGACCGCGTCCACGGCCGCCGGCTAGCCACCGGAGAGTCCTATGAAACTCCGCTCACGTTCGTTGCCGGCAACGCAACTTATAGCTACCCAAATTTCGGATTGTATGTTTTCTTCGGATTATTTTTGGTTAATTGATTTGTTCGTGTGATCATTATTTTTTTAAAATTAAATATATGTTTGGTAAACATGGTAAAATATGTAAATGGTTTTAATAAAATTAGTTCATAATTTCCCATATGATAAAATGTGATATGTTTCGTTTCTCCATATCACAATATCAAAATTATTTCTCCATCTATGTTGTGTCTTAGTTTATTAGTCATTTTTTTTAAACTTTCTTAAAAGTCATAGTCAATAATTACAAGTAAAAATGTTTAAAGACAAACAATATCTTGAAAAAAAAATTAAAGTTATAAAGATAAGTAATTTTTAACCTTGTGGTATTGGTGAATGGTTAATTTTCACTCTTTTTTTGTTGGTTCATTATTCTAGCTTGTATTACGCAAATGTATCAATAGGAACACCAAGATTGGACTTTTTAGTAGCACTAGACACCGGAAGTGATCTCCTCTGGTTACCGTGCGATTGCATTAGCTGCGTTACAAGCATTCGAACTATTACCGGCGAGGTAGCTTAAGTCTCTTCAAATTCGCCTTATTGATATGTGTTGTATACAATCAGATAATTTAACTAAGTTATGCTTATGATTCTTGATAATGATCAGATGAAGTTTAACATGTACAACTTAAATGCATCTTCAACTGCGAAACGAGTCCCTTGCTCAAGCCCTTTGTGTGATCATAGTGAATCTTGCATAGAACCCAACAAATGCCCATATCAAATAGCATACATTTCAGCTAATACGTCGTCGTCTGGTTACTTAGTAGAGGATGTAATGCATCTCACTACTGACTCTGTTCCTTCCAAGCCTGTAGACACAACCATCACTTTTGGGTAAGTCACATTTTTTCCACATAAGATAAGCCTAAACATACCCGGGGTGTATTTGGGGTCACGCTAAAAATTACATTATCTTGTATTATAATGCAAGATTTAATGTTATGGTTCTGTAAACTCATGAGCGCAAGTTATGCTTTTGGATTCGATTGCAGTTGTGGTCAGAGCCAGACAGGTTCACTTCTAAGAGGCGGGGCTCCTAATGGTTTATTGGGTTTGGGATTGAGTGAAATATCGATTCCAAGTACATTGGCAAGGGAGAATGCGACCGTTAACTCTTTCTCCATGTGTTTTGCTCCTGGCGGAGTTGGTAGAGTTAGCTTTGGCGATAAAGGCAGCTCAGATCAAGCCGAAACACCATTTGTTTTTCGACAATTGTAAGATTAAATTTTGCACCCTATCCCGAATAAAGTGTTGAACTCGCGACAAAGGAACTTATTATAGAACTTTTTTTGTTCTCTATGGTGACTTGTGTTTAGTCTTGCATATTTCGTTGGCGTCACTCAAGTAGTAGTTGGAAACAATGTCTCTAAGTTGGAAACCGACGTCCTATTTGACACCGGAACTTCGTTCACACTCTTCTCTGACCCGACTTATACTATCATAACCGAAGCGGTGAGTATTTTATAAAGTTTGTAACTTGTTATATCATTTTATATACTCATCCAAGGTTTTTGGGTCTTTGGCAGTTCGATTCTCAAGTGAAAGACAAAAGATACACGGGAAATGCTCAACTACCATTCGAATTTTGCTACGAAATGAGGTATGTATATAATACAAATGCTCAATCGGAAACATCCTCTCAACTTGCTCAGGATATTTTCATAACACCAATCACTTCGTCTCTTAATTCTGGTATTTTTACCATAGTTCATGCAGTAGCGAAATCAACACTCCCTCAATTAACCTAACAATGAAAGGTGGAGCCACATTTAGTGTCATTAGTCCATTACTAATGGTGATTACGGGAGATGATGTAAGTTAATATTCATCATAACTCCTTAATTAGTTGGCTCCATGGCTGAGTTTAATATAATTGTTCTATATGTTGAACAACAGAGTTGCATATACTGTTTGGAAGTCATGAAAGAAGATAAATTTAACATCATAGGAGGTAAGTTTAAAGTTCACATAAATATATACAAATTTGCAATCACTTGACATGATTAATTGTAATCAAGTAACAAATGATGCAGAGAATTTCATGACCGGTTACCGGATTGTGTTTGATCGTGAGAAGATGGTTCTTGGATGGAAGGAATCCAATTGTGAGATAGTCTTCTATTGTTCTTGAGTTTGCCTAATTTCTAATCCTTTATTGCTGATTAATCTGTGATTATTTATTTTATTCAGGTGATTACGCTTTTGAAACTAGGACAAAAACTCTTCCTAAATCAAATGGAAATTTTTCTGAGAATTCAGGTGTATCATTTCAGTTCAAGCATTGGGTATTGGCTCACTCGTTGCTTGTAATTCAGCTTCTAGCCTTTCTTTAATGCATTGAGTTTTGAGTACAAATCATTTGTATACAGACTATACAGTGTATATAAATTTTGCCATTTTCACGGTTAGATACCTCATCTTGGGTAAATATCCTCATCCATCGTGATTGAATGCTTCCCTAACAAACCCTCGTCCACACACACTTGACACTTCATTTTCCAAAGATCATTCCCTAACAAACCGTTCCACATACATTTTATTTCACAAGGCAGCTCCAACCTTTCGATTCTTAAAGTTAAGCTCAATGAAGTTAGATTTTTAACTTTTTCTGTTGTAAGTTTTGTCCTTCCTTCTACTGATTTGATATAGACATTGATTCGTTAAGTTGAACATCAAATCCGTTGTCGTCCAGCGGTTAGGATATCTGGCTTTCACCCAGGAGACCCGGGTTCGATTCCCGGCAACGGAACTTTTGTTTTTTAATCTCTCAAAACGACGTCGTCGTGTGTTTATTTCTGTTCTCTGTGCAGTTTTGTTGAGTCTTCGGACTGGCCCTTCGCCTCAATTAGGTTTCACATCGTTTCCCGGAGAGAGGAGCTTGGTATGACTTATGAGCGTTAATGGCGGAATCCCGATCGAATTTGAAAGCTCATCAATCCAAAATCACAGATGAATGGCAAGTGTCTTCACGCGCCATATCCGCCGACCGATAAACACATTCTCATCTTTTCATCTCCCTCATTCCTCAATTTTTTCTCCCTTCCCTTTCTCCTCCGCTTCTTCATCTTTGCGCCAACGACAATCGAAATCAGCCACTCTTCCCCACCGGATTCTGGAAGCACTTCTAAAATGTCGAACTGTGGACCACCTCTCCCAAATCCATGCTCTACTGATTACTTCTGGCTACGCGCAGAACCCCTTCTTCGCCGCCAAGCTGCTAAAGCTATCCTCGGAAATGAAGGATTTGAATTACACACTTGCGTTATTTCGCAACATTGTTTGCTTGAACAGAGTCTGCGTGAATGCTGTGATAAGGGCTTACTCTGCTAGCTCCGTGGCGCTCCAGGGTGTAGTCTTCTACTTTCAGATGATAAAGGTTGGATTTTTCGCTAACTCTTTTACCTTCCCGCCATTGTTGAGCTGCTGTGCGAGATCTGGGTGTGTTGTGTCTGGTCAAAAGTGTCATGGTCAGGCCGTTAAGATGGGCGTTGATGATGTTGTTGAGATCCAAAACTGTTTGATTCATATGTATGGATGCTTTGGCATGATAGATATGGCTGCTGATGTGTTCGGTGAAATGCCGGAAAGAGATTTGGTGTCCTGGCATTCGTTAATTGGTGCTTGCTGTGCTGTAGGGGATGTGCATCATGCACACAAGCTGTTCGATGTAATGCCTGCGAAGAATGTGGTGTCTTGGAATGTTATGATGACTGGGTATTTGGAAAATAACAAGCCTGGATTTGTTTTGAAGCTCTTCAGGCAGATGCAAAAGGCGAGGTTCGTAGGTAATTCTAGGACTCTAGTTAGTGTGCTAACAGCTTCTGGTAGGTCAGCAAGATTAAAAGAGGGAATGTCAGTTCATGGTTTTCTTTTGAGGAGAAGCTGGGATAGTAATTTGATACTTGATACAGCTATAATTGATATGTATAGTAAGTGCCGAAAGTTAGAGGCTGCACGGAGGATTTTTGACCGGTTATCGGAAAAGAATTTAGTTTGCTGGAACTCAATGATTATGGGTTATTGCCTTCATGGAAATCCACAATTTGGTCTTGAGTTATTTGCAGAAATGGTAGACAATGAAAAAGTTACACCTGATGCTATTACCTTTGTAGGTTTGCTTTGTGCGTGTACTCGTGCAAGCCTGTTGGAGCAAGGACGAGAGTATTTTCAGCAAATGGTCCATAAGTTTTGTATTAGGCCAAATTTTGCACATTATTGGTGCATGGCAAATCTTCTTGCAAGCAACGGTCTTACACAAGTGGCACTGGAAATTGTGAGGAAAATAGACGAGTTCAATGGCGATTTGTCACCAGAATCGGTGATTTGGGCTTCTTTGCTTGGCTTGTGCAGATTTCAAGGTCATGTAGAATCTGGAGAACGAGTTGCCAAATCATTGATTCAATTAGAGCCTCGAAACATAATGTGTTATGCCTTGCTCTTCAATATATATGCTGCTGGAGGTAGATGGGATGATGTTTTTGCTTTGAAGGAGACAATTAGGAAGACGTTTGCAGGAAGAACGGTGGGTTGTAGTCTTATAGATTTGATTGAAATTGTTCATGAGTTTACTCTAGATAAATCAAGCCTAGAAGGCTTGGGAGTTCTCGTGTCTGTTGATGAATTGTTTCAAAGACAAGATTTTGCTTGTTTGTTACCACCAAAGTTGGACAGCCAAAGGTAAATGTATCAAAACTGGGAAATGAAGGTTGATTATATTTATACTTCATTGTGACCTGTAATTTGTTACATTCTTGTTTGCGCTTCCTGATTAATAAGCCCACAATTTTTACTTACTATTTGTTTATGCTGTGGCTACAAGCCTACAATCGCCCTTCTTCTGTTTTCAAGGTTGTCTTGCAACTTACGAGCCATTTTTTGTAACTGAGCACAGGTTCTGAATTCTGATCATTCCTGTATAGTGTATATAGGCTATGACATAAATTGTGAGTGAATTCATCAGAATAGATGACAAAAACTCTCCATGTCACTTGACATGAAACACAAACATGATTGTAATTAATAGATGATAAAAAGGGATGGATTGCGCATTGAATCCTTCTAGTAAAACAAAAAGACAACATCAATTTCGCATTTTTTATAGGATAAGCAAACACTTCACTTGGAAAATAGAGATCAGCACTGGTACTTACGAAATAATTGTGTGACCAAAACTTTTTGAAAATCCAAGAAATACAAGGCACCAATGAGGCACAAATTGTACATGTTTGAGATGAAGCCAGACCCTCAAAACTTAAAAACTCTTTCTAAACCAAAAAGCAATGCTTGCATTTTCAGAGTCATGACCAGCTACATCCAGGTTGTTTAAGGACTCCAACACTCTTCATTAGTTCCCTCATTTTTTCTGCTTCCTGCCATTGCCCAGCAGTTGCATAAATGTTAGACAGCATTACATAAACTGCAGGATTCGTCTGCTCGGTTTGAAGAAGATACCCAGCAACAATTCTCCCAAGTTCTATATTCCCATACGTCACACACGCGCTGAATAGGGCCCACCAGATATGAGAATCCAAGGCAAATCTTCTATCCTTGATCAAATCCTCAGTCTCGTTAAAAAACCCGGCTCTACCTAAGAGATCAACAACACAAGAGAAGTGATCTTCTCCAGGCTCGAATCCATAATCATTCACCATGGAGTTGAAAACTGAGACGCCTTCCTCAATCAAGCCTGTGTGGCTACAAGCTGATAGAACAGCAGTAAACGTCGCTTTGTCAGGGATAATCCCTGTTTCACTTTTCATCTTGGTAAAAAACTCGACTGCTTTGCTACCTTGGCCGTGCTGAGCAAAAGCTGCAATTATAGCATTCCAAGTCACTGTGTTTTTTACACGCATGCTGTTGAAGACATTCATAGACCAATTTAGTGCCCCGCATTTGGAGTAAAACGCGATTAGGGTATTTCCTAATGACGGATCTTGGAGACCAAACTTTAAAATATAGCCATGAACTTCTTTCCCGTGGCTCAGAGATGGGATTGAAGCACAGATTGTCAGAATGATGGTTAATGTATAAGGATCTGGACTGAGTTTAGATTTCAGAAACTCAGAAAATTTCTCCAGACCCTGAAGTGGAGATCCATTGAGCAAGAACCCAGAAATCATTGCATTCCAGGAGATTAGGTTTTTCAAATCCGTGCTAGAAAAAATTTCATAGGCCTGATTTACATCACCATGCTTAGATAGTGCAGAAATCAGTGCATTCGCCACTTCACTTATCAAGCTGAGCCCGTTTTTGAGACTAATTGCATGAACCATTTGAACAAACTCTAAGGATTCAGAGCTAGCTAAAAGGCTCCCCACAGTATACTCATCTGGTGTAATCCCAGCACTCTGCATCTGCAGATATGTCAGAACTGCCGAATGACAAAAGCCGTTTTGTCCATATCCCATTATCATTGTGTTCCATGAAATCAAATCTTTATCTTCTAATTCATCAAACAATTTTCGTGCCATGCCTAGTTCTTCAAGGTCAATATACATGGCCATGGCAACATTACACACAGCAGTACAAGGTTCATATCCTAGCTTGATAGCTTGACCGTGAAGTTGAAGGCAAAAATCCATAGGCGAACTCGAACTCATAATACTCACAAATGTTAATTTAGTTGGCCTGATACTAAACTGAAGCATCTCTTTGAATATCCTTACAGATTCTTCATCCCTGCTTAAGCTTACTAGACCGTTGATCATTGTATTGTAAGTAATTTGATCACGCACTGGGTAATCTGCTCCATAAAAAACTGCTCCATCAAAAACTTCATATGCATCTGCAGCCTTCTCACAAGTGAAGTACAGGGACAACAAAGAATTTACCACAGAAGGCCTAGACAAGAATCCGCCTTTGATGATCAGGGCATGCACCTGATTCCCAAAATATAACAAATCTGGTGAGCACAAGCTGAGAACACTGGGCAACGTGTAGTTATCGTACCTGACTCCCGAGGCATTCATCTTTCTAAACAAGTCAATAGCAACATGTTGGTTCCCATTTCCTGTAGAGCCATTTATTACAGCATTCCATAGAGCAACATCTCGGCTAGGCATTTCATCGATCACCTGGCAGGCAAACTCAACATCTCCCAACTTTGAACAAGCCGACAAAAGGGTGGTCCAGGAATACACGTCCGGGGTTTGGATTTCACCGAAAACCCTTTTCACGGAACTCAAATCCTTCGATTTGGCATAGAGATTAAGGATGGCATTTGCGACATGGGAATAGGATTTAAGCCCCGCTTGCAACGCGTGAGCATGAAGCTGCTTGCCTGCTATGATATTGGACGCATTGGCACTAGCTGTGAGAATGGTGGAGAGTGTATATTGATCTGGTCTTAGTTTATGCTCCGAGAGGATTCGTTTGAAGAATTCAACAGAATCTGCAAGGCAATTTGATCTGGTAAGCTTTGCCAACAAGTTGTTTAAGTTGATTAGCTGCTTCAATGGATCCCGGGCTACTACAAGCTTCGTGATATCAAAATTCATCAATATCTTCCTGTTTCGATGTTCTTCCTATTACATTATACGACAATCAACTCCTCGAGCACCGTTTAGCAGGCCGATTTGCCGATTTCAGTTTATGGCGAAAAAAACACAAGCTCCTTCCACGGAGGAATTCAAATCGCGGAGGTTGGAAAGGGCTAAGGAGACAGAGCTTTCCTGATCCCTCCTACTCTTTCTCCGTTCACAGACGCCTTCTCTCTTTCTCTCTCAATCCCTCCTCCGGGGCGAAGTGCACTCTCTCAAGCCCCCATTCTCTCTTTTGCTTTGTTACCTGCTGCGAATGTACATTATTTGACCAAATTACCCCCGTCAATCTTCAATCGAGGGAGAATTGCATGATTGGCCCTTAATATTTAGGGATTTTCTTAAATGGCACCTAAGTTATGAAAAAATGTTGGAAATCACTTCATAATGAATCGTCTTGTGCTTGTTATTCTAATCATATGTAATAATAAGTTAAGAGAACGATTATTAAGGACTTCTTTTTTTGTTCAATATAAAAAAAAAAACTATTAGCAATTTAGACTAAATTTTTATATCGATTTATGAAAAAATGTTAATAGATTATATGATGTAATTTGTAATAAGTTACTCAATTCATTTTTTATAAGCTATAATATTGAATTGAGAGAAACCTTTTCATCTTTATTTTGGAGCTAGCATTTTTTGGGCAATAAACATAACTTCTGAAGTAGGTAAGATTCATACCAAATAAGAAGTAGATTGTGGGTCCAAATAGTGCTTTAAAAAAATTTGGTCTTTGAATGGATAGTTTTTCTAAGCAAAATCGAAGAAATCACATTTTGTTCATATATGATGAATTAACATGTTTTTACCATTTATCTCGGATAAAAATAAACTCAAAACATAATTTTATTAAAAGAAAAATGTACTTTCAACAACTTCAATTTTTTTCTTAGGAACTCTAATTGAATTCATTATCATAGTATTTGATTTTAATTCCGTGCTATCTCCAAAGTTTGTATAATACCAAGTTCACCTCAACATAATTGTACCCAAGATTTTTAATTGATTTATGCCTTTTTGGACATATCCTTTGAATCTTACTTATTAATATAATTGATTACAAAATAAATTTCATATATGAAAAATATTAATATCACAACTCCAAACCTTTTTCCTCCCTTCCTTTTGTTTTCTTTTTTGCGTAAAAAGGAGCCCCAAAAACATATAACTATCACATCGTCAAATCCATTGTTGTCATGAATTAAGACGGTGGCAGTCATGAAACATTACTTCACCAAAACTATTTTTCAAAATTAAAAGATAGCAAAGAAAGGTTGAAGGCTGGAAAGTTGAAACTTGCAAGTTCAAACCCACTTGCATTGAAAGTTGAAACTTCCATCCAAACTCATTGACCACTATAGTTCAAGTTGATGTTTATTACTCCCTCCGATCCCTAAAAAAGTGACGTTAAAACAAAAAGCTCTCTTATTAAGAAAGACTTTAATAGCAGACAAAACTCACAATACATAACCCATTACCCATATACACATTGATTATAATCATTAATTTTTTTGGTAGAAGATTATAATCATTAATGTACGTGCCTTTTCTCTTTCCCCTTAACTATTCTTACTCTACTTTCTAAGCATGTTACCAATTAAAATTTTACATGCAAAAATATTTCAACTTCCTCCAACCAAAAGGATGTAGATTACCAATGACCCAATTAATGTAGACAAAATTTAAATGTGAACGTCACTTTTTATGAATCAAATTATTAAGGCTAAAACGTCACTTTTTGTGGATCGGAGGGAGTATAGGATTAGGTTGAGCTGGTTTCAAAAAATAACAAATTTTGTTTATAATCATTCGAAAGTTTGTCAATGGCTTAAAGTTTTTTCAAAAAATAACAAACTTTTGTTGGTGTTAAAGTTTTTTTTTTCAATCAGTGTCCTTAAAATTTTGGGTTTGTTGCTCTTTGGTTTGAAATTATTAAATTAAAGTTCATTAGCGTTTTTTATACCCTCAAATTAGTAAGATTCAACTCTTAAAATACTCAAACATATACTCACAAATGTTAATTTGGTTGGTCTAATACTAAACTGAAACATCTCTTTGAATATCCTTGCAGATTCTTCGTCCCTGCTTAAGCTTACTAGACCGTTGATCATTGTATTGTAAGTAATTTGATCACGCACTGGGTAATCTGCTCCATCAAAAACTTCATATGCATCTGCAGCCTTTTCACAAGTGAAATACAAGGAAAACAAAGAATTTACCACAGATGTCCTAGACAAGAATCCGCCTTTGATGATCAAGGCATGCACCTGATTCCCAAAATATAACAAATCTGGTGAACACAAGCTGAGAACACTGGCCAACGTGTAGTTATCGTACCTGACTCCCGAGGTATTCATCTTTCTAAACAAGTCAATAGCAACATGTTGGTTCCCATTTCCTGTAGAACCAGTTATCACAGCATTCCAGATAGCAACATCTCGGCTAGGCATTTCATCGATCACCTGGCAGGCAAACTTAACATCTCCCAACTTTGAACAAGCTGACAAAAGGGTGGTCCAGGAATACACATCTGGGTTCTGGATTTAACTAAAAACCCTTTTCACGGAACTCAAATCCTTCGATTTGGCATAGAGATTAAGGAGGGCATTTGCGACATGGGAATAGGATTTAAGCCCCGCTTGCCACGCGTAAGCATGAAGCTGCTTGCCTGCTGTGATATTGGACGCATTGGCACTAGCTGTGAGAATGGTGGAGAGTGTATACTGATCTGGTCTTAGTTTATGCTCCGAGAGGATTCGTTTGAAGAATTCAACAGAATCTGCAAGGCAATTTGATCTGGTAAGCTTTGCCAACAAGTTGTTTAAGCTGATTAGCTGCTTCAATGGATCCCGGGCTACTACAAGCTTCGTGATATCCCGATTATGTAGCAAATTCATCAATATCTTCCCGTTTCGAAGTTCTGCCTATTACATTATACGGTAATCAACTCATCGAGCACCGTTTAGCAAGCCGATTTGCCGATGTCAGTTTTTGGCGGAAAAAAAAGGTCTTATCTTTATCCCATGCCCTAATTTCAGCAGACAACACCTGTTCGGTTGTTCCCGAATTGCAGTTGCTACGGCCAACTCTTCGCTGCCGCCTTCAACTCCAATTGCACGGCCGACACCACAAGCTCCTTCCACGGAGGGATTCGAATCGCGGAGGTTGGAAAGGGCAAAGGAGGAGAGCGGTATGAACTATGATTCTATGAAGTATGAACAAATGAGGGAAAAGAGCTTGTGGGTGAAGGAATCATGTGCTTAACACGTGATTTTCAAAACAAACTAATAAAAAATTGGGTCATATAGAGTTATGTGCTTGCAAGAGTTCGAGTTATCTGAATGGAAAATTGGAAAACACTATGCACATGTGACTATGTGAGTAAGTATATGACAGTATTTTATCCAATATAGATTATTGAGTTTATAAGTGATTACTATTAAGAAATGACTAAATTTCAACTCAAAAAATTGACAAACAATTGGAATATAGTCCTACATAAATAATTAACTTCCAAATTCACACAAACACCAGTTGAAAGGGAGGAAAATAAACAGGCAAAGCAATCATCCTTCAAAGAAGTTTTGCATTAATCTCTCATCCTCCTAACCGGGATCATCCAGTGTATTATGTTAATACATAAACAATAACAATAAAGAAAGAATAGGAAAAAAAATGTAAACCAAAGACCAGTAATTAGAAAGGTGGAAGACAAAATGTGATCCCAAGAAAGCAGGAGGTCAAAAAAACACCTGATGTCTGATAAAGACCTAGTACACTTGCTCAAGGATTATATACTATGGCTTGCCTGCTTCCTCGAGCACGATTAGGAAGGCGAAGGGCAGGAACACCGGGAAAATAGACCACTATTGGAAGAGTGTTCTTCACTTTACACACTTTCTAGATTACAATATGGAGCAAAGTGCCGCCTTCGACTTCTTTTTCTTCTGCTTCGGTGGTTGGAGCACAACCTTAATTGCAGCATCAAAAACTCCCTTCACATTCTACACACACCACGAAAAGAAAGAAAGATCAATTAGCAGATGATTAGAAGAAATTGTCATTTTAGGCCTTAAATCTTGTTTGGGAAATGTACAAATGCACAAATTGACTCTTTTGATGCAAATTCTCTTTATTCATTGGCTAGAAATGAGGTGGGTAAATAATAATTTATAAATTTTAGAAAAAAAATCCTGAATAGTTGTGTAAAATTCTAAGGATGACATCAATGTAATAGTTATTGGCGTAATAGTTACCTGCTGTGTTTTAGCACTACACTCAATGTAAGCAGGTGCGTCGATTTGCTTCCTCAACTCCTCCCCCTAAATAATGATAAATTGACAAGCCAATCCATTTACAAGTAAAATTGAGAGCTAAATTGAACAAGCAGCAATGCAAGTCATTAGAGTTGGTCTGTTACCTGAGCTGCTGTAATTGGAACAGCACCAGGATGGTCTATGAAAAATTGTTTGTCATCGCGGAGATCTGATATGATACAATTCAAAATAATCAGTAGACATTCAATGATCATTATACTGCCAAAATCCAGAAAGGTTGGTTTGCTTGAACAAGTGGCAATGAGCACACAGAAATTAACAATGGGGTTTGTGTACATGAATAAAATCTTACCAATCTTTGTTCCAACAAGAACAATTGGAACACCTGGTGCATAATGCTGCAATTCTGGAATCCACTGAAATTGAGCCAAATATTGAACCATCAATTAGCATAAAAAAAGAAACATCATAAAAATACTGGTTGTTCAGCTGAAGAACAGAAGATTGATAATAGACAAAAGATACCTTCTTGGAAACGTTTTCATAACTGGCCTTGCTAATCAGAGAGAAAGCTAGAATGAAAACGTCTGCCCCACGATAACTCAAGGGTCTTAGTCGGTTGTAATCCTCTTGTCCTGTTCAACAAATAAGGTATCAGAATCAAAAGGCAGAAAACTTGTAACCGAGATGAATAGAATTAGCATGAGAAGAAACTAAAACCTGCAGTGTCCCATAAGCCAAGATTAACTGTGGCTCCATTGACAACAACATTTGCACTGAAATTGTCAAAGACAGTAGGTACGTAATCCTGCAGCAAGAAGACAATCAAAATTTTCAGAAATCTTTTGGTGATTGGATCATCATTCTGTCAATTATTTAACATAACATCCAACGATGAAGTTTCTTTATTTGCCCTCTAGAAGCCTACTATAATAAAGAAGGCTTTGCAATGTTGCTCATTCCTCGTGATTGTTCATTGATTTAATAGGAAGCATGAAGGGACAAAGAAGATTTTTACATCACAAATCGTAGATTTTGACCTTCAAGTATTAGTGAGATATGTATGTACAGTAACCAAATTCAAAGATATAAATCAATATTCTTCGACGCTGAATACATTTTGATTGAAAAGAATGAAGTAATCCAATGAGGTATGAACCTATCAAAATGCTCAACAAAGAGCTAATAAACAACTGTTCTTTAAAACCACAAAAATGTATGCCTTGAAAATAATCAATATAGCATGATCATATCCAAACACATACCAATCCCAGAAGAGTTTTATTTGCATCCAAATAAGATGCATTGCACTTCTTCAACGAAACACAGCTGACATCACAATCTTTATTACAAATCAAAGGTGTGGAGTACCAAAAATGAAATCTGTAATACCAAAATTCCCTAAATACAATCTGTCTTCAGTGTCCTATATTCTGTGTTAACCAAATGATTTTTATTTAAAAGCATAAAGTCAAACCAGAGAAAACAAATTGTGTCCTAAACAAAGAACAATGCAAGATCTCTGGGTCAACACAAGGCAGACCAAAATTGATTCATTCAGGCAAAATCCATAAAATTTCACCATTAGAACCATAGAAGACATACTCCAACCACAAAAATCAACAAAATCTGGCAATTCAGAATGAGAAATCAAAATGAGAAGAAAAAGAGGAATCTGACCGTAGGAAATGTGTTGCTTGTATAAGAGATCAACAAACAAGTCTTGCCAACGGCACCGTCACCAACAGTGACGCATTTGATGAACCTGGAAGCACTCATGTCTTCTTATTCTTCTTCTCCTTCTTTACTATCTCTTTCACCTGGCTAAAAATTCCAACCCCCAAAGCCTACTACTTTCTTTACCTAATATAATCGGGGGATTCGTCTTTCAATCAGACATAATAATCAGAACCTGTGTGAATTAGGCAAGAAACTGATCAAACAAGAACACGCCATAAATCGAATTGGGAAACCCTATCACAGCAGAAATGGCGGAAAACTGACAATTACGACGCACGAAGAGATAGAATGGGTGTGGCATTTGAAAACAAACGAAAGCTTAACCCTAGAGCTAGTGGATCTGCAATAAGAGAGAGAAAGAATGGAGTTTGCGGTGTACCTGTGAAGCCGGGAAACAATGGCTGGCGAAACGATGGCAGAACGTAAGAAATGGGTCGCCAAAGAAATCAATTTTGAGAAGGAAGGAGTGATTGGCCTATCTTTGTAACGTGTTATGCGCATTACTCTCCCGAATCTCTCATTTTCTTGTTTTTTTTTAAATAAAAAACATCCTTTCATTTTGGAAAGTCAATGTTGATGGTGTATTGATGTCGTTTTAGTCGTTACTAATATGATCATCATCATCAGATGTCATGATCTCAATCAGTAATTTTGACAAAGGACCCAAAATTTGATAATTTTTTTTTACCTAGGATACACTTTTGTTGCAACATAAATAGTACTATACATATGAAGTATTCTAGCATGTAAATAAGTGTTTAGAACATTGATTGTTTGGGGGGTCGAGTATGTAGATCATTGACTGACATACCATAATGTGTGTAGGGATGCATTAAATCTCAACCTTCGCTTCATATTTTTTTAGTCTGGGTTGGGCAAATAAAGAAATCTAAATAATTTCTTTCAACCAAAAAAAAAAGAAATCTAAATAATTTCTTGTATGGTTAGTGTAGAGCTTAGCTTAAGTTTTGAAAGAAATTGACCGATTATAATGATTATAAGTGGGTATGTTTAAATACGTTGGGCTTAGGGGTAGAAAGGATCGGATTGGGCCAAATAGTCCAAGATGTTTCTTCTTTTGTTCAGTCGAAATCTGACAACACACCCCACTATTTGGAACGACATCGTCCTGGTCTGAGAGAGCTTTATAAGCTCTTGATAATCCTAATGCGCCGATTGTTGGTGGTTTTGGCAACAATACCTTTAAGAGCTTTTGGTTAGGGTTTCTTGATCCCTTACAAGTGACAACTCTCCTTGTCGTCTCCTTAGCTTCTGCTCAATTTAAGAGGAAGGCTTGATCTCTTGTGGTGGTTCTAAGCCATTGAGTTGTTCGTTCATAGAGAGACTTTGGTCTTCTCCGGAATTGTTCGACTTCCATCATTTCCCGAGATCTTCTTTACTCACTACTTAGTTCTCTTTGCCCTTCTTCTTATTCTACCTTGTGTAACTTCACCTACTTAGTTGAGGCTTGAGATTAATATATCTTGTATTTTATTTTTGCTTAATCCTTTGGCTTACTCTTCAATTAACCTAGTTGTAATATGAGATATTATGAAATTGTTAATAACATTATTGTATCTAACTTACACGTGTTAGGAACCCTATTAAATCTATATATTCAAATTAATTCGTAAATACGATAAAATTTAATCCTCAAAATTATGGCAAGAGCCAAAATTATAGCAAGAGAGTATATTATTTAATTTGAATGCAAGAATTCGATTCGTATATAACTATCGCAAGTTGTTGGTATTAATTGGCGCCCTTAAATAAATCAAATAATATTCAATTCGAACATAGAGCGACTCTAATTCGATCAATTGATGACAACGTGATATAAAAGATAACATACTACACAATAGATGGTAGCTTTTCTAGGCAGTGGGAATATATGATATATCGAACGAGCCATGTTATATATCACTCAACATCATACATTTGAGTCCTTAGGGATAGTGCGTACACGGTACACGTACTAGTCGTCCAATGTGGCTGGTTGACGATTACATTATATACAAATAGATTCGATCTAAGCCTTCGAACATCTAGTAAAATGGTTTAAACTTCATGGTAATACTCTTTTTCCGTTTTAACGTTCGATCTTTTTACATAGAGATGGACAGATTGAAACGTACGTACACCATCCTCAATGAGGGTGGCCCATTTTCAGGCCCAGATTACCGTAGCGTAGAGATAGAGCGTTTGATTGAGATTTTGAACGACGTCGTAGCATCCTCTTCGCAAGATAAGCCTCAGAGAGTCAAGACTCAAGAGGTTTGTTTACTTACATGAAAAAGATAAATCCAAAATTACATGATTCTATAGATGATCAGCATTCATCCAAGATAAACTCGTCTGTACAAAAAAGTTTATTAATTTACAGATGGAATCTGATTATCTGAACCAAAACCTGATCTAGCCTCCGTAAATGTTTTACAGTAACAAACAAGTAGGCTTCATCATTCATATGTACACATATCAACATTCTCGACCTTCCACGTTCTCCTCTGTACAAAACAAGTTTAATTTGTTTTTAGAGTCAAACCTGATTGCTGAATAACGCTTATCTACCAGCACTGATCCGTCTCCCAATTACGCCACTGATACGTACGAAACGACGTCGTTTCAGAGCCCGCCAAACCGCCGTTAAACGAATAAATTCGCATCCGGCCGAGCTTTCGATCGTAGTCAGCGCGCTTGTCAGGATCGGAGAGAGTAGAGTACGCATCGTGGATCCGGATGAACTCGTCGCCGGCGCCGGCTCCGGCGGCGCGAGCCACCACGTCCGGGTGGCGGATCCTGGCGAGACACCGATACGCCGCCTTGATCTCGTCGTTGCTGGCTCCGATTGAGATCTCGAGGACCTCGTAGAGCGAATTGGAAGAGATTGATCGCGTTCTCTCCGGCGAGGTGCACGCGGCGGCGGAGGCGGCGATGCGGTGTCGTTTGAAGGATCGGCGGGATTGGAGTTTGACTGACATCGGAGAGAGCTGGCTGGTTTGGGATTTGGAGAAGCGGGGGTTGCAGGGCGGCGATTGGAGCAGCGGCGGGGTAGAGGAGGATGAGACCATGGTGAGTTGGTTTTTTACGGTGGCGCGTGTTGTGTACGTGGCGGGTGGTCGAGAGACGAGGATATTAGGCCGCGTTTGGTTGGTATTTATAAACTGGGAAGAATGTGGTTAACACTTAACAGGGGAATTAAGTAATTAATTAACTATGGTTAGATGAAGGTTAACTAACTAGTACCTATATTACGAGAAATTGAGAATCATCATGTCGACTTGTAATTGTGAATCTGTGATTAATTCAAGATAAATTAACCAGGGTGAGGTGGATGTGATTTTGACCTTGCACAAGAAACTTATCCGTAAAGGCGCCAACACATTATGATTGTTCCATCGTCAAGGTGAAGAAAAATGATTGAGATCAAATGAATGGTTCAATCAACATCCTTGGGGAAATGAAATGGGTGGGGCAATAATTAATTAGCAACGTTTTTAAACAGGTATCAAGTCCGACTCAGATGTTCATCTTTCTGAGTAGGATGCACGTTACTTCTAATTTACTGTGTTTAACGTCATCAGATATATCATACATACATACAAGTATACAATATAATTAAGCTGATTTCAAGTGGTTTCTCATACTGGCCACTCAATTATTGTGTACTAGTTCATTGGTTAAATATAATATGTTTTTTTTTAAATACTATCTTATAAACTAAAAAAAACACTCCATTGTTATGTTGGCTAGATATATTGTGTTTCACAAATCACAACTACCAAATATAATTATTTATGAACATTATTTTCCATATCTCTTGATGTGACTGTTTCTCTATTTTTTTAAGAGAGCCAAACGATATATATAGGGTACATCACCTACATTATTACTATTATTATTATTATTTTGTATATTTATAATAACAACCTTCAATTATCTATTT
Source organism: Fallopia convolvulus (assembly GCA_964016875.1). NCBI lineage: Eukaryota > Viridiplantae > Streptophyta > Magnoliopsida > Caryophyllales > Polygonaceae > Fallopia > Fallopia convolvulus. Next base: position 56,720,088 of record OZ024732.1, read on the forward strand.
TTTGTTCTCACAAAAAATATCCATTCATCATACTTATTATATAAATTATAAATGTTGTACGATTATAGGCATTGGATGATTTCGGATTTTAGATTTAGGAGTATGACGTGCGGAGTAATTAATCGATTTTTTTAATGAGGGATCTATTTTTGGTAGTAAATTTCAAATCCGTGAACTAGTCGATAAAGTGTACAAATCAGGTAAACTGATTTTGTACGGACCGGCTTGACCTAGTGGTAGAAAGGACGATGAGACTTAATTTTTCACCCAAGTGAAGAACAGAGGCAATAAACTGGTCTTATGTATACAATGTTTCGATATGGTTTTATGTTCGGATTAGACGCAACATTATACATCTTAGTTTATATGATTGAATCATACTACTAGACATGCCAAAAACCAACCTGACCTGACAACTCTTGAAGCGTTTTTTTTCTTTCGAGTTGAAATCCGACTCGAAATCAATTTAATATAAAAAGCGACCTAAACCTGAATCCGAATAACCCAAATACGATTGGTTCAAAACCTGAAGCAATTGGGTCTATCAGACCCGCACCAAACCTAAAACAACCCGATACAGCTAACTCGTAAATTTTAACGATCCGACGTTAGAATCCGACCCAATTGACCCCCACTTCGAATTCTTTTTCAATCAATTGAAGATTTTTTGTTATTTTTAGACAAAAAAAAAATCAATTGAAGATTTTGGGCCTAAAGTGGCCCATTTTCGGCCCAAATTAGAGTCGCGCAGATTAAGATTTTGATTAGTGAGATTACAACGATCTCCTAAAAATGGAAAATGTACAGTTGAAACGACGTCGTAGATCCACGCAGGATAAGCCTCAGTCCAACACTTTCACACCTTCCCTTAAACCCTAGCTTGATCCCCAAACAGAACAGGAAAAATGGCTTGGCGAGGTGCATCATTCTCGAGGACTCTCCTCAACAGCGCGCGATCCGCTTCTTTCCGATCCGCCACCAATGCCGCCCCTCGTCTCCGGCCATCTCAGATCGGCGGCAGCAATCTCCGCCCTTCGCGTCGCCTCCAATTCACCAATCCCAGGTAAACTACTACTAGTCTACTACTACTACTTTCATGGAAGCGAGAGTGAGATTTTGAAGTTCGCAAATTGATGTGATCTTTGGTGCCCTAGGACTCTCGGAGAGCTAGGATGCGTATCTTCTCTGTTGCCGCTGCACAGCGTGGTGGCTAGCGCTCGCCTGACCTCTTACATCACCGTCGACGTGCGCGCTTGTTGCGAGCTGTCTCAGGGTACCTTCCGACGCACTTGTCAAGATCGCTAATTTTCTCTTTCCCGTTATTCGTGCTTCATAGTGAGTCACTTTGAATGTTGTTGATCTTGTTATGATAGACCAATTGACCAATTTTCACTTTGAATGTACTTTTTTCGCTCTCGTGATCCACGCACCAATTTGCCCATTCATTGCTAATGCTGCAGCATTTATCTTTTGCTTGCCATTTCCGATTTGTCTTGCCTCATTCTTTGATTACATTTGCAAGTTAATAGAGTACGAAGTATTGATTGATTTGCAGAATCTAAATCATGTAGTAGTCTGTATGCAAGATATGGTGTGTTGACTGATTGTTTGTTTATACCAATGTGAGTATGAAGTGACATAGGATGCTACATAACCTTTGCTCTGGAAGTGTAAATCAGGATTATATTTCGACTGTGTTTCTTTGTTCAAATATGTTTGTAGTTTCAAGCTCACAGTAATTTGAATTTAAATATAGCTCTGTGAGTGATGGGAAATTGGGGAGGATACATCCATGCCTTATTTGAAGGGTTATTTCTTCTACATTTGACTAACAGGTGCTCTTCATTTTGGTAATCAATATAAATCTTACATTCTTAGTAGGGACTAGGGAGACATGTTCCTTCACTTTTGGTAATCAATAAAAATCTTACATTCTTAGTAGGGAGACATGTTCCTTCACTTTTGGTAAGCAATATACGTGATAGGATTTTGTAGCCTACTTGAAACTATTGATCAAAGTGAATTCATCTACTCAAGTAATTTGCAAGTAGAACATGCCAAAGAATGATCAGAAATGTTCATCTTCTATGGTGCTTCCAATCTACTTTGACATAGAGATATCATCACATGTGTTTTAAATGAATTTTCGTGGTTAATTAATGTATAAATTAAAGTTGATCAGGTCTATGTATAACTGATACTGATGTCATTTGGAAGGAGCAAGAAAATAAAAAGAAATAATTAGTGTCCCCTTACTGTGTTTGAAAGTGCTTCCTTTTCTTGCCCCTTGAGCAATAGGACCTTTGTTTCCTTTAGGAATTGAGTTGAATGAGTGGAGATGTTGAAGTTTAATTGAAGTTTGCTTCTATCTAAACTCGTCCTTGGCATGATAGATTAGGAACTTGAAATGATGCTATTTTTTTTGTTCTCTCCAATGAGGCTGTTTTTATATTGGGCATGGTTGCTTTCATGAACACGCTAAAATATGTTTCGTTTTTTTACCAATTACTTCACCATTGGTTCCTTTGCATGGAACTTCCAATTAAAAGATAATTCTCTCTTCTGAAACCCCCATCCTTAACTGATCAACTTTTGAATCCTTATATAAGCTTACTGTTCAATCCTAGCTTTCAATATTGGATCATTCAATTTTTTGAAATCTAATTGCTATCCTTTTGACGTGGTGCAGGTACTTGAGCAGGCTTGGATGATAGATATTAGCGCTAGAAGTGCTGCTATTAAGGTGTTTGAAGTATGCGGATGCTTTGTGAGACGGCTCTTGACTCAAGCCACTTCCCATATTTATTGTAATTCTGGAAACAATCAACAGCCCAGATCATGGAAAATTTTCTTGGATTAATTCTTACCTGTTCAATAATTATGTCTGGCGGGATTTAGAATTGCCATTTGTACACTACTATTACATGAATGATTTAGTGACATTAGCTCAGGCTTTTCATTGTATTTGAAATTTGTTTCTAGTTTATTTTCATACACTATTTTTTTTGCCTACGTTTTTATTTACATTTCATGGTACTACACCACTACCACTAACTTAAAAGCAATTTTAGCTCGTCCAATCATATTGTAAAAGGATCTGAAGAATGCTCAAATCTTTAAATTTTCATTCATTGCCAAAACATGTCTTTCATAACTTTCATGTATTTTCTTTTCTTCTAAAACTAATTTTCTATGCAAAGAATTAGCCATACAAGCATGATTTTCAGAATATGGTTCTCTAGAAATATGATGCTCATATCACTTGTCAAGGATGCTCAGCCTCAGACTCTAATTGTACTGTAAAAGGCAACACTTGCAACACTTGCAACACTGCTTTTATGCAGATTGAACTGGAACATGTTCCACAACCAATGTGCTAGTCTCAACTTGTTCAATCCCATTTCCTGCCCATGCCTTTGATTTCTTATTCAGTGAACCACTTTACATGATTCTTGGATCCAGTGCCAGAGTCCTAGATTTGAGAAATTTCTTGGACTTGAGGCATGACTATAGATCCTACAACCAAAGCTGAAACTTGTTGGAATTTTCCAGACAGTAAGAAAGATTGAATCTTGCACCTTAAGAAAAGAATTTAATGCCTCAAGAAACTAACTTTCTTGCCCCCTTAAAGTAACAAAAATTATTAGGGTTCTTCTTTTGTTACTGTTTTAACTGCTTGTAATGAAGATAGCATTTTTAGTTCCAGCTTTTTTTACTGAACAAACCCTGTGTGTTTTTTTCCTCCTTGTGAAGCTGAAGGCCATTCCAAATTCTCACCACAAAAAAATAATATCTTTTCTTAAGAAAAGTTAAATATAATTTTGTTCAGGGGTCCATGCATCATCAATTGGGGCTGTTTGGGTTGATGACAGACATGAGACATTGCACACAGTTGCAGTATGGTCCATGACAATGCAGATAAAAAAGCACCTTGGACCCATGTTTCTGCTTTATGGCCATGTCTCTGCTTTCTCTTCCTGGAAACAAGAATACTCATCAATTCCAGCAGCTACTCAATGATTCAATTTTATATGTACAATTCCTAATTTCCCTTTATTTTTTTCTTATTTTTAATTTTTTTTTTCCTCTTGCAGAATGGGCCATAAAATCCCTTGAGAATCATGTTCTTCAATGCCAAAAAAAAGAAGTATTGCCATTTTAAAAAGAGTGTGAAAGCATGGTGTTGGGGATCCAAACCCTGACATTATCAAGCAGTAGAAGATGAGATAAGGTTATATTATATCTCTTGAGGAAAACAAAGCAAACATCATCACTATAAAATCTCTTCACCATTTTCTCTAGCTAGCTCCTCACTTTCCCTTACAAAACTACATCCAAGGAAACAAATTTTCTTTCCTCTAATTTTTATTTTTGTTGCAATGGCAATTGAGTGTTTTGAGGAAGACCCAAATCAGAGCAGCTGCATAAGCAATTGCCAAGAAGGAAGAGAATCCGGCAACTGGCTGAGCCTAGGCCTAAATGGAAGCGATCCGGAATCTTCCACCAATAACAACAGAATCTTCTCATGCAATTTCTGTATGAGGAAGTTCTTGAGCTCACAAGCATTAGGAGGCCACCAAAACGCGCACAAGAGAGAGCGCGGCGTAGCCAAAAGGTATCAGCAATCTCAGCGGATCATGGCAGCAGCGGATATGGGATTCCCTGTAAACCTCCAAGCTATACGCTCTCTGGCTTTGCAGCCTCACTCTATGGCCCACAATCACGGTCAAGAGAGTCCGGTTGTGGCTGCTGCTCGGTTTGGTCAGTTTAGCCATGGGCTCGGGTTTCAGTGGAGCCCGTTTCTGGTGGAGCAGCCGTCGGGTTTGGTTTGGCCTGGGAGTTTTAGAGCTGAAAGGGAAGAGAATGTTGCTGGTTTGGATTGCAATGATCAGTTGGATTTGAATCTTAGACTTTGATGTGGGTGGTATATGGGATTAACGACTAATTTTTCAACTGTTTTTTGTTCTTTTGAAAGTTTGGATCTTTTTCTGTTATATGATGAATACATGCTTGATTTACAAGATGTGATTTTGATTTTACTTCTTTTGGTGATGAGGATAAGAATAATTATGCTGATCGGTTCTTTAGTGATCTGAATCATGTTTTATGTGACTGAATTTCTTACTAGTTCAGCAACTTGCACAATTGGTTCTCCAAAAGGCAAATAGAGAAGCTGATGAACTTGATTCTAGATGAAAATTCAGAACAGAGGTGTTTGTGTATATCATCATATTCTCATTAGTAATTTTCAAAGCTAAAACTGTTGAGGGACTAGTAGAAAAACGTACATAAGTCTACCAAGGAAAAGTTTTTTTTTTTTTTTTGTTGGAGAAGTTCATCTTCATAAAGACCATCAATTTCTTATTAAAATTTTAGAAATTTGCATAAAACAATCTAATAACACATGAAAAGGCTTTAATATGTGTTTGAATGCAACATCTTTTATGTACAACCATTGTTTTCAAGTATTGTTTGGATGACCAAATTATAATGCATTACATATCAAACGCCAAATGTATTTGATTACCATTAGACTCATTTACAGTTTTACAAACTAGTCTAACACCAATCATGTATAATCATATGACATTTGAGGGTATTGGGCTTTCTAGTACAAATCATCAGTCCATATATACAGCAATGGAAAAAAAGAAGATAACAAGTTTTTTTGACTGTTAGACAACAATGCAGACACAGGAAATGGGCCCAAGGTGGTGTGGCCCACTAAAGATAAAACCGTTGAATTTATTTCGTGTAATTTCAGTTAGAATTAAACTAACACAACTACCCTTCAAATTCAGAGAAGAAGGCCTTCCGCTGCCCGCCAACCAACAACCAGTCTCTTCTTCTACCTCTCTCATTCACCATTTGAACTCTCTCTTTTAAGGAATCTGTACTTCATGTTTCACCCAAATGCACAGCTAGAAGTACAAACCGTTAGGTAGATGACTCTCAAGACAGCATTAATTTCTATATTTATTGTCAGCCACTCCAGATAAGCTTCTTAATAAACTAGGTACTTATGATTTTAAGTCATCTGGGTCAACCATTTCAATTTCCTTGCAATTCCAATTGGTAGCTTCATTTCGATTGCTCCGTTCGAGTGCCCGGATATGCAATTTGAGCTCGACACTGTTCAATTCAATTCAGCCTTCAGGTAATTCATGCTACAATCTTTGTTTTCCTTCTTGCTAAATTTAACTAGAAACTGGAATAGAGCTTTTGTTTTAAAATGTGGGAATCTGTTTGATTTGATTTAGCAATGCAGTTTATAATCTTTAGTTATAACAGCAAGAATTTGTATAATTGTATCTCCAGGTGTTTTTGTCACAGGAATTTTAGTGATTTTGACATTTTGACTACAAAGCTTTCCTGTGCAGAAGACTAGGGATTGAAAATCTCATTGTCATCACAAAGATGTGCGTTGACGTGCAAAAAGCTTCGTTTAATTGGTTCAAATGGGTAAGCATTTGATGATACCGAATTCAGTTATTTTTTACAAACAGGCCCGTTTAGATTTATGGGCTGAATAAATTAGGCCCAGAGACTTATGTTGAGTTGTAAACAGTCATTAGCACGCTAATTAAAGTATTTTAAACCTTGGGTTGTTTTGACAGGACGATGATGGCGCCGGTTGGTGCTTTGCGTTGTCCTTTGCGGGTCGCATGGTTGGCTACATTGCACTTCTTGGTAATGTTTGATTTACAATTTGTATATTAGGCTTGGTTAAATTATGTTTAGGGTCTTTCTAAAGGGCATAGGTTTAAATTTTCATTTGAAACTTACCATAAAGAGAAATAGGCTGTGTTTTTTTTGGGGTTTATTTTTCCAACTACTAGTTTCATAACAAAAAAGACAAAAAGCAATATCCTTTAACCTTAAAGAAATCTCATACTAAAAAAAACCCTTCAAAAATCTTTTGCAAGTCTTATTCAAGCAATAAGTTGGACATTTTTTTATAAGATAAAAGAAAAACAATGATAATTCTATATACATTAGGTTCGGAACATGTCATGTTTGAATAATTGAAGGTGTGGAATGTTACTTTATGGAAAAATGAATCTAGACCGTTGTTTTGGTTAATGCAGCTTAATAGTGAGGGAACCAAATTCTTGAACTTGTTGACATTTTCACAACTTATATATACAAATGCAGGCGTGATTATGGTCATAATTTCATTGATCCTTAAGTGGCTCAGTGAATGCAACGACGAAAGCGTGACAGAAGAAGCAACGGAACAAAACGAGACTACTCCTTTATTACCCAACAAAACCGTTACACACACTTACGGAGCTTCTCATCAAGAACCAGATCTCGAATCTGGAACTTGTGCTAGTACTAGTAGTAGTAGTAGCAGCAGCAGTTCATCGGATCTTGATCAAAGTGAAGGCGATAAAAAGATTTGCGTTATTTGTTACGACGAAGAGCGCGACTGCTTCTTCGTGCCTTGTGGCCACTCCGCGACATGTCAAAACTGTGCCCTAAGGTACACGGCGATGTGGATGAAAACATTCAACTTTGGTATATTCTTAAATTAGATGTTTTACCTGGTTGATGCATGATGTGCAGGATTTTCTACGAGGAGAATAGAATGTGTCCGGTATGTCGAAGATTCATCGGCAAAGTGAGGAAGCTATTGACGTGAGTGATCATGTTGAGATGTTATAGCATGACGGATTTACCTCTTTTTGAGTTTTGTTATCAACCAAATTTCAAGAGATAGGAAGAGGTTAAGATTTTCAAGTGTTTATGCTTGAAATTCAAACGAAAAATATACACATACATAGCTAGTGATGAATTCTCTAAAAGGCTCTTCCAATGTGCGTACCAATTACTGAGCATGGTGCAAGGAGCCGATATAGTTCCTTATTTGTTTTGATGTGTCAATATAATTCCAGTTTGAGACTAAAAAAAACTGGGTTTTTTGTTATTATCAATTGGTTTTAGGATATGAAACACTGGACATATGTATAAGACTTGAACTTTTACATGAAGAAGTAATCTCCAAGCTCAATTGTTCTTCTAAGATTCAACTACAAAGCAAGCTAGAATGATGCAACATTGCAACTTGATGCTGAACAATTTATCTCTAGGAATGGCTTGACACAACTTGATCCAGCTCAGAGTTAGATTCATCCTGATAATCAGTGACAAGGCTCCCAATTGAAACAAACTTATCAAAGATTTGAACTATTATTTGCTATGATCAAGAGGTACCCATTGCAAGACAATAATCCAAGTCTATAATAACTCGGCTGTAATAAATTACAGCTTCATCGGATTCATAATCCGACTTAGCTTGACCTCGAAACTCAATAATTAAGGCTAAATTCTCCTGAACTCACTCACAAAAGCAAAAGCTATCTACACTCGAACTACAGCTTCTTGATCCACCCTCACTTATTAACAAGTCGAATTGTGGGTCACAACCTTCTAATCTTCACATGCCAAAATGTTTGATTGAAGACGTGAACTAGCACAATAATAATGAAAAAAGAATAATTGAAGGACACGTAGAAGATATTCTTGTGAAAATAATGTCATTTTGCACATCTCACCTAACCGCACTAATGAAGCATGAACACAGTTAGACTGGAACTATAAGCCTAAAACACACCTCTACTTATTTTGACAACTAAGCAAAGTTTATTCTCTCATGGGGGCAAAGCAGTCGAAAACAGGACATTCTAAAGATCTCTAACAAAATATGAGACCCAAACCGAAAACCCGACACAACTCAATATGCAAAATTTTTACTCGAAGCAAGTTATCATCTATTTCAGCCTTGGGATATAAAATAACAATGTAAACACACTGAATTATTCAATCCACATGTATGTATCTATGTATGAAGTAAGAACAGGAAAAACCAATACAGGAGCGCAGTCAAAATGTACAACCCAATATGAGTTCAGAGACTACCATGTTTGAAGTGTTTATACACTGCCAAGGGAATTGTATAATTAAGAAGCGGCTTCAGCCTTCAGCAGCAGCGTACAACAATTGCATAATTTACATTTCAGTCACCAGAGTTCGTCGAAGAATTGTTGCTGCACAAGAATTTAAATTCATGATGAGGTTGTAACATTGATACGGACTTATAAATCTCAGTTTCCAGATGCATAAATGTATATATGATTTTTTGTTTGGTTGAAAACTAAGGCTTTGTTATATGGATGTAGTAAAAAAAGACTCATTTGGAGACAGTGCTTTTTTTTTTTAAAGAAAAGATATGTCCTCCAAAAATATTTCTCTGGTAATAAAACGTGTTTGGTCAAAATTGGGATCAAACAGTGAATACAAACACTACTTATTTCAAGAAAGCAAATATCTACAAAAAATGCTTTTAAGTATGAAAATGAGACGAGATGAGCAGTGCAATTGGATTATTACTAGGACCAGTACATTTGAGTAAATCACAAGCTTAATTTGTAGATGGAAGCAACTTTACCTTTCTACAAGGAAGGAGTCTAGTTACTGTATGAGCTCAGAGCAGCTATAACTGATCCTGTGGTGGAAAGGGTTGAGGCGACGTCCGGGTAATCTTTCCAAGATGTTGTTACCTTAAGAGAAGGGTAGAGCCATCTCTTTACAGAGTTTACAAAGTCATTAGGGTCGAAATTAAGGATGGCTTCCCAGTCAACTTGCAAACCTTGTGGAATGCTTCCAGTGAACTCCATGTTAGCTGCCAGAAATAAACCAAGCAGAACTACAAAACCGACTACAGCAGAGCCTCTTGATAGTGGCATGAAATTGAACCTGTAAAAAGATCCAGAATGAGCCAATGAAGTTCAAGAGTCTTATTAATCAGTTTTAGAAGAAGCATCTTACCAGTAATAGGTCATCCTTAAGATAGAATCCCTCACGTTTTCAAGGGCGCTGAAATCAGTAGACCCATAGGTTTCACCACTATAAGCATTACAAATTGCCTGAAACACAGGAATACAATAGGAGGTCTTCAGATGAAGTGGGATAATGAGTAACGTGATTAAAGGCAAGTCCTCTAACATTTGAGATGCATACTAGCCAGCAAAACCAAAGGTAAATATCTAAGACAGAATCAAGCATTCTCTTAGTGCAACAGTTTAATACGATGCTTAGTAGCAGCTGAATGCAATAAAAACTAAATCATGGTACAAACCTCCCATGCCGTTGTCATTTCTGTATCGAATTCATCCCATCTAGCAGGTGTACAAGGTGTTCTTATTGCAAAATCAAATCCTTGCTCTCCACTGAATAGCAGTTCACAGCATTAGAAGAATGGCAAGAAACATTGAAGAAGAAAATTGTAATTTACAAGGAATGTGGAACAAAAAAGACTTACGATTTCAACAGTGTGATTCTTGTCCCCTCAAGCTGCTTTCTGAAGAGTGAAAATAAGTTACAGGAGATTGCAAGTCAGTTCGAGAACAATAATTTCAATTACATTTATATTCTCATTTTGTCTTGCATAAATGTATAGATTAAAAATCAACCAACATAAGATGAACTAGAAAAAGGATCAAAATCACCCTTCAAAAGCTGAGCTGTTGCACCATGTAGCCAACCAGAAATCCTCACCAACAACTTTGTAAAGATCAGAGCATGATTCTGCACACATAATCTGATAGGGTGGTAAAAAATTAGTTCCTAAGCTGAAATTTTAGGAAAAAACAAGGATTCATAGCCCACCAAACCAATTTTTATGCAATCATGATGTGATCTCCATAAGAGTATATGACAATGGATGAAATGGGAAACCCACAAGCAAAGTATTTTTAACCTCCTGCAGTCAATGTATCTAGCAAGATAGACAAAAAGCTTATCTAATAATGACACAAATTTGTGACTTTAGTATAGCTACTAACTTACATCTTGCAACTTGCTACCTCCTGTTAAGTCAATAGTATTATCTGCCTTGCTGCACACATGCTTCTTTTCTTTAATGACCATCTTAGCACCATCAAAAGTTCTGAAGCATGGGCAAAAATCCAGTGTTAGTATCAGCCTTTCATCTCTATGTAATTGCAAAAACAAGCTATACCTCTGAAAATATGGGGAGTAGCGAACAACTCTTGTTTGTCCAAGAATAAGTGGAGTATGAGAACCAAATCCATTGTTGAACTCTTCACTGAAATGGAGAGACAAACGCCCCAATCAACCACAAAATGGAGTCCAAGTATGGTATGATATGAATGTCAAAGCAACATATACAAGAAATACTTGTATTTATGAAAAGCAGATCAATATCTTAACATTTTATTTTGGATCATGTTGTTGTTATCATGCTTACTTAAAAGAGAGAGAAAAAGTTATGAAACAAACACAAAGAAGATATTGGCTTTATTCTAGGATGAAAGAGCTCCACTGAAGTGTTGGGGTGTGTGTGTGTGTGTGTGTGGCTAGATAGAGCTTAATAATACACACTGGATTTAGTGGATGCACAATACTAATTTAAAAAAAAACAAGGTAAAAAATACAGCTATCTGAAAATTCTGCTGGATCCAGAGTAACTCGAGTGTCAAAAAAAACAATACAAAGTATTAGTCATTACAAAGGTCAAAAAATATGTTGCAAATTTGAGTTTTAGCTGAGCAATCAGCAGGACAGCAGGTAAACCTTATCAAATCAAGGAACTGAACTCAAGGAAGAATGGTGAATTGGTGATCATGAACTAGACTATTAGTCATTACCATTAACATTAGTGAGTGTTCATGATTGTTGGTATGTACTTCCTCAGTTAGTGCAAAAATGATTTTTCACAGTTTTTTTTTCAACACATCACAAGGATAGGTAGATGATTTTTATAAAAAAAATTACGAGTTGATACATAACTCAGATATTACCCCAGCTTATTGATCCATACGACAGGATCACAAGGTTCTGAGATTTGCCTCCACTTGACAGCCAATGAATAAACTTCTTGCCATGACAACATAGAACGGCTGGAAAACTTATCTTCTGAACTCCCATATGAAGTAGATGTTTCAGAAGTACTGCTTCTACTACAACCTAGCCCACCTCGGTTATGACTAAGAAAATTTGCACTTTCCTTTCTGCGGCCTCTCCTGCCATGCTTTGTTGTGCCCTTGCTAGCATGTTTCAATTCTGCTTGCAAACTACGCCAAGCTCTTGAAACCTTTTGTGCAATTTCAATTGCAGCCAATCCAGCCATACGATGCTGAGAATGAGACAGGTTATATGTCATGAGCACATTAATGTCAAAAATCCATTGCAAATACATCAAACATTGTTAGTGATGTTAGATATATTGAAGTCATTCTTAGATAAGTGACTTCAAACTGACAAGGTTATCTAAAAGACACAAGCAAAACTTAAGGCCAGTGCAGGACCAGAAGAATAATGAAACAAGAAGTTAAATTTTGAGCAATAAACATTTAATGGAATTTTTAATCACCTGACGCTTATTGGCTAAGAATCCTGGAGAATCATATTGAATCTTTCTACCAATTGAATCAGCTGCTTGAAGTAGAGAACTTTTTTGTTTTGTCATGGTAATGTCTTGCTTTTTAAGTTTACCCTTCCTAGGAGATTCACGCAGTGGAGGTTGTCGATAAACCTTTTCACATACATCCTTTGGATGTAATCTTTTGCACCAATAATCCTGAATTAGTCATAAAGCGTTACATTTTTTTTTTCTAAATATGGATAGAACTATAATATTGGAAAATAACTGTTAAAAATTGAGGTACTAACAACAAAAATATATCATATTACCTTAAAAAAAGGATCGATATCTCCATCAAGGTCAAACCAACAAAATTCACTGCTGATTTTTGAAGCAGTGTACAAAGCTATCTCTTTCTGCGGAGGAAGTAGCAACAAATTGAAGGCATAAAGGTATTGCTCAAATTATATCAACAACAAATGACAGCTGTATTGGAGTAAAAATAATGCAGCAACCATTAAGATTAAATATAAGCACATAAAGAGACAACAGAGTATTACATTTGATACAACCCGAAGTATGGTGACAATTGAGCTATAAATCAGTCATGCACACAAGCATGCCACAACTTAAATGGGCCAAATAACAAAGATTGATGCTAATTAGACTGGTATACTGCTCACCAAAGCCAAACCAAAAAGCAAAGTCGCATATTCCACAAAAATGAACTGTCTACAATGATGATAAAGTGGAACTTCATTTTTTGATACTTCGTTGCAATAATTAGTGTCAGCAATCAATTGATACCTGATAAAATGCAAGGCATTGAAGTACAAACTTATCCATGGATTCAAGTTCCAAATCTAAGGCAGCATCATAATCCTTGACCTGTCATTGCATTGACAATCAAGTGAGTTATAAATTGAGCCGTACTGCTCCAAGGAACACAAAGAAAAAATGAGCACAAGTTCTTAATACCGCTTCTTTAAACTCTCCAATGGCATGGTGGCAAGAAGCTTTAAGATACAAACACTCCATATTTGAACTGTCAATACTAAGCGCCATGGATAAATCTTTAATGGCATTCCTGATTCATTCAGTTGCACAGCTTAAAATTAAGAAAAAATAAAGCACGAAATTTCCAATGATGAGGAGAAAACGTTAAGAAGTGACACTGATAAGTCCACACAACGAATTTATTATGGTAAACCCATTAGAAAGATGTATAAATCCTCTTTACTATTGTCAAATATATATTGTTTTCTCGGTATCAAAGCTAAAGGTAACAAATGAAAGTCTATCCTTCTCAAAAATGATGACGAGACGTAACCAACCAGTTGATAATAGCAATGTACTATTCCACTAACATTAGAAAAATTCTCAGAACAATCTTTGTTCGATCTAAAATTCCAACATGCAAAGAAAAAAAAAACTAAACCAAATTATTTTGCTGGGTATTAGACTATACATCTTTCAAATAATACATAAGTTAATGGGCAAGATTGTCAAGAATACCTGTGGTCTCCCATTCCATGATTAAGCAGTCCACTTAAGTAGTAGGCTTTGGAGAACCTATGTTGGAGATTTCAAAGAGGTAAATATAGTCTATGCATTAAAGGGATGCAAGTATATATGGCGCATGTGAGCAAGAATTTTCAGCTATATAATGTTCATCATTCTTTGCAGTAATTACTTATTAACATAAAAAGGCAGATCAAAATAATACCTGCTATCAATTAATAATACTTGATTAATGCATTCAAAAGCCCTAGTAGTGTTTGCCAGATCTTGATATAGCTGCAATGGTGCAACAAAAAACATTTGCATATCTAATCAGAAACTATAGTGTTACAAACTTTGACATTTAGCATATAGAAGCAGATAGACGATATGATTATAAAGCATCACACAAGATAGTTGAAATTTCGGCATTATTTAAAAAAACATATTCAATGAGCATCTATGGGGCGCATTCTCTTGCTCATTGGCTGATACAGTGCCTTTAAGATGGATATGGCCCCTATATCAATATGGTGCATTTTAACTAAATTCAGCTATTATTATCACATAGATGAATTTCAGTTTTCCTTGGGTCTATCGAGTGCATCCTCCTGATCATAGTGTGGGTGCCCCCATCTTGACCCCCCCCCCCCCCCCTCCCCCCCGATCCTGCTTGTGTGGGACTATATGTTGGTGTTGTGTATTCAATGAGCATCTAGCGTAGAGGGGTTCAGAATAAAAACAGATTCACGTAGAAAATGCTGTTTGATAAGAAAAAGGGAGTAACATAAACTAGAAGGGACAATTTGCCTACAATTTTTAATATCTTCAATTTTGTAGCGTTACCATAAGCAGCGGTTACATGCTCAGGTAAGCAAGACCCAAGTTTCTAGCAGTGTCTCTATTTGACAGAATGGAATAATATCTCAAAGACAATTTTAAGATCTTTCCTACTTTTGTCAAGGAGGTTTTTCTAGGTCATATTACTATTAAAGCTACCTGAGTTAGATGAGTCCAAGCTTCAAGAAAGTCACGATCAAGCTGAATAGCCTTCATATGTGCATCCTCAGCTTCCTTGTATTTGCCGATGGATGACAAAGCAAGGCCCTAAGACAAGATTGACACAATACAATCAGTAGAACAGAGCTATGGATTAGGACACAATAATAAATATGATACCTTCTAGTAGCATCTGAAAAAGACTAACCAAATAAGTATATGCGGACTTGTTAACTCTATCAAGCTTAACACATGCAGAAAGATCATGCACAGCAGCATTAAAATCCTTGAACTTGAAACAAACAATTCCTGCAAGAAAGGTAAGAATCATTAAGTTTTGGCGTTTTGGCTGAACTGAAAGGATTTCAATTCCAATACCACAGTACTGACAAGACAGAACAACAATAGCTATAAGCACATGAGATATTTAGATGGAGCCATGGAGGTAACCCACATTAACTGATAAAAAGGCATGTGTGATTCTATACAATGTTTAAACTGAATTTTTCAGAGAAACAGAGTTCATGAGTGCATTGTATAAATGTTTAGCATTTATGAATCTGAAAAGGGATAGACTCTTGCTTAGACTTTAGAAATACTTCATATTTTAATATACAGCAACAAGAATAAAACTGTTTTGAAGGATAATTTTGTATTCCGTATATCGTGAAATTTGATGCTCAGGTCAAAACCATCTATCCAGAAAAACTATGGAGAAGAAAAGCTGAAACAGCTAAATCAAGTACAACCTTACATTGTAGAATAGCGAATACTTACCCCTTTCATGTAATACATCTGCAGAATCTGGTTCGAAGTCCATCGCCTTTGACAAGTCTTCAATTGCCTATAGTAAAAAAAAATATTGAAACAAAGGCATTCATCAATGTTAAAGTCAGTCAAGAATTTCGAATGGTATGAATCTTAGCAACAAGTTTTTAAATAAAAAAGTCACAATCTAGAGTCATTACTCATTACAGCAAGAAGGTAGAAACCATTTATGGCGAGTATCTCTATTATTTTATATATTATCACACAATCAGTATCTCAACATTTATTGTGATGCCATAGTTGGCCCTAATCGCTCACACAAATACATGGACAAAGCTCCAAGTTCATGTAGCACGAGACAGAGAATTCCAAAATAACATTTGACAAATTGCTTCACATGAATCAGTTATGCAAGTGAAACTCATAATGATTTCAATCGACTCCTGAGAAGAGAAAATTCATAAAATTTCTCCACAAGTTACTCTGGTACGGATATTACAGATTTAAATTGTTCAACCTGAACAGACTTGGAACATGCAACACCCTAAGACAGAAAGTGAAAGCATCCAGGGTTTAGATCCCATACCCCAGCAAAATCTCCCAAAGCAGCCCGTGCTTGTCCACGTCGTTTCCAAGCTTCACCAGCTGATGGGTCTGCTTGTAAGGCCTGTAACAGTAATTTAAAGAAATGAATATCATTGCAGAAAAATAATTTGCAAATTCATGTTTAATAATTCATATGAAACCTTTGAAAAATCAGCAATTGCAGCCTCAAGCTCCCGCTGGAAAGCATAGGCTGTCCCTCTTCCAATCAAAGCTTCAGGATAATCAGAATCTTCTTTCAGTATCTATAACATCATCACCAAAGGTATCAATATGGATCCATAATATATATAAATATATATATGGATTCATTACCAAAAAAAAAAAAGGGAAGAATGAGGATGCCAGAAAAAGAAAAAGTTATGAACCTGGTCAAAAATGGATACTGCATATGCATACCTTCCATCATTAACCTGCAAATTAGTCAAGGTAATTAGTTCATAGACTTGACTAACCACGAGCAGTTAACAACCTGCATCCAAAAACAGTGCTAGAGCATACCTCAGCTATACCCCTTGACAGCCGGAAATCAAGATTTATCGATTTTTTCTTAGAAATTCTAGCAACGCAAAACTTATTATTCTTCTTGATCTCGTCAGTCCATTCAAAATCTTCAGAAGACTTTTTATCTGACTTCGTAGGAGGTTTAGGAGCATCTCTATGGCCTCGTGGGTCAGAATTTTCTCCCACTTTACTTTGCAGTTCCAGGTTATCACTCATTATTTTCTCTTTATTACCGAGCTTCCCGTTCTCACTCACTTTTTTTACCGGCATGTTTGGCAAGTGAGACCCAGAAAGTTGTTTGATGTGATCCCCAGATGCATGGTCAGAATCACTGCTTTGTTCAGAACCATTGCAAGTTTCACGTTCACTACTACTGTGAACATCTATACAAGTTGAAGCTGACGATAAGGTAGACTCCAACATTGGATTTTCCGATGTAATTTGGTGTTCATCATCGTGATTGGTATTTCCATTTTGCTTTGCATCTACCAGTAGCTCTTCCAATTCCACTAATTGCTTTATGTCAGTAGACTGACGAAGAGCATGTTCGTAACCTTGCTTCCACATTAGGAGAGCATCATCTCTCCTTCCCAAAGCAGAATATGCATGGCCTGAAATTAGTAATATTATCAAGAGTTCAACCAAAATTACATCTGAAAACCAAAGCTACACTGGACTAGGAGAGCTTGAAATAGCAATTTATATCTAATAACAGACCCAGTTATCTAAGCTTTTTTTTTATTTGGATGTCTGTGATATCTTAAGCTCTATATAAACCTAACCGAACTTCAATAGGTCCATTGCTCGAGGTTAAATTCACCTAGCGGAGTTACATTTAGCCCTAGTACAGTGTTTCAAAGATTAAAGGTGTGACCGAACTGGAACTTAATCATCATATTAGCTAGTAGACACATTGACTCAAAAACTGACACCTATAGCTGATCATGCTGTACTCGGTAATATATAGACAAGCAGTGCATACATAATTTGCAATTAACACAGAATATGTATCCGTGAATGCTTGATATACAGATTGATCATTAGTAACAGAACTGAAGTGCACACTATTAGCTAAAATATAATACGACACCTATGACCTATGGACATATAATGACAATTCTATAAAAAAAAAATCATCAGGCAATGCGGCTAAAATGATCCAAGCCTACAGCTCTGAATAACTAAATTCGCCCAGTAAACTGTGGTTTTATACAGAACAAAACTCCAACCTTTAAGAATGTAAGCTTGAAGAGCTGCGGAATCAAGCTCGAGCGCCCGATCACAGTCCTTGATCGAATGCTTGTGAAGCTCTAGCTGGCTGTAACAATAAGCTCGATTGCTGAAAAACAAAACAAATGGCACCGGAAACCGAAAGTAAGAATTGACCGTTAAAATCAATCCAATCCGATCAATCAATCAAGAAAAAATGTCTCGGAGATACAGAATGCCCTAAAAATTGAAATAAAAATGGAGAGGAGAAGAGTGTGAGAGCCGAAAACCAGAGGTCCTGGACGGAGCAAGAGCGAATGAGAAGCGAGTCGAGGACGCGAATGGCCTTGGACCAATTGCGAGAGCTGCAAAGCCTAGCAAGCTCGGCACGTTCGGCGATTGGCGACGCCATTGACGAGAGAGAGGAGTGAGCTCGAGAACATACAGGAGGTTGAGACGCTTTGAGTTTGTTGTTTATCCAGCAGATCGATCGGCTTTATCAGCATGAGTGGGAGGTGGAGTTTCCTTCCGTTTTCGGCTTTCGCAACTTTTTCCACGGAGGGCCGCACGGGAAAGGGGGCGCAGAGAGAGAGAGTGCAGGGGTAAATTTGAGAATTTAGGAAATGGGAAAGAAGATAAAAGGAAATAAAGAAGGATAAAGAGGAAAATGTGAAAATTTTAAGGGCCTGTTTGGTTTGGGGTTCAACTTTTTTTTTTTATCGGTAAGATTTAAGATAGTCCAAGTACTATCTGGACGAAATTCTACAGATGGGTGTCGAACTGGCGACCTTAGAATTCTTCCCCCAAGGTCTAACCGGTCCGACTGGGCTCCTCACCCATTTGGGATTCAGCTTTTGCACAAAGTGAAAATGAATTTACAAAATATTTATGTTAATAATTCAGAAATTATAGATATTGAATAGCTCAAATGTGGTTATTTAAGAATTAATCCTTAGTTTGTAGCCTAAAACTCTTTGAAATTGTCCACATTAGCTAAGTTTTGTTAAATTTTTAGCATTATAACTTTCGGTTAGACTCGTCAATCGGGTCGATCGGTCGGATCATTTCGGGTTCAGGTCAAAACAGATTAAGGTAAATTACAGTTAAAAAATCGTCTTATGAAGTTCGGCTGGGCCGATTCGGAACTGCAATGTAGGACACCTTAGTTGGGCTCAGTAGTAGCCGAAGTTGGCCCAGCTCCAGAGTATCATCCGAGTGTAAACGTGTAACCTCTAGAAATTGACACGTGTCCACTTCAAGCTCACTTCGTTGATGGGCAGATTGTCGCAGGACGGCGACGACAATCGCGCGTCATCATTCCAGTCACATCCTCCCTCCAATTGGGACAAAATGGTGGCCGTCGGAGACTTTCTTCTCGCCGGACGATTCCACCGCCACCGTCCGATTCTCAACAATCCACCTTATCGGTCACACTATGCTTTCTCTAGTATGCTACTTCACCACGACAACGCCGAACGACGCCGTTTCAGCTCCGCGAGCAGCGAGTGGGATTCACCGCCTGAATTCGCCGGCGAGAGCGCGTACGACATTTTAGGGATTTCGGAGACAAGCTCCTTTGATGAGGTCAAAGTATCCTTTCGGAAATTGGCCAAGGAGACCCACCCAGACCTTGCCTCTTCGGAAGATTCCGAGGATTCGAAAAGGTTTGTTCAAATTGTCGCGGCTTATGAGGTACTCTACCTTTTCTACGTTTGCTTGGATTTTGGATCTATGTTTGTTGAGGTTTGATCATAAAATTAGAACGAAATGTTCAAAATTGTGATCTTTTTAGCCACTCGAAGGTGATGAAGTAGCTAGTTTCATGGAAAAAAAACTGAGACTTTGATAAGGTGCACTTTGGAAATAGCTCAAATGGATACAGTTTTAAACAAACTTTTTAAAATTAGTAAAATTTCCTCACACAAACCGAGGGAATAATTAAATTTACATTGCAGATTTTATCAAATCCGACGAAAAGGGCTCTATATGACCAGTATTTATCAGCACAGAGGGACATTAAACAGAATTATCATAGGCAACGTTCAAGTTCAAGTTCCAGCTACCATATGTATGCAACATATGCAAACACTTCGAAGGAAATGGAGGTTGTGGAATGGTTGAGATGGTACCGACAAGCTGTCAAAGACATATTATCAGAGAAGAAGGCAATTGGTGGAACTGGATATTTTGATGTTCTTCAGAGGGATTTTTATTCTGCAATCCATGCAGCATATTATGGTCCAGATGTTGAACCAATAGATCTTCTTCCTGATCGCTTCGAGGCTGAGGAGAGGTCAACTGATAATACGCCTGAAGTACTCCACTTGGTCTCGGGGCGTGACCTTTTTGGTGTCGTTCGTATTGCAGATAAGGTTTATCCTGAGTTGTCAGATGTGGATTATAAAAAGTTGGATTACAGTGAATCTTTGAGTTTGGATTCATGTTCACCCCTTGATGAATCAAGGGTCAATAAAAGTTTTGGCCAAAAAGTGGAAAACAAGGTTTTAGATGCTTACAAGAATCTAGAATTGCACATTTTTGGAAGGTTAGTTGCAACCGCTACCAGAGTTCCTCCTGGAAGATCATTTAGTGAGACACAAAATGAAGACTCTGAAGATAAAATATATGTTTGTACTAATTCATGTGAAGAACTAGTTCAAGATGCTTCTTTTGATGGGGGTGTTTCCAAGGCTATGTTAGGGAGAATAATTGGACTTGGGAATGATGAAGAAGAAAGCTCGTGCTTTGTATATGATAGAAGTGGTAAAAAGACTCATATGATTCTCAAACACAGGACACTCCTGGTTTGTTCTCTCAATTCATTCTTTTCATTTCATTTTTTGATTGCTGTTGATTTCACTTTGTGCTACCTATGGGCTTTTTCAGTAAGCTATGAACTATGGATATATGTTATAGGTGAAGCACATGCATTGGTTTCAATTAGGGGATGAAGTTTCTGTATGCGAGTGCAGATGCACAAGAGCTCGTATGCCCCCTAGCAAGTGAGTAATATATTGCTTCTGTTTTTTTTAAATCCACGAGGACATTACAGAAAATAATTTACATGTATGACAAGTAATATGGAGACACTATATTTGTCTGCAATAGGTATTGGCTGTTTGAGCCGCGCTGTAGTATGCATGATATTGGTGGTTGGTATGTAGAAACTTATGGCTTGGATAAGAAAAGGCGCAATGTTCCAAGCCAAAGATATTGGAATGGTTTTGATGCAGCTCTGCATTCTGAAAAGTGAGTTGATTCTCACTTCCACTTCTTAATTAGGAGCATTTCCTTGAATTCTCATCCGAATAATGGTACTTATATTTTTATAAAGAAAAATGTAACATGGTTTCTTTTTTGCTGCTTTATCTATCTTGTCACAATGTTCTCTACTAAGAATGATAATATGAAAGTTCTGGATGTTTGCTTGCTTTTTAATTCTACATGAATATTCCAAAGTCCCAATCAATATACAAGTGAAAACATCAATTTTATCTTGTTTGATTGCTTGAGTTGTTTAAGTTTTTTATTTCTGTATTCACACATGTGTTTGGGCAATTTCTCCCAACTGCAGAAAACTCCACCCGGCAGTTTATCTACTTGCTCTTGCATATAGGACACTTGATATAGAAATTGCAAACAAGAGGAAACGAAGTATCAAGAATGTTATTGAGGGAAATCTGTTCAGATTCTTTACTTGGTGCAAAAAACTTGTATAAGAGTACCATCTTATAGTGATTGTCCTGGTAAGCGCCATTTTACTCTTGGACCTGGTCTATAGTTACGTGTCACAATCTGCTCATTCTTTTCGAGAAAAATTCCACAATAGTCCTAATTTCAATTATTTATTCCAAAAATACATCTCTATCATATCTTGTTTCCAAAACTATACTAGTATACTTTTTATTTTAAATTACAAAACTATCCCAGATCCTAATGGATTATTAGTTAAGCCTTGTTTCCAAAACTATACTGTTGTGTTGCATCTAATGTATATACTATGCATCTTGAAAGTTGGCTTTTTAATAGCTTGAGAACGACAATTGGTATAAGACAACAGCCTTCTTTGAGTAGAAAACAAGCAAGGACATATACTTGGCTGCTCACTAGGGCAATGTATATTCCCTTATAGCTTTCTCCATCAGTGATATCAAGAACAAACAACGTCTTTGCATTGGAATTCTATATATGTATAGCAGTGGCTTTAATTTGGGCATTCATCACTTAATTTAACATAGCTGGATCCTGCTGTTAAATTACTCAAATGGCTTGGCTGTCATTCACATTATGCATTTTAGCCACTTATCTCACCACCAACATTTTCACTTCATGTGGTAATTTTTGCATCACATATAATAATATATAAAGCATTCATCTAATTCATTTGTCTCAAGTTTTTTGTAAGTTGTATACATTGCAGATGCAAGACTAGTGAAGGTATTCAAGTCTGTGAGTTGGGAACCAAGAGAGGACTTGGACTACATAAATCCGGCTGATATTGACTCATACAGCAGATTTGACTCCTACCTGGCACCACAACCATCGGCTGACGTCATCATACCTTTAGGTCCCACCGAGCCGCCTAAACCCTCCATCTCCATGGTGTCGGCCCCACCAGAACACGCTGCCAAGCCGCCAACTCACGGGCATCACAAGGGGCATCCTAGGTTCGCGTTGTGGTGCGTGGCGAGGCCCACTGTGCCAGAGCCGATGCTGCAGAAGGCAATGGACTATGCTTGTGGGTTCGGTGCAGACTGCAAAAATATCCTGCCAAACGGGCCTTGTTTTGCGCCGAATTCGTTGTTTTCGCACGCCTCTTATGCATTCAATAGCTTTTGGCAGAGGACTAAGAACAATGGCGGCACCTGTGATTTTGGAGCAACTGCCATGCTCATCACTGTTGATCCTAGTCAGTTTATGCTCTCTCTTTCTCTTTGCATTAATAATTTGATCAAATATTCAAAATGATCAAATATCTGAGTAACATTATCAATTATCATTTTTCCTTGTATGGCAGGTTTTAATGGATGCCATTTTAATTACAACTAAACTTTCAGAACAGAAGATGTGCAACAAGAGAAACTTCTTTCTGGTGAGAAACACTGTGCAACTACTTGTGGATTATTACTTATTAGTTACTACATACACTGTATGAACAAATATCATAATTCATAAATGTGTACATATATGAAATAGGCAAATGATTGATTAGTGCACTTTACTTACTAATGCAGAGTCGTCCAGGACCAGAAGTTGGATTAGATGAGGAATAAAAACCTAGCCATGTCACACGATGAAGCTTTATTGGCTGTTTTTTACATATCAGAAGTGTGGCTTCTTGTGAATTCAATTTGTTGTCAACGTTTAGCTTTTACATCATTTATTTTTAAAAGCTTTTTTTGTATATATAATTTATAATGTTGAAATGAATATGATTATGAATTCATATCTGTTCGGTGGAGTTGTATTAGAAACTTTACAAATAGATTTATAAACTCTCTCACAAAAATAAGAAATCCTTTAAAAAATATAAAAACAAGATTTGGAGAGAGAAGAAATCAATTTCAACTTTTTATTTGTTAATTAATGGCCAAGATTTGTTAATCAATTCCTATAAGTAATGTTGTCTTCTTGTCTCTTGAGTTATCTTTACAGAAACAAATCAGGTTATCATAACAAAAGAAAATTCCTGAGTTGGATTACATTGTTTGGCAACATACCATATGAGTTATCTTTTAGGGTATCAGCATGGGAGATTAAAAAAATAACGGTCATAGGTTAGAAAAATCGAAAAAATAGGATACTTATAGGTTAGAAAATCCGAAAAAACAATAGTTTTTCTAAGGACATAGATTAAAAAAATCGAAAAAATAAATTAATAACTCTCTGTTCTCGGCTTCTTTGATGACTTCCTGCCCTTCTTTCCATACTTTTCACCTAAATATTTATCAATTTCTTCTTCATCGTCATCTTCGCGACTCTTCCTTTTGCTACCTCTCTCCTTCATTGTCTGTACATGTTAACATAAACTTGTCAACATGATATAAAAATGAACAACGTGATGATAGGTCACATTGTAGATACATTTAAATGTAAAATGAAATAGCAAACTTCACCATGAGAGAAATCCTATTAGCCTCTGTAACACGTTTTAGTAGCAACATAACTTCCTCCTCCTCAGTTGGGTACTCGGATAACTTCTGATCTGTATAAAAAAAATACAAACACATGATGTAATTAAATGATAATGAAGTTGTAATTAACCCAAAGGGAAGAAATAATCTGCACCTATTAGTTTCTCTATTTGTAAAAACCACTCTAACTCGTATTGAGTAACTAACGAAATAGCAATGCCACTTCTTCCAGCACGAGCAGCTCTTCCAACACGGTGTATATAACCCTAAACACAAAAAATTGTGATATAAGATAGAACAATATTGTAATGGATGCAATGAAAAATGATATTAATATAAAATCACTTTTGGAATTGAATCCCTATTTGTTAATAGAATTATAAGATTGTCGATGTGAGATGTACATTCTTAGAGAGGAAAGTTGCAATTAGTTCTCTATGAAAATTTTGCGGGATTGGCGAGATAGGGTGTTCATTGAATCATAAAATGAAGAATTAGAAGTAAAAGACAATGTTGTAAAAAGCATTAGACGGATGCTAGACGGAGAGGAGTCGCCTAAGCAGTCTAAACCACTTTTTAGACACCTAGATCGACAAGCCAAAACAAAAGTTCCTAGATGAGATTTGGACCTTTCCGTTTCTAGACGAGATTTTTATAACAGTGTTAAAAGAGAAACGAGAAAGATTTATATTATAGAAAGTAGGACATTATGAAGATAATACTAACCTTAGAATTGGATGGAATGTTATAGTTTATAACCAAATCGACCGAAGGAATATCAAGGCCTCTACTAGCCACATCGGTGCAAACAAGAATAGTACAATCTCTTGCTTTAAATTTGTTCAATGCTCCTATTCTTTTATCCTGCACAAAGTTCATCTCTTCACCATTAAAATTGTGGATTCATCAAGAAAGATAATTGTCAAAAACCTAAAACTATGATTACAACAAATTAAGATATGTGACATTTGAGCACCTGGGTCATATGGCCATTGATAGGAATTGCCCTAAATCCAAGATTTCGAAGCATTAATGCCAAACGGTTTGTTTCGTTACATGTGCGTGTAAAAACCATTGTTGTACTTCCAGCTTTCATTGTCAAAACGTGCACAAGATAACAATCCTGTTCGTAAGTCAAGATGAGCAATTAGAACATGAATGGAAAGAAAAATAAATAATTAGTCAAGCCAAACATAAATTGTGCTTGGTATATGTACCAAGCTCTCTATACAACACATAGTGTGCATGTTTTTTCTATGATATACCCTAAGAATATAATAATATACGAATAGTAATTTTAGAAATTAAATTTTAAAAGAAAATAATAGACACGTTATATCAAAAATGTTAAAAAATTCACTAGCTAACTTTTTTTAAATTAAAGATGATTATTATGAGCCCTAAGGGTATAGGATACAAATCATTGATATATAATATATCTCGATTTTTTGTGTGACAAAAATAGCATATATTAAAAAAAATTGTACATAGATGGAAGAAAAATATGGTTTAAATTAACCTTGTACTTGTCTGGAACGAAAAGATAATGCTGCTTCAATGCACCCACAGTCGAATATTTTGAAGATGTCTCAATCTACTAGTACATATAAGGTCCAAAATGCAAAAAATAATAAAATTGTAGATTAGCATATTTAATTACATGAAAGTTAAGCCTTCAATGAAATTTAAACTAAAGTTATTCACATGGCATATTCTATGGCTCACCTTGACTGGATTTCTGAGACAAGCTCGTTGGAGCTTCTTCACCTTAACATAATTAAATAAACTCCACAATATCAGCAAAAGAGATTAAAAAACACATGAAGGTTTTTACACATAATTAATAAGATAACATGTACAATTCTTGATTAAAAAGGATGATTGGATGAAGATGAGTATAAGAACTCCAGCAAAATTTTCAAATTCATACACTAAAAAACCAAGCTAGAGCTCAAATCCCACATCTCCTACCATTTAAGATTTATTTCACAATTCAAAAGCCAATATCTAGATTTTAATTTATGGAAAATCCAAAAAAAAAACTAGCTAGTTGAATTTTCGGATATGTATGAGTTTTGTTTGAATTTCTAGAAAAAGACTTGTGCATAATTATAAAGAGATATTAATAGATATAGATGATAAGGGAGGGACTATGGTCTAATATTGAGGAGAATGATGAGTTTTACATTCTTAAAATTGCCCTAAAACAATCATAAAGGCAAACACATATCATATAGGTTTTGCTCATTTCTACAAAATAAAAATGAGGAATTTTAAAGTACCTTCTTGGTCATAGTGGCAGAAAATAAGTAAGTCGTTCGCTTGCGAGGAATGGCCTTTAAAATCTCATCCATTGATTTCTGAAAATCTTCACTAAGCAATCTATCCGCTTCATCCAATACCTATGCAAGAAGTTTTTAAACAAGATGAACACAATGTTAATTATGCTTAGAAGATCAAACAATAACTTATAAAATGTAGAACATCATAACATACCAAATATTTCAGCATATGACTATAATCTGAGATTGCTTTTGTGTTTGTGAAGTGATCCACAAGACGGCCAGGAGTCCCAACCTTAATAGAAGCATGTAAACAATTTAAGACAAGACAAAGCTAGAACATTATATAAGTGTAAGAATATATTACACTTAAAATACAATAACTAAGAAAAATAACAATACATATATAATGTCACTCGAATGACTACTTACTATGATGTTTGGCCTTTTTTGGGCCAATTCTCTTTCTTGTGTTTGCATATTAATTCCACCAACCAGCTGCAACATGAAAAGCACACTTCAAATTGCAATTTAGCCCATGAACATCCAAAAATACAAGAAAAAAAATGCTAAAAATTGAGATTATGAAGAACAAAAATATGAAGCAAAAATAGTTAAAAAAAATACCGGTACAACTTTTAGGTCAATACTAGAACCCAAAGCTCGAAATTGCTCTGTAATTTGCAACGCTAGCTCCCTAGGTTACAAAATTAATTTCACAAAACATAAGGTAATTTTTTTTAAAATAACTAGAAAAATAAAATATAATAACAAAAACAAGAAGAAAATCATAGAATTAATTACCGAGTAGGGGAGATAACACAACAAAAGTATGGCTTATGAGGAGACTCCAAAAATGCTTGAAGAACCGGAAGAGCAAAGGCTCCGGTTTTGCCCGAACCGGTTTGTGCAAGCCCGATTATATCATTCCCTTTGTTTACAAAAAATCCGAATTCAAATTAAAATTAAGATAATTATGTGAATTAATTAGGCATAAAAAAATATATACCTTGAAGAGCTTGAGGGATGACTTGTAATTGTATCTTAGTAGGGAATTTCCAGCCCAAATTGGCACATGCATCTACGAGTTTATCGCATAATCCAAGATCCTTGAACGATTTATTATTCACTTCTTGATTATCTTCTTCTTCGTTTTCCATTGTAGGTAATGTGGAATTCTAAGCTTGATAATGAAATAGTACAATCTCAAAGGAGAGTTTGAAGGAGATGAAGGAAGAGATGGTAAAAAAATGACGGCAAAGAGAGGGTTTAGGGTTTTGATTCTTTTTTATTTATTTGTTATCACTTATTTATCTCATTTCCTTATTTATATGATGATAATTAATTATATTAGGAGAATTTCTATCTTTCTAGGATTATTATGTAAATATATTAACGATTTTTTTAACTTTTTTTTTTATTATCTTTCTAGTATCTTTATTTTAGAAACTACAACTCTATAAAAAAATAAATAAACTATATAAAATAAAATAAATTGCCTTTAATAATAAAAATAATAATAAATTTTTATTTTGAGGGACTTAATCTATGCTCAAAAATAGGTTAGAAAAATCGATATACTAATTCGTTTTGGGTTTCGTATATATACATGTTTGAATACATTTTTGCCCTCTTTTCTTAACAAACCCAAAACGAGGCTACAAAATAAATACCTGATTAGGGAGTAAAACGACACTGATGGATCTAACCAAGTTGAGAAAAACATGATTATGTTAAACAAAACATACTCCATTGTTAGTTTGTTACGGTTAAAAATTCATATATCCATTAAACAATATTATTTTTTACAACATAGAATAATAATAACCGAACTCCAAATATACAAACCCAAAAGAAAACTATATCAATATTTTATCTCTTTCATTTTATACAAATCCAATAAATAATGATAATCAAAGATTTGTTTGCCTGCTTCGTAACGATAAAACGAGGCCCAATAGTCTCATGAATAATTGCACGAGTTCAAGTCTAAGAAGAGATATTTGCACGTTGACATTCCCAAGAATCAAAATGCTCAAGATCAAATCTTTTGACAATTACACATTACATCTAGTTTTACATCTTTTCCCCTGAATTATCCTCCAGATTACACAAAGCGCAAAGCTTTCCTAATCGCTCCAAATCAAGACATCCTCATCATCTTCTCATACTCCTCGAAGGAGTTGATCTCATTTCATCGGCATTCGTCGACACCGGACTCTCCGAGGTATCCGAGCTACTATTCTCGCCGTCTCGGTCCTTCGTCGACCAGAGCTTCGAGAACATTCTCTTCGACATCACCATCCCCTTCACCTTCCCAACCGCCACTGCCTCGTTGTTGTTCGAACAGCTCCTTTCGCTGCTGCTCGTTGCTTGGCTGCCAAGTTTCCCCTTCAGCGCCTTTATCTCCTCCCAGTCCTCGTCCTCCGTCGCTACTGACCTGGCGCTCCCGTGGGACCCACCTGCCCCGCCGGATGTAGAAACCCGAGCCTGCTCGAAGAAGAGCACCTGCACCACTACGCGCAGAGGCAGGCGCTCGTTCTGGACTGCGTGCGCGCAGGCCTCTGCGGAGAGCTTCCTGCAGTCCATCAGCCTGCAGATTCGCTTCCGCTCGCTCTTGCTGATCCCGGGGTGTTCCTGCAGGAAACATATAGATAATGTGTTGATATGAAAGTCTTATAATGTAAATTGTTACAAATACAAAAGTCTTATGATGTAATTTGGTACAAAAGATGATAATGTGTTCAGACAAAAGTCTTATAATGTAAATTGGTACAAAAGATAACAGTGTGCTCATAAAATGTCTTGTAATGTAGATAATGTGTTGATACAAAAGTCATATAAAGTAATTGATGTGGAATGTAGTGAAAATATGCAAATATCTTAGAGGATGTGTCTGTAATTCAGAACAAATTTTAGCTATTTGATGCAAATCTGAAAAACTGTATTTCTCTTGCACTCTTATATTGGTCATTTTACCAGCATTAAAAAAACCACTACTTAATTTATTAACTACAACTGATCATGAGGCTAAACAAAAATTACTAAATAATCAATATTTTCATCTAGTGTGCATAATTCTTACTAGTTTATCACCTCCAGCTGAAATTTTTAAACCATAACATAAACTAGACCTTGCCAAACACGCCCTAAGACGACAAAAACAGAAAGAATTTGCAGTGAGTAAAGCTTACCTTCAAGAACATGTCAATAGCGCGATAAAGCCCATCATGAGATGGTCTAGGGAACCCAGATACAAGCTCTGCTAGACCCATGAAGCTTGAAAATGGCAAATTAGGATCTCTTGATACCTCAGCAAGATAAGAATCAACCAGCTTTGCCACCGTTCCTTTAGAGGCGTCCGATGGCTTCTCGATTTCAATGATTGAATCGGGCTCGTTAGGCTCCTGTGAAATATACTCCTTAACCAATTCAAAAATGACATCAACATCATACACTGCTTCCTCTTCCTCCGCAGAAGACGACACGCGAATCAATAAATCAGCAACAGAAGCCTCCTCCAACTGTGCTGCAATTCTTCCCATGAGCTGTTTTCGTACCGTCTCACCGCACCCTAAAACCAAACCTGCTCTCAGCAACCTCAGCAAGAAACCACAAGAAACGCTGCGTTTCTCTCCAGGGAGGAGTTTTATAACAGTCTCAACCAACACTCGGGTTTTCACTTGATCTCCGCCTTGAACCGTACCCTTACTGAAACCGGGCACTCTTTTGAAAGCGTAAGCCTTCAACGCCTCACCAATGACATCACTAGAAACTTTCCCTTTCGACTTGATGCTCAAAATAACCCTCTTGTAAAATTCAATATCAAGATCACACAGATCTTCAGCCCACCAATCCTTTGGAACAGACTGCTGCTTAATCACTCCATTCCATTCTCCATTCTCAAGCTTTCTCCGGTTATAAGTGTATGACCACTCGACTTTTGAAGTGACGACAGAAGCCTTGGAAGCGACAGCTTCTACACAGAGATTGACCAGCTTGAGATCCTCACACCATTGGAGGAGAGGTTTTGTAGACTGGAGTACTATAATAGAGTCTTTCCAGCCTCTGAAGATGCTCGAATTGAGGAAGACATCAATCTTGTAGATTAAGTTTCCCTTTTCGATGGTTTCATACATCTCAAGATACTCGGCTGCACAGCGTGCTGATATCACGTTGTAGGCGTTTAGTGTGACTGTCATTCCGTAGCAGAACTTTGCGCATATCTCAAATGCTGATGCTCCTCCTGGGATTTCTTGGATGGAGATCTCGTCTTTACTCTCCTGGTTTGTAGTTGCAACAAGCTTTTGTAAACGAGCACTCTTCGATAGCAGAGGAAACTGTAAATGGAATTTTTTTTATATCTAAGAGACCAATTTTCAATGAATTGTACAAAATTAAGTTTGTCAGATTAGAGTTAAATAGAATTCATACCTTGTGAAGGTAGAATTTGACATCAGCAATATTCACAATGAGATCAGTGGACAATTCAGTAGCAACATACCTGCAGATAAGGCAATAATTTAACAAATATGAGATTTCCAATGTGGAAATTGTATTTTATTGCAGTTGCAATTACTCATTTGAGAAATTATCAGATCAAAGAAAATGAATCTGGAAGAGCAAATTTTTATTATGAAATTGTATCTTGCATCAGTAGTGCCTATCTACCAGCAGATTTGAAAATTAACAGTTAAACATTCTTCAAAACAATCTAAGGCAGAGTATCACAGCCAGATCCTGGTGGATTATAAGTGCAAATCCAGTTAATCACTCATTAGATCTAAATAGGTTTGGTGCAGATTTCATCTGGTTTAGAAGATGGCTTACAAATTTTGAAACTTGGAAACAGAACTCAAAATTGGCACCAAATGTAAAGCTAAAGAACAAGCATGAGTAAAACTGTCAATCAAACAAACTTCAAAAAAGATGCTAAATGAAAGAAAGAATGTAACTTTGATTGGAAAAATGATTGAATGGAACTCACCTGATATTATCTCCTTCAGTCTGAAAGGCATCAGGCTTGGATCCAAGTTTCATAAACTTCATCTTGGCCACACAACAGATGAACAAAAGTGCATAAAACAAACTCAAATCTGAATCAAGAGCTGACCTTGTGATCTCTCAAGAAACCGTTTATCAGATTCAGAAATTGTGGGAGTTTTTAACAGATAAATTGCAGGAAGAAGACTAATTTTTTCTCAGTTCTTTTGAATATTTATAAAAGATTCCCTGAAATCTAACCAAATCCCTCACTGAAACCCACTTGATCCAAATCTGACACCACTGTCTCTTTGTTTCCCAGCTTCAATTACCTGATTTTTCAGCAACTCACATGCCCAAGCCAAAAACCAAAACAAAGAGGTAAAAATCCT
Organism: Fallopia convolvulus; assembly: GCA_964016875.1. Taxonomy (NCBI): domain Eukaryota; kingdom Viridiplantae; phylum Streptophyta; class Magnoliopsida; order Caryophyllales; family Polygonaceae; genus Fallopia; species Fallopia convolvulus. The sequence goes on from OZ024732.1 coordinate 56,751,850, forward strand.
TTCTTTTTCAAGACTCAGAAACCCTAGATTTAAATCCTCTCTTTCCCCAATTCTGCTGATTATAAGCTGAAGCCTTATTGATGCAAACCTGCAACCAAAACAACAACGTAGTATGAGTAAGCAAAACAAAGCAAATGGGTAGACAATAAGCATATTCCCTTACTTTTATATGCTTATTTTTTCTTCTTGTGTTTGGGAAATCAGAAGCATTGAAATTGGAATCAAAATCCTAGCAAGTATACTGACACGAAAACCAATCATTCAATCCATTTGCGCTCTGTTTGGTTGCCCAAAACAATAATTCAAGCAAAAACTCAGCAAAGATGAACCAAAGCATTCATTATTAAGCAAGAAAGATGGAATCTTTGCTTGAGAGAAGAAGACTCACCGTACCAAAACAAAAACCCATGTCTCAAAAATGTTGTTCCTTGTAGCCTTATCTCTTTTTAATGGATATCTTTACAGAAGAAAATGTTTCCTTCTTAAGCATAATATTCTTGAAAATGGATGGATGCCCACTTCTCAGTGTTCTTCTCTTTCTCATGATTTTTGCCTTTATCTTTTTTTGGTTGCTTTTTTGGTGGCCTTCTGGCTGGCCCTTTGCAAGTTTGGCACGCCAATCTGACAATGTCAACTTCAATGCCTCCTCTTTGATATACAATACTCTGTACACAGCAATCTTCTATTGAGAGGAAAATGACCCATCTTCTATGTTTGCAATTGCATTGCCTTTTAATTCTGGCATACTTTTGACAATAATGCCTTCAATATAGCCTCTAATTCTTTCTTTTGAGTTGTAATCTTTTTAGTTTAGATTAGTTTAGTAGTAATATTTAGCTTTATATGTTGGGGAAAAAAGTTGTGTTGATTCAGTTTTTTTCATTGCTTTTAACATGGGTAATGGGAAAGACTTTTTCAGTGTTATTAGTATTATATAAGTCTGAACTGATATATTATGGCTGGAAAAAAAAATATATTGTTGGGGACTTTGGTCTGATCTGTGGGTATCACATGGCTCCCACATTGAATTTTAGATCTTTGGATAATATATTATAATAATTTTTATTATTTATTGTAAAAATATTTGCTTATTCCTATAACAGCCTTGAAGTTGAACATAAAAATAAGAAGAGAAAAGGCATGTTAAATTACTGTTTCTTCAAGCAAGTTCTTATAGTCAAAAATAGGTAAAGCTCAAGTTAGTTTGATACTATGATAGCAACAACAATAACTAAGATCGTTCAAATTGAATCATGCCTAAATATTTGACTTATGTACATATACCACAAACTGACCTATTGTGTATTTTATGCTAAAAAACAATTATACGCTTCTTACCCTAAAAAATCACCAATAATTATATGCTTTTTCTTAAGGTCACAGACTGAACAAAATGTCTTAAAAATCCACCACTCATTCTATATTCATTAGAATCAATGTGTTTTTCATACGTGGAATGATTTGGATCATACAAAGACATTTATTTAATAACTAAATCCGACATCACTGGTATTGTTAACCTGGAAATGACGTTTCTCTGTTTGCGAATTGGTTCATTTTTTGCACTAGCTATAAAATCGACTCTATTATTTACTCGGTATATTTTTTATTTTTGGCATTATATATAATAATAATAATAATAATTAATGTGTGGGCTTCCAAAATATTGGTTAAAAAGTTGTCTCCTCGTGTAATCTGTAACCATCAGATGTCATTATTCTACCTATCAGAAAAATCAAAGGCTTGTAGTAAGTTATGACATATGAGGAAGATATATATGCATGGGTGGGATTAGTTGTAAAGCCGGGCCTCAACCGGGTTTGGACCGACCATCTATTTGAAACTTGTCATTTCTGATAAGGTACTAGTCATCCAAAGGCTTAATTAAAAAAATTAATTTCTAGAACCAACATGAACTAAGTATAAGATTGAACAAACTAGCAACCCTTTATAGGGTTTTATCATTTGTTTTTTAGAATTTATTTTCTCTGAATTCTTAGCCATGTATATTTATATTAATCGTACACAATCAATCTTATCTATTTCTAAATTCCATGTTCAAATATCGTAATTAAAGTTTTAGTTAAATGATGAGAAAATAAGAAATCCAATTAAACAGGTTTTAACCTAGCAACTCTAATAATAATTAAATGATATATCGAGAATATATGATAACACAACTCAAGCTAAAAGAAGTTTTGGACGATACGTGGGCAACATATAAACCATTAAGGCCTATGATATTTCTAACTTAGCAAAATAAAAAGGTGAGGTGTCGCCATTTTTGTCCACTTTTATGATTACACTTTCCAATTTCCAATCCAACTATACAAATGCATCCTAAGATCTTATTGAGATCCTCGAATAATTCTCTTCCACGTTTCCCGTACGATATATGGACATGAAACCACACAATATAATGTTCATAATGTTCATGGAGATATATAAAAAGCATGCAAAATACTAGGGGACCCCATTTTAATGAAGACGTTTAATCAAGGTGTAAGATTGCTCAAATAATTAGGATGGAGATAATATAATGGATATAGGGTTGTAAATTAACAAAGATCAATTCGATTTTTGAATCAGTTAAGTTTAATTTTGTCTGTGGATTGATAAAACGAGTTGAACTTAAGCACCATCTTAAAGCATCGGAAAAAAAATGAGCTAATTTTGAGTATAAGAAAACGCTACTCGTATGTTTATGAGCAAACTTGATTGTATATTTAATTATGAACAAATTAAATTATAAATTCATAAACATAATTCATGTATGTAATACATTATACATTATATTATGTACTCCAATAATATATTATATATAGTTTACGTAAAACTATCTAATTTTATGGTCTCTCTCTAACTACATATTCCAATTTTTAATTTTATTTATTTATATAGATGATTAATTAATATGTAAACGAATTATTCACGAACTTATCTCACATAAAACCTAAATGATCGGCTAGCTCACAAACTATGTTCAATTTTATTGAGCCTTAACCAAACTCAAATAAAATTTTAAATTTGAACCAAATTCAAGTTCACTTATTTTTAACTGAGCTCATCGAGCATGAACAATTCAAAAATCGGCTTGGGTTACCATTAATCCTTTATCTACCCTTTCTCTAAACAGTAATCACCCTAGCAATATTGGTCAAACGTTAATTTCATTCACAATACTATTATCCGCGGGTAATTAAGAAGCTCCAACAACTGTAATTATTGCCACCACTAAGCACTACTTTAATTTTCCTAGTGTGAAGCAACTACTTGATTACAAGCTCCTCGATCATTTCTTAACCAAGTGAATCGGTGTATGGTAAAACTTGATTTTTTTTTTTTTAAATTGCAATTGCTTTAAGAAATAATTAAATAAACTATAGGAATAGAGAAAGTGATCACACTTGAATTTAACTAGAAATACATTTTATTCGAGTGAAAATTAGTTATGTGCATTAACGATTAATGTACCTTAAAGATTGCATGTAGCTAGCACAAACTATTATGATCGTAACTTTTTGTGACACACTTTTTGGCTAGCTTTAGAGTCTTTGGAGATTCCGCTCATGATCATCAAAATCTCTCAACATAATCAATAATCATCATAAATCCTACTTTATTTATCTTACATTTCAATACTTCATTGAATTCAACTTATGATGCATTTCTCAATTCCCCACCTCTTATATATGATCCTAGTTCCTTCGAAATGCCATAATGTACTATATACGAGGTTCCATCTTTTGGAAGGGCTCATGAATTGTTGTTTAATGGATTGATTTAAATAATTCTTTGCAAATTTATCAATCAATACGAATGTTTTTTTATTAAAGTTGGGCATAAAAGTAGTTATTTTCAAAGTTTTTGGTATTGTCGGTAAATACTTGATAGTTGAGATATCTTTTGAGTAATTTTCCCAATTTGAGAGGAGAAAGTTATAATTAAAGATTTAAAGCCCGAGCCCATACTTTTCTTGAGCTTTCTCACCCTGCGCTCCATCTCTTTCAAGTTTCAAACAGAGTGGTAAGTTCGCAATTCGTAACTCCATTGCAGTTTGCCTGTTCAATTCTTTATCTTTTGCGCAAGATACAAGCTTTATCTTAGGTTTTATATATTTCAATGTCTGATTCATCAGATTTGAAATCGCTAACCCTAATTTTCTGTATGTCTATGTTTTTGAAGTTTTGATCTTTTGGGGCATTAGGTTTCGTTGATTTGCGTGGTTGATTGTGAATGGATCCCACACGCTCAGAAGATGTGCTGAGGTTTGATCTTACTTTGTGATTCGGCTGAGTAGGAGGTGTTGTAGTTTGACATTGATCCTATTTTGTTGATGGTGTAATTTGCAGACATGTAGAGAAGCAGTATGAACTTTTGAAGGAAGCACACAATAAAATGGCCGATGAATTGCACAAGCTACAGGTAATTCCTTTGGAAGGGTTCTGAAATTGCATTGGTTCAATTATTATCTGCAATGTTTATCTTTGTGATCTAGGTACAAATGCTAGACCTCCTAATAGGTTATTTTCTGTTCCTTTTTGTATCAGATTTTGTTTGATTGATATAGCTTCCATATTGGCTGATTGAAGATTTTAGCAATGTGTGTTCTTGCTCTTTGCTGGTGAAACTCAAATGAGGAAGAAAAAGAGTCTAGTCTGATTCATTTTGGTAACATGGCAATGTTGTTGATGAGTTGCTTGCTACATTGTGTGTTGTTTAGGTGGAAGAAGAAATGCTCATGTACAAGTTTTATCAAGTCAATTCTACTTTTGGCCTGATCAATTTGGTAATGTCTTCACTCATCAAACATTTTTTTTTCATAGTATCATTAAACACTACATACTGATGTTTTAGATGGAATGGGGGTATATAGTCATGTGCATTTTAACTGCAGAGCTTGAATTAGAGGAAGAAACTAGAGAAAAATAAAATAGTTCAAAATTCTAACCATAGGTTTGGCTTCATGTTTTGGTGTGAAATGAGTAGCTACTAGCTAGTTCATATTCCCTAGCTCTTTGAAGGTGAATTTTTACAGTTAATTTATGATTTCATTGTTAATGTATGTAGGGTAAAAGAACTGATAATGCTGCAATTGCTGAGGGGGATCAAGATGTACAAACAGCAAACAATTCAAGCCAGCCAAGTGAAGTAGCATAGATTTCATCTTCTACAACATGACTACATGTAAATCAACCCTCATCATCTTCATCTATTTAGGCCATGTAAAAATTATGTGTGGATCAATTAAATCGTTTTCATATTGATCTTCACATGAGTTTTCTCAATGATTATGTCATATGTAGTGGGTAAGTCAACTCTACATGTGTGTAATTTTTCTTCCAAACAGACAACAGAGAGCCCTCAATTCATAAGAAATTATGCATATACCACACAAACATAAGAAATTATGCACATCTCAAACAAACAATGTCATCCAAGCTATCTTCAAAGCTCCAATGGTGAAGGATAATGTAACTATAAAGGATTGTCAACCTTGTCACTTGTGATTCTGTCTTCAAGATCCACAGGATAAAAAGGGTAACTTTAAGAATTTGAATTTGCAAATGAATATGGGAGCAAATTAAACAATCCCATCCTTGCTAAAACTATTAGAAATCTCAAGATTTGATGGAGTTACAACTTACAAACCTGCAAATCTAACCTAGTTTTAAGTGGGGATAATGTATAAAGGGAAAATTGCCCAGAGTCTCTCAAGCTGCTAGATTCCGGGCAACAATACATGCAGTGCCACTTTTAACTGTGTCAATTCAACAACAAGCCCATAAAAATGAAGTCTACATAGGAGTAATCCGGTTAACCTGATTTCGTGATTCACACGGGTATTTTCTTCAGGACAACGGCGATAGGCATGCCCAGGAACCCCACAAAGACGCTAAAGAACCACTGAGCAAAACTGAGAGGAGTCGTGCTGGCAAACGTTCCTAGATACTCAATAATGATGATCTGGAAGAAGACGGTTGCACTGATAACGCTCACAAACACATAGTTGTCTAATATGCCCTTGAACACATCTATCTCTTCCATCTCCCGGGAGTTGATTTCATTAAAAACCTGCATAGCAAGACCAAAAGGATTCTCTTTTAAACATTTAACCTATGTTACACAAACAAGATCAGGAAATGGAAATGACAGACACAGGGAAACTATAGTGCTAGAATTTTACACTAGAAATAAGTTTCCCACATGAAGCTGAAACACAAGAAATTAAAGACCTAAACTTGAATGAAACACAACACAAATTGGAACTCAAAATAAAAGAAAGTTTATATTAACTCATTTGACTTTAACTATAATTTATTTTTTGAACTGAATGAAACTGATACAACCCAATTCAATACAGACGACGTGTAGGGAGTTACCTGGCAGAAGACGAATGTGTTGAAAATGAGGGTATTGAGAGTGAGATCAGAAGCTGAGCCTTCAAGGCTGAAAAGTGCTTTACCCTGTGCTTGGAGAAACCAAATTACTATGAATTGGTACAAAGACTGGCCTAATATGTTCCTCCACATGACATTGCTGATGAAATTCCCGGATCTTCCTACTGGTTTTCGCTTCATCAGTTCATCAGTAGGAGGCTCGGTTGCAAGTGCAAGTGCCCCGAGAGTGTCCATTATCATGTTAACCCACAACAGCTGAACAGCAGTAAGAGGAGCACTCCCTGAAAACATATTAAAAAAACATACACATGATAAGAGACAAATTGTAGGCACCATGCCAAACACACCCTAAGGATAAGAAAAACACTTCCTTACCTGTCAAACATGCTGATGAAAAGTTTACAATTAGAGCAACCACATTTACAGTGAGCTGAAACTGCACAAACTTCTGGATGTTTATGTAAACCGAGCGACCCCATTTAGCAACGGTAACTATTGTGGAGAAGTTGTCATCTAAAATGATGACATCTGCACTCTCTTTGGCTACCTGAAACCCAGAAGGTCAATTAAGCACAATGATCATGGAGATCAGAGATACAAAAATAAGTATATATATTTATATGTATACCTCAGTCCCAGCAATTCCCATTGCAAGTCCAATATCAGCCTCATGAAGCGCTGGAGCATCATTTGTTCCATCTCCAGTTACAGCCACAACCTCATTAAATGTAGTTCTTAGGTGCTTTACTAGCGTATGCTTGTCCATTGGAGAAGAACGAGCCATAACCTTTTACAAGGACAGCACAATCATAAGACAAATTGTTAAGGCCAAAGTTTTTTTCTTCTTATTCAATCTAACATGAATATAAGAGTATATATTAACACCTGAATTTTGGGAATGATTTCATTCAATTCCTCCATACTCTTCTCTCTAAAATCTGGACCTTCAATTGCAATCCCATCATCAGTAAGAATCCCACACTCTCTTGCAATAGCCTTAGCAGTATTAATATTGTCCCCAGTAACCATCCGAACAGTTATCCCCGCTGAGCGACAGATGGCAACTGATTCCCTCACACCAGGACGAACCGGATCCTTAATCCCAACAATACCAATACAAGTGTACCCTGAAGACGGAATAGCATCATCAGGAGAAAACCCGTTTTCCAGCTCCATATAAGCAAGGCACAGCGTACGAAGAGCTTCATTGGCAAAATCATGAATCGTTGTTTTGAGATGTTGGCTTAAATTCTCATCAAGAGGAACTACATCACCGTTTGCATTGATCACCTTATCACAAGCATCCAAGATGATTTCTGAAGCACCTTTGCAATGCGCCCTTAGGGATCCGTTTGGATGCTCTACAATAACTCCCATCCTTTTCTTGGTAGAGTTGAACGGCTCAACTTTCACAAGCTTAACCGCTTTTCTTTCTGCGTTGAAATCTCCACCAAGTGACAATCCAAACTCCAGAATTGCAGTGTCGGTTGGCGTTCCAAGCATCTCACGCTTCCCTTTGTCGTTCACAACTACTTCTCCTCCTGTATTATTAAATATAGATTCCATCAGAAGCTTTCGAGCTGATTCTGGTATTTTGCTTTCCTCGGCAGTATTCATACAAATGCAGGATTTGACCACAGTCATACGGTTCGTGGTCAAAGTCCCAGTCTTGTCACTACAAATAGTAGTAGAAGAGCCCATTGTCTCACAAGCCGCCAGGTGGCGCACAAGGGCCTTGTCATTCATCATTTTCTTCATGGCAAAGGCAAGGCTTAAGGTGACAGCCAAAGGAAGCCCTTCAGGGACAGCAACAACAACAATAGTGACAGCCACAGCAAAATACTCCAACATTATAAGAGCTTCTTCTCCTGACCACCACAACAAACTTCCCTCTCTCCATTTACTTGCCAAAAGCCCGTTCGTTAACACTGCAAAAGTTACCACTGCAAAGAAAAGGCCGATTTTCCCAATAATTGTGGCCACTCCATTCAATTTCACCTGTAATGGTGTTTCATCGTCTCCTCCTTCAGTTAGAGTGGCCATTAATTTACCCCATTGAGTCCTCATTCCAACAGTAGTCACAAGCATCTTACAAGATCCGTCTTGGACTTTAGTACCGGATAAAAGAAATGGGTTATCAGCACTTACCATTATAGGTTCACTTTCTCCTGTGAGACTTGATTCATCAATTAAAAGTGAAAAGCCTGAAATGAATAGCCCGTCTGCAGGGACCTGATCTCCAATTGACAGATGCACAATATCTCCAGGGAGAAGCTCGTATATAGACATTTTCTGTCTACATCCATTTCTAGTCACCTGAATAGCAATCTTCTTCTTTTCCTTGTCTAAATCCTTAAACTGCAATGATTGGCGGTAGTCACTCGTTGCTGTCACAAGTACAACTAACAAAATACTTGCAGCAATCCCGAGCCCATCATGTGCACCCTTTGGCCAGCCTTCCATGGCAATTCCAACAATTAAGGAAACAAAGGCACAAACAGCAAGAATCATGAGAGTCATGTCTTGAAGAGCTTCCCAGACATAAACCCAGAAGCTACGGGATTCAGATTCAGCAAATTTGTTGATCCCATAGATTTCCTGTCTCTTAGTGAGTAAGCTTTTGTCGGTCTTGATTCCTTCTGTAAGTGATGTGCTGAGTTTCTCTGAAAGGCCATTAACGCCACCATGAGCCTTGAGCTTTTTAACGTCATGGCCTTCCACTATGGAGCTGAGCTCGTCACCACAAATGTCAAAGCCTGATGCTTTTACTTCTTTGGGGACGGTGTACTCGGTTAAAGATACACCTGAAAGTATTGGATAGATGATTTACATATGTAACAAAGGGAAGTTGAAAGTGTATGTTGAATGAGTGAAAAAAGCTCACCCTGAATAAACTGAAATGCAGCCTTTGAAACCAACACAGCAACTCTCAGCTTCTCCTGCAATTGAACAGTAAAGAAGTAAATGTAAGAAAAATGCACATGTCTAAAACTTGAATGACAATTAGACTCTAGAAACATATATTTCCATTCTGAACCAGATTGCAGAATGTCTCAATCACTTATTAACACTGCGTTACAAGTTTACAAAAATTGTAACGTTGATATGATCATTGCAAAAATTATTTGCAAATGTAGACCAAATAATTACCACCAGTAAAAAAAATGTATTCTTTCTTTTTCAGACGTTTCCAAAGTTTTCAATAATGACATCAACAATCGATATAGACGTTGCTTTCTGAATGTGATGGATAAACCCTCAAAGTCTTTGTTTACAAAACAATCACACTTCTACAGAAAGATGCTGTGTGTAACATGGATGATAATATTAAAAATTATGCACTGTATAACAAGGAAACCAACAAATTTCAGGTTTGTCGTCATTTCTACCAACTTCTTAAATCATACTCTGTACAATTATTATCTAGATTTGAATAAAGACTCGAGCTTTTAATTCAGGTCAATGATTCAATTTCTCTAGCACTAATTAGTCCTTCGAACAATTCGGCGAACAGAACGGAAGAAGAAAAAAAAACGGCGAACCTGATTGGTGCGACGCATCTCGGCGGCCTCGTAACGCTTGGAGATGTTGGCCGTGAAACGGAACCGGCGCTTCGGATTCTTGACGACGCTGCAGAGATTCCGCCATCGCTGAAGCACCTCTTCTGGCGAGCCCTTAGGTTTCACTTCGAAGTTCTCCTGTAAATAGCTCTCCATTTTTTTTTTTTTCTCCCCTCCCTAAAACAAAGGTCAAAATCAGTCAAAGTTCTATTCTTTAAGCAATGAATAGAGATCTTGCTTCAAAATCTATCATTTATACCTTCCAAGATGCAAACTTGAGATGAAACGCGTTACTTTGAAGGTTGAATCTTCATCTTCACCTGTTGAAGACAAATGCGAAAGCAGAAAAAAAAGGCGAATCAGAGAAAAGGAAGCTTCCTCCGTATGCGAAAAGCGATAATGACTTTACCAAAAGCTGGAAGACTTTGAAAAATTGGAGAAAAGGGAAGAAAGCGTACCAAATGTGTATGGTTGTTTTTGGCTATGGAGTGAAGGATTGGAGGAACGATGAAGAAGAGAGGTGATCCGGAATTTAGTGGGAAGAAGGTAAAATTAAATTAAGGGAAGCAGCGATGAAGTCGGAATTGGATGTTTGAGCACTAAAATAGAACAAGGGAGTTAGTGGTCGCCATCAACTTGTGCAATGATCGGAAAGTCGTGCAGAATGCAGGGATATTTGTAAGAGGTGATGGTCTGGTCGAATTTATGGAAATTAGGAGACAATTTTCAAAGAAAGTCGTCGTCTCCCTCCATTATTAATTTCTTCTCTGAAATTATTTTTGGTAACTTAAAAATGTGAACTTTGATAGTTTGGTTCAAATAAAATAAATACTTATTTTAGTTGGTTTTAGTTGAATGAAACAATTAATGTAAATCAGATTTGTTTTCAATCCGGCTAAATTAGACCAAACAAATTCTAAAAACTGTTCATATAAAATGTAATTCTAATTTTCGCACAATATGTTTTTTATGTATTTTTTCGAATCTAACATTGTTTCAGTTTTATTGCTGAGATTTGCGTATTTGTTTTCTCATGTAAATTTGTGTGACTGTCAATTTTCTTAGGCATTTGGTTTATAAAATATAGTTGGTTCATCAACTTTTGTTCTTATAAAATAAAATGTAATCCTAAATTGACATGGTTATAATTCTTCATTGATGATAAATACGATATTAATTGACAATTCTTAAAATTACATTATGGGGCTTGGACAACTTGAAAATGTCAATTCTGACAAAATGATACTCTCCCAATAAATTTTTTTTTTAATTCAACAAAATTATTATTGGATATATTTTGAATCATTTTTTCCAATAATAATTGTACTAAGTAGAAATATTTTTTTTTGATGTACAAAAAAAAATAATAAAGATCTTAACAGATTCAATATATTAAAGTTAAATGATTAATTTTTGTAATTTTTCCAATAGATTTAAAATGATTTACCTAATTAAAGAGAGTATTTGTTAAGGCTTATTTTGGGGTGGAAGTAAACGTTTAGTTGAAAACGTACCATATATAATAATGTGGTACGTGACATCACATCTAACATAAATTGTTTCTAGATTTTTTATGTAAGTCGATAAATGACAAGATGACGTGCGATACATTATTGTTTAATGCAACATGAAGGTCGTAGGATTGAAATTTTCTTCTATCGAGGAAATATGAGTGGGGGTGAAATGGTGATTTAAACAAAATGATGGATCTAGAAGATGATTTGTGTTTTTCTACCCAAAAAAAAAAGAAGATGATTTGTGTTCAACTCTAGCTTTATCAAGCATCAACCATTTTCAATTGATAATTTTAGGTAGAATTCCTACTTCTACATCGGAAAACAAATTACATTGACTAAGTTGAGAATTGAACATTGTACCACAATAGGTTCGAATTCGATCACCTTTGACTTGTCAATGTGATCAAGGTATGTGGAATGACCCAAGAAAAATCAAAGTAATTTGCGTTGGCATCCTTTCTTAGAGCTAAGATGACTCTCAGGTTGGAGCTGCTCTCGACAATTCAAGTTTTTTAGACCTCATCTGTTTAGATGTTATCAATTCCTTTCTTTATTAAAAATAAATAAAAACATATAGGAGAAAATAATTTAGCTGATAACTTTGGACTTTCAATGTTTAAGTGTTACATCAGAAATGCCTTGTAGTACACGTTGAATGTTACGTCAAATTTTGGTTGGCTATGGTTGAAACTTAGCTCGGGGGAAATTGGTGATATAGATTAAAGCTTTGATGTTAACATGGTTGAACATTAACAGGTGAGTTCAGATTTTTGTCTTCGACTTTGCACCGAAATATTTGGTCTATTAAATTATCTTGATGTGTAACTTGAAAACAACACCAAGCTAACTTATTGGCTTATTGCAACGTGCTAAAAGAGTTCAAATGCTCAATTGATGTTTGGGATTCTTTTAAAGAACGATTTGTTTGATAATGCTGAATTGGATAATTGCATCCTATCATATATTGGTTTCGATCGTTCGATTCATGCAAAATTATCTCAAAAACTATAATTAATATGGACAATCCCAATCCATTTCTATTGTCTTCGTAGTTTTATCGGCTCAAACAACGTTAAGTTTAAGTCATGAACATGAAAGATTAGAACTAAGCTGCTAGGAAATGATTATTGTGCTCCTAAATACTACAACGATTTCAACTATTGCTGGAAAGAACTTTGTGTTAATAGGATTTCAACTCATCAATCTGGCCCTAAAGCATCAACCTTTCAAATTATCTGTAAACTTTACTTCCCTCTATACGACATAAACCTAGAAATGCATTTCTGGACTAACAAACACTAAAAATACAATAGCAAGTAGACTTAATTTCACCCCAATTCCTGGAATTCAGTCTATGAATTTGATTCATGTAGATAAGTACTAGTATTGATTGATCATCAATCAGTCAACATTACTTAGTAATTCAACCAACCAACCTTTCCTCTAAGCCATTGAAATTCTCTATGTGGATCAATAAACCATTAGCATTTCAAATTTAGAGAAGCAGAATCGAATCAGCATAAAAAACACAATGTAATTCGATGAATCCAATACCAAAAAGCGGCCAATCAGGTCCATTGTTCTAATGGAGGCAACAATTCGTCCCAATTCTATCAGCAACCTAAAAACAAACAGAAATCAAATCTTACCGATTCCAAAATTCGAGACCTTCAAATGACCTAACTCAATCGACATTCTGCATAACATCCTCAGCGGTGAACTTCGTCCCCTTATCCTTATCGGCGGCAGCGCGGCCCTTGGCCTTGCGATCCAGCAGCGACTTGCGATCCTTGTCAAGCTTGAGCTTAGTGACAACCACCTTGGACGGATTGATGCCGACATTGACGGTAGATCCGTTAACCTTCTCCCTGGTGATCCGCTCGATGTGGATCACCCATTTCTTACGGTAAACCTGCACAACCTTGCCTTCACGGCCTTTGAAGGTCCCCCTGACGACCTGGACCTCGTCGTCCTTGCGAACCGGAATGGATCGGACGTTGTACTTGGTTCGCAGATCTGTGGAGAGAGGAGCGCTCATCAGAACGCGGCGAACGCTCGACGGTGCCGTGAAGTGAGCCTTCCGGTTCTTCCGGCGGGAGCTGGTGACTCTCGGATTGTACTTCATGTTCGCCGGCGCTCACTTTCTTCTTCTCCCTCTCTAGTGAAGATATTTTAGGGTTTAGAGGTTGAAGTTTATCTATGAGATTAAGGATTGGTAGGGGATGTAATATTGGGCTGGATTACTAAATGGGCCTCCGGCTCAATAAGGATTTTCATTTTTGTATTTGTTTTTCAATTAATTTGTATTTTTGTATCTTTGAGTGGGTAAGAAGAAGTAGGAAGAACCGAGGTTCAACCTAGCACATTCTTATGGATGAGTACGTGAAGTTCTGTATTACACCGAATCTGATTACAATTAAAGCGTGCCTTAAACAAGCCACAAAATCGATAATTATGTTGCAATCACGAGGCACATTGTTGATCCAGTCTACCTCAAAAGATTGTAGAAGGGCAAGAGTATTTGCTATCAACATATGTTTGTATTTAATAACTTGCTAGGAAAAATCTGGTATATTTATTGTAAAAGTTTGTATGATACCATAAACTTTCTTAGTATGAAAATAAATCTTAAATACTTTATATGAAAATATATTCTAAATTATTTTTTAAAATAGGTGAGTTTATAGATAAATATACTTTTGACATAAATATTAAATGAAACTCTTTTCGAGTAGCTTTTAAAAATCAAGTTTTTGAACGCTAGAAATATAATTTAACATCGGATTGTATGTAAATTTGTCGGGCATGATAGAGGGATTTATTTTGATATTAATATTAAATGAAACTCTTTTAACTTTAATACGCTTGTTATATCAACCATATTGGATGACATATGGACCTAACACTTGTAGTCCAACCTAGACAAGAGTCACAACGAATGTTTATGTTTATGTTTGTCACGACAAACATGACAATAACGAGAACCCAAAATGGGTATCCATCAATCGCCCAATTCTTATCTATCTAGCTTATGCCAATTTGCAAAAGAATTTCTTCCATGAATCATGGTGATCCCACATGACACAAGGCACGCATCTCTCTCTCATCAAACAAAAAGTAACCATATTCACAAAAGCTCTTTATATTGCTCAGTTAATAAAATCTGAAGAATGGAGGCTTTATTTCAGGGTCATTTGCTTATTCTCTGATAGAATGCATTACTTTCGCTATTGGTCCAAATTGTCAGGGTCACTTGCAAAACTAAGGTTTTCGATTGGTGCTAGCTTCATTTGATTCGCCATTCGATCCTACCATTTCATAGCTGACATTAAGATGCATGAAGCTGACATTAAGATCATAATCCCAAAAGATCTATCTTCTTGCTACTCAAGTTATATGAAGTTGATAGTTGATTCTCTAAACCGTGCAATAGAGTCTTCAAAGTTTGTATTTTTTATTACAATGACATGATCTAACAAGATTCAACTTGGGACAATTGCATCAAATCAGTGGCCAAGAGCAGACAAAGTTGTCGCCTTGTCATATACACCAAGAAAGTTATGATTTTAAATTATAGCTACCAAAGCACATGATAGACTAGAAAGTAGAAATGAAGCTGATGGGAGATTCTTACTGTGCTCCTAATCAATCTAGCACTACAAGCACAAGAACATTTAGACTCAACAGCATTGTACTACACTATCGTCCAGTATAAACAAGTTACAAAAGAAAGTTAGTAAACCCCAGAAATTCATTTCTGATCCATCAATCCCATTTAGTATTCTTGCCAAAGGATACAACACATAAAAAATTTATAGTTTTTAAGATGAAGCATTCCTTTGTATGATAGAAACAGACAGAAGACGTTTGAAACTATGCTAGATATGACACTCATCAGTCTATACTCGCGAACACCTAAAACATATTCGATTCCAATTCCTAAATTCAATCTATGTACATGCATTTTCCATTTTCATCTCAATCAAAATTTCAGCTCAGATTTCCAGAAAGCCGTTAAAATCAGCTCAGCAATTCTCAATTAGAAACAATCACAGCAGGATACGCAATGCAACAACCAAGAACATTACAAACATGATCGCATCCAAGCTAAAATAATAAAATTGAGCGAAAAACCATAATACGTATTTCGATATTAGATAACATCCAAGTAACAAAAGCGGCCAAGCAGGTCCATTGCTCTAATGTCCAATTCTCTTAGCAAACTAAAAACAAACAGAAATCAAATCACTTAACTCAATCAACATTCTGCATAACATCCTCAGCGGTGAACTTCGTCCCCTTATCCTTATCAGCGGCGGCGCGGCCCTTCGCCTTGCGATCCAACAGCGACTTGCGATCCTTGTCAAGCTTGAGCTTAGTGACAACCACCTTCGACGGATTGATGCCGACATTGACGGTAGATCCGTTAACCTTCTCCCTGGTGATTCGCTCGATGTGGATCACCCACTTCTTACGGTAAACCTGCACAACCTTGCCTTCACGGCCTTTGAAGGTTCCCCTGACGACCTGGACCTCGTCGTCCTTGCGAACCGGAATGGATCGGACGTTGTACTTGGTGCGCAGATCTGTGGAGAGAGGCGCGCTCATCAGAACGCGGCGGACGCTCGACGGCGCCGTGAAATGTGCCTTTCGGTTCTTCCGGCGGGAGCTGGTGACTCTGGGGTTGTACTTCATCTTTGCCGATCTCTCTCTCACTCCCTTTCCTCTTCTGAAGCGACGGCCTGACGGGTTTCTAGGGTTTTGAAGGAGAGTTATATATAGGAGACTCGAGGATTGTGGGTAGGGGAATCAAGATTGTGCTCAGATTGAAAATGGGCCGCCGGCCCAATAAGATTTTCATACTCTCTTTATAGCCAATAAAGTATTTGCATAAAGTTACCCAATATGTGCACTTTCTAATATCAAAATTTGCAAGTCAACAATGCTTTGAGATGGATTATGGATATAATATATCAAATTTGGTGTATTTTAACTAGATTCAGTTATCATTGTCAAATAGTTTAATTTTAGTTTTCCTTTTATCTTTTGGACAATGATAATACTTAGGCCTCTTCATACATCCTCTCGTTTTTATATTGATGCAAGGATTTGTACATCATGGCCCCCACATCCCGCCTAAGGCGGGTTAACACTGGGTTGATGTTGTTGTAAGTCAGCGATAGAATATTACTCTAAACTCTAAAATAATAGACATTTCTTAACACCACCAAAGGATGAAATGACAATCTAGTCTGAACAGGGTAGTGTAAAGAAAGCTCATTGATATGAACATTAGTGTATATGAATTCCTACCAGGAAAAGAAGTGTGTTGTTCACTGTTCTAAATTGCGCCTCATAAACAAATAACTAAGCAAAGGGACCGAAAGATCCTTGTGGTAACTCATAAAGGCACAACAACACCATAAAGGCATCAAAGTGTAAAAATCAGCTGTAAAGAAGTAACATTTTGTACACAATCATACATGACCCTAAAGCCAGGCAACCAACCATTTCTAAGTGCTCCGTCTCAATGGAAGTGTCCAATTCTTTCGCCAATAAATCGACACCCGTGACCATAACGGGAACCCGAAATCATACTCAAGAGGCTGATCCGCTGCACCCGAAACGCTCATAGGCAGCCAAACGTACCTCGAATCCTTCAGATCAGCCGGGTTCCACCTATCCGCCATGAATATGTAATACCCAGGAACCTCAGCTATGGGAAGAACAAATGTGCTTTGAGCGAAGAACGTCGTTTGTCTGAAGATTTTATTCGCTCCAATACAAGGGTTTCCTAAAGTCTCCCATGGGCCCAACACCGACTCTGCAGCGTGAGCCAGCGCCTCGTTAGGGGCCCACCCCGTGCACCCTGATGTGATCATGTAATAGGTTCCTTTGTGCTTGAATAAGGCTGGAGCCTCTCGTTGTTGTCCAATGAGGATTCTTCTCATCAGACGTTTAACGTCAAGGTAGTCTTCGGTTAGAGGTCCGATGTGAAGCTCGGTATTTTCTTCTGATGAGTATATAAGGTAAGCGACGTTATCATCGTCTTTGAAGATAGTCATGTCTCGGCTTTCGAACCCGTGTGGTTGTTTGCTGTAGAGGTAGTCGAATGGGCCGGTGGGGTAGTCACTCACAGCAACGCCTACTGAGGCCTTGGTGTAATTGGCGTCGTCTATGTGCATCCACATTACATACTTTCCTGTGTTTTCGTTGTATATTACTTTTGGTCTCTCGAGGACGTTGGATATGTGGAGATCATGGGTCTCGTTCGTTTGTTCAGCTGGAAGGACGATGCCTTCATTTTTCCATGTCCATAAGTCCTTTGAAGAGTAGCAACCTACCCCGATTACATCAACCTAAGGAAAATGAAAAATGTCTCAATAATGGAAGTTTTTTCACTATAAATAAATACTGACATAATTAAAATTATTTTTGTTAATGAAAAAAAAGAGAGAAAAGATTAGGCAAAGAAGCTCAAGTTTGAAATATTAATAAATGACCAAGTAACCATTCACTTCACATAGAGCACATAAACACTTGAAACCAAATTGTGCAATCAGACAAATATTGGTAAGAGGAGACCATACTAAGTTCATCTCCAGCATTATACCAATTAACTTCAAGAAGCTTTTGGAAACCCGGTATTAACAGATATAAAGAGCTTAACAAGATCAAAACAGAACTTGTTCTGGCCGTTTCTAGAACTCTACAAGGGTCATCTTTATGATCAAACAAAAATGAGTAAAACAAATTTTTGAAAGCCAAGTACTCATAAACATCATGTTCTCAGAACAGGTTTATGCTGGAGCAGTTAAGATTGAAAGGACAAAAATTTCTGTAATTTGAGGATTTGTTGGTTCATTAAAAAAGTACATGTCAGGTTGTTGCAAAGTTATATCCACGAAGCTTATTGTAAGAATTAGGCTACCTAATTTCTACTTAAATGAGGTAATAGATGACAACTATGATCAGTGCAACTACTCATAAGAAGGCAAAAATCAGTTAGACACACAAAATGGATGTTAATACTCAGTTGCTAGATCAATTTATCAGCAAATTCAAGATACTCATTGTCATCAAAGATCATCTATTTCTTGAAAAAGAAAAAACTGTTAAGAGTTACGGAGTAAAACTTACCCGTGCTGCTCCATGTTTATGAGACAGGTAGGTTGGACCATCTTTATATTCTCCATACCAGTAGTACGTCCTTGATTTCCTATCATATAAAATCCCACCACCATGAGCTTGAATTGGATGTCCATCAGTATCTAACCAAATTCTTCCTGGATAGTAGTGGAAACTGCTGTTGCCCGTCTCTTTTCTCGGATCAATAGCACTTCCCATATCGGGAAAGAAAACATTCCGAAGCTGAGAATTCTCATCAAGAAACTCATCAATCAATGTAGTAATCTTCCTCGGCCTCCTTTTAGCAGCACGAGGCGACCGCCTTCCCCTTGGCGGGGGAATTTGGATATTCTCCTCTTCCACAGCTTCGAGCTCGTAAAGCTTTATAGTGTGCACTGGGAGATCTTCACTGTCAACTTCTCTAAAAGGGAGAAGACTGTAAAAATGCAGAATGAGAAGACAACCAACCAATGTCCAAATGAAAATGGGTAATGAACATCTGCTTCGTATACTGGAGAGACGCATATTGCTCGATTTCCTGTATTTGTTCCTCATGATCTTCAATTTGTCCTCCATTTTATCTCCAAGACAATGCCTCAGTTAATGAAATGTAACCTATGCAGAAACAACACAATTAAATTTGGAGATTTGTTACCGTTTGATTACAAAGATTCATTCTTATCGGACCTTTTTACTTCTCATTTCTTCATTCAGTACACACAATCACAGTGTCATCAGATGTACATAAGCAGGATTCAGTTTCCAAATACACCAGGGCTAATTAATATTTTTAGCAAATGGGAAAAAAACTATTTATTCCTGATAAGATAAGTACAACTAACCATTAAACAAGAAAGCGGAAAATCGGGAAACATGAGTGAATTAACATATAATCAAAATTGTAGCTAAATTCAGCAAAAATCAGACGTTACACAGGCAACATAAATAAAACACTTGCAACAAGATCTGAAAACAATTAAACAGCACATCACTGAAAACAAGCAATCAAAAGGGCCAGAAAGTCAAAGGTAAAGCTAAGCTTACTGAGCATCCACCGAGAGTCGTGAGACATTCGTTCGGGAATTCTCCAGCTGGAAATTCTGAGCAGAATTGAAAAGCAAGGCTTTTGCAGTAGATCAATCGAATCGAGATATGTCGATGGATGATTCTGACCGAGCAGGGAAAATCAAAACTCGGAAATTTAGGGATTGCTGAGAATTGACAGAGGAGAGGAGTAGGTTAGATTGAGGAAGGGGTGAAATGGATCTGAGGATAGCGACAAGGATTGACTGATGGCATGGCGAAGATGACTTCGCAACCAGAGGGAAGGCCGGAAGGGGCTACCTTCGCTTTCCCTTTCTCTTGGGATTGAAGGTTTTTTTTTCTGGAATTTTCAGCATTGCCATGTGACATTTTTTATGAAAAAAAGAAAAAGGAAAGTGGAGAGAGTTTTATGACCTTTATGTGGGTTTTAGGCTGGCAACTACGTGGTTAATCATTTGGTGTGTAGACAAAAGGACAAAAATTCGTGGTCATTAAATTGATTGTTAGGAAGCTTCTATTAAAAAAATAATGCATTTAATAAAAAATAATAATTTGAAATAATGGGTAAAAAATTGTAATTTTAAAAAGTGATATTAAATAAAACATTAATTAAATAAATCCTATCTGCCAACACTTTATAATTGCAATTTTTTAATTAAACTTCTTTAGTTTTTCACTAAAAATAATATAATCAAACGCATACCTATGCTATAGATATTAAATGAAGGTTTTGTATTTAATTTTCAGTGTGTAAAATTCTCTTGGACCAACGACATTCAATCATTCATAAACTGTAAATAGAAGTTTTTGATCTATATAGATTAGAGAACACATTTTTAAGTCTTTTATATTGGTTTCCTACCTTCTATAGTGAATATGTATGCATTGTTTGTTCTTAAGCAAATGTTCCAAACATTGGGCATGAGTCATGTGAAGAAAGTGAGGTAGCACCCTCATGCATTTGGAAAGAACGTTCTTGTTTTATAGCTTGCAAGTATGATTCTCTCACAAAGTACCTTGTACCCTGCCTTCCTACTAGCTACATTAATTTACATTATGCTAAAATCATATTTCATTTCTAGATTAAAATCAGATTTAAATTGCTTGTTTTTGTTGGATTTTTTTTAAAAAAAAATGAATTTGGTTTGAGCATAATTGCATAAACGTGCACTTGTTCACCAAATGGCTACCTTAGTAGCATTATTTAATTTACACTTCTTTCATGATATTGACCTTTAGATGCTCCATGCAATGCGTCTTACGAGCTTTCATGGATCACTCAAGTACATACAACCAGAGCCCTAGTCCCCGCAATTTCAAACCAAAAAAAAGAGTGGATTTTGAATCAAATCAAGAACGAAAAGACTTTTACGCTATGAATTCTGTGTATGATTATCTACAATTGCGTTCGATTGGGGAAGGAGAAGAATCTTCCACTCTGCAATCCAGAGCAAAACCAGAGCTGCCATGGCGGAGGAGAGGCAAATCATCGAAATCCAGAGCCGTCTGGTTGAGACCTTGAACGCTCTGCAATGGCGCGATTCGGCATCGGAAAGCCTGTTCTTCACGAAAATACAGTGGATCAATCCGCTTAGATCTGGATACGCTCCGATTAGGTCTTGGATCGAACGGATATAAGCGTACGCGATCGAATAGTAGCTTTCTGGAAGGCATCCGGAAACGGAGGAGCTTCCATTGCTCGAGCAGGTAAACTTCTCTAGAATCTGCCCCCATACCAATTGAAGATCAAACAAAATCAGTGTTCTTGGTAAAGTTAACATTTTTTTTTTGTTGTTGTGTGATTGATTGCAAAATTTGACTGAATTTAGGGTTAGGGATTTTGATTGTTGGTACTTACATGAGGTAATTGACCTATTGGAATGGTGTTGTTGGGGCATTTGCCTTGTACATATGTGTAGTTAGGTGGACCAGAAAAAGGGTCACATATCTTTGGAGAACCAAGCAAATCATTGTATTTGGATTGTTCATATAGCCCAAGTTCTTTTGGAAGCTCAATGATCCTCGAATTCATCTGGCATTAACCAATAGAGGGATACATTAGTAATTGGTGAAATCATACAAAAATTATAGTATAAGTAGATTTTGGGTACCTCGGTTACGAAATCATGGACAGTTTGGCCGATTTGAATTAAGATATGTTCTGATTTGAGCAAATTTTCACAGGGAAGCAAAGAGCTAAGGCTGCTGTTCTTGGGATTAACCAGGAAGCTTTGAAGAGCTGCACAGGTATCTTCTGCAAAACTGCATATTAACACAAGAATTCTTCTTGGAAACAATAAAGTAACATTTTAACCATATATCTTGGTTGTAGTAAGTTAATTACCACAATGATCAAACGAAGAAGTGTTTTGATTTAATTACTCACTTGTGAAAGAAAAAATCGACCCCGGTAAGAATCCAGCAAGCTGTAGTTAAGATCCAGCAGCAGAAGATAATACTGCAGTCAAATGCAAATTGAACAGTTGTAGAATGTCAGAAAATGATCAAACTTTCAAAGTCCATTGGTAACAAATTGGATAGAAACTTACATTACAAATCCAAGATTCCAACGCAACAAGATAAAAACTGTTACAAATGAAACATCAGCTTCTTACTTTGCCAAAATCAAAATACAAGGACAATAGTCTTTTAGCATATACTAACACTATTTCTATTGGCAGGGAATAAAAGCAGGGCGGTTCACCTAGTGCAGCTACTATAAATGCCAAGTTCACCGACACCACAACAAGGTTTGTTATGTACCTGAAATTGATAGATAGCAAATGCAGGTTCATGTTAAGAAATCTTTAAAGATCATGTTTTAAATAAAAGTCTTAGAAAATTAAAACAAAGAAAAGGATTTATTACAAGACAGAAATTGCTGTGTCAATGAAATGGCCATTCTTCTGCATAAATTGTTTGATGCTAAGTGATTCGTTTCCAAGTTGGTATGTGGTTGTGTTCAAAAGAGCACAAGTCTTGGAATCATATGGACACAAATAGGCTTGTATATCTTTCATTGCTGTTTTCACCCTGTGGATTCCTCTACGAGCATCTGTTCCTGCTCCTAGGACTTCTTTTTCCATTCTTTTTGATTCGTGTAAGGACTGCTGGTTTGTTGCCAAGACAAAACCTGTTGCAGTTCTTCAAGAAAACCCAGAGAAAATGCATTATAAAACATTAGAGACTATTACCATAATGCAAAGTATGCAAAACTTTAGGGTATTTAAA
Source organism: Fallopia convolvulus (assembly GCA_964016875.1). NCBI lineage: Eukaryota > Viridiplantae > Streptophyta > Magnoliopsida > Caryophyllales > Polygonaceae > Fallopia > Fallopia convolvulus. Next base: position 56,774,731 of record OZ024732.1, read on the forward strand.
TTTTTTTATTTAAAACATCTATATGATTCACAAGCTTGTCAAAAGTTACGCGTACCATTGAAAATGTTATCACTAGACCTCTATCACAGATTCATTTGACGCAACACCAAAACTTTTATCCATATACTTACATAGCCAGGAGTGTAAAGACAACAATTAGCATGATGACAATATAGTGTGATGAATCTGAATGATGTGAGATATTCTGGCTGGTGGTATTTGAAGTGACATTCTTGGTGATCAAAAACAGGCCAAATCCTAATCCACAGGCAACCCACGCTCCAGCCACCGCGTAGCCATGCAATCCCGTGAATGCAGCAGACTGCACAATTCAGTGATCAAGCTTGCACATAAATTCATGATGATAGTGCTAATTACTTCAGTAAGTGTATCAATCTTTGAATGCAATAATTATATAGCTTAGAAGTGACTCACAGCCCAGTAATGCTTGTTTCTGATGTCATAGTCTCCATTGTAGAACTTGTAATGGTGAAGAGGATCGCGCCTGTGAAGCCTTTGATAAGGAAGAGTAGAAGAAGATGAAGGTGTTGACGGAGAGGCTAAAATGACAGGCAGTGAAATTAGGACAAGGACAGAAACTATGTTCATTGTTGGGTTTGACCCATTTGATTTGAGCATGACAGGAAAAAAACAACTTTAGTTGAGATTAGCTGATGGGTGAAAAATGAGGGTTCATTTGATAGCTTTTGGCATACAAATTAGGAAAGTGGGTCGTTAATAAGCGTTGCTATGAGCTTTTTGTGATGAAAAGTGAAAGAAGAAGAATTGGAAAGGGATTGGATTTGGGTTAGTAATGTAAGGAAAGCATTGCTTGTGGTTATGGGTTTTGGCAAAGTATAAGATTTTTCTGGTGCCTTTTTTTTTTCTTAATACATTCTTGTTAGCAGTTTCTTAAAATGGGAATGAGGGCAAGAAACCTTTTTGTTTTTGTTTAGGCATCAACGAAATTTGCTACTTTTTGTCAATGTTTTGTGGAACTTGTATGTCATTTTTTGGTCATGGGAAAGAAAAGTTACATTAATCTGAATCTGAATCAAATTTATACTCAATGCTTGTGACTTGTGAATCTTGTGACTTGTGAATCTTTGAATCAGTTTAACATTAAACATTTTGACCTAAGTTGATGAATCCAACCAATTATAATTGTTATAAAGAAATTTTATATTGTGTTTACAACTTCTAATCTAAAACTATAAACTAAGTGCCAAAATAGATAAATGTAACCCGTTCATACCGGATTCCAACTGGGTAGATGTTGTTGTTTACAAACTTCATAAAATTTGCATTAAGCTATAATTTGAAAATCAATTTTCATAGTTTTTGGGTTTTGGGCCCTGGTGTGATGGTCTTGCAAGGCCAATAGCCCATCAGATGAGGCCAATGGGCCATTAACCAGCCATCTCAGTCGGTGGCGCCAGATATAGTAACGTGTCGGCCCGTGAAAAAAGAAGGAAATAAAATTATTGCGTCCATCTATGACGCGCATACACCGCGAGTGTGGTACAATCACCAAAAGGAAACAGCCAATCAATAACAACGAACTGGGAAATTTCTTCCGAGTTCTATAGATCTCTCTCTATCCCCTATCAAGTCCTCACTCCCATCCATTGTTTCTCCTTCACACTTCTCTACGAAACGCTCGGATTTGAAGTATGAGTTTGTGGGATGCGTTTCTGAATTGGCTTCGAAGGTAATTATACCGCCCTGTTTTTAATTTTTTTCCCCCTCTTTCTATGGTTTTCATTTCTGTTTTGTGTGATTGTGTCACGAATCAAAGTGGAGGAAAGGGTTCCATGTCTTCGCATTACGCTTGAATAAGATTTTGCATTTGATTGCCAAATCCGATTGAAATTTGGAATTTCTCGCGCTGCTGGAGATGTGAATGTCTGTGCTTGAATGATTGAATTCCGACCAGTTTGCTTGCTGAGCTTCTTTTGCGGTTTTCTGTTCATAAGATTTTCTCCCTTTTTTATATCTATATCATCTCAATTTTGATTTTGAGGCAGAGATCAGAAACTTGAATGTCGAATTAAATGTTTGCTATGAGGACTTGGGTGGGAGTTAAACGACAGGTGAAGTTATGAGTTTCAGTGTGGGATGATCTTCAATTGATCTTTTAGTTTGCAATAATGCTTCCTTCCATGGATGCTAACACTTGTTTTATTGCCTTGCTTGTGCGAGGATTTGAGAAAGTGTGTTTGTAAGTTATGGCTGGGGTTTGTCTCAAGTAGGTTAGTGTTTGACGGATGTTTTTAAGATGTTGTTGGAAATTTTGGGATAATGAATGTTATTGTTAGCAGCTTTTTGGTTGTCTATGATGGTTTTTTCTTAATGGTTGTACTTTCACAGAAGCTGGGATGTTCTAAGTATGATCTGATTGAAGTTGCTTACTGATGGATGTTTGGTCTATCAAGTTTCATATTGATAATCCATCCATAAGTGATGTCTGGCTGTTTGGTCTGTCAAGTTCCTTTTCTTATGGGTTTTTTCTATGTCATGAATACATACCCCTTTATGTATTCAAGTTTTGATTTGATGTTAAGAGCGCAACAATTGTATATTTGTATGAATAAATTGGATAATGCAACCAAACAAACAATACATTCTGATGCAATATACTTATGCCAATCTGTATTTGCCATTAGAGTTAGGCAGGAACTCTAGCATCTGTGAAGGCTATTCTAGGATTTTGAATTTGATAAAAATATTGGTCCAGTTTTTGGACTTTTGCTTCATTGCACCAATGCATCATCCAGTAATATTGTAGTATATTATCCGTTAAGCTTAGTTGATTTTTGAGATGCATTTTATTTCCATGTATCCAACAGTGCAGCTTACTGACTGGCAAATAAACACCTTTTTTCATCTATATGCTTGCAGCCTCTTTTTTAAGCAAGAAATGGAGCTCTCCCTAATAGGGCTTCAGAATGCAGGCAAGACATCCCTTGTAAATGTTGTGGCTACTGGTGGATATAGCGAAGACATGATCCCTACTGTAAGTTGTTCTTGCAAGGGGTGGACCTATATTTTTACTTCTGCTGTGGAGAACTTGTCAGCCCTTGTTCAGAAAGATTGACATTTGAAAAACTCTTGATTAAACTCTCTAAACTTCTCACTTCAATTTTGGGTTCAGGTTGGATTTAATATGAAGAAGGTAACTAAAGGGAATGTCACAATAAAGTTGTGGGATCTTGGGGGCCAACCAAGGTTTCGTAGTATGTGGGAGAGATACTGCCGTGCAGTTTCAGCTATCGTGTATGAAACTTTTCCCCTACTTGTTACTCTATTCTATTGTCAGTGTTTAGCTTCTTCAAGGAACCTAGGTTTTTGTTGCGCATTTTCTAAAGATTCAATATTGATGATATGTCTCTTTAGTTTGTTTTTCATTTTTCATTTTTGTTGGTTTTGGTTTTCTGTTTTTCCGTTCTTCGCTCTTTATCCCGCTTTTGTGGCTTTTCGCTCTTTGACATTGCACTCTTTGATGATATGTGATGTGTGCAGTTATGTTGTCGATGCTGCTGATCATGATAACATAAGCATCTCAAGAAGTGAGCTCCATGATCTACTTAGCAAGCCCTCATTGAGTGGCATCCCTTTACTGGTACTTGGAAACAAGATTGACAAGCCTGAATCACTATCAAAAGAGGCTCTAACAGATCAAATGTAAGCCATAATTGTTCCAGAAGGATGTTTTTCTAGATATAGTGATATGGTACATGAGATTATAATAGCTATTCTTCATTCAGGGATCTCAAGTCAATTAAAGACCGAGAAGTATGCTGCTTTATGATCTCATGCAAGAACTCAACCAACATTGATGCAGTAATTGACTGGCTTGTGAAGCATTCCAAATCAAAGAGCTAAAGAGATAAATGATTACCCACATCGCTTGCATTGTGGATTTGTGTTTCTGGAAAACGTTTGCTTAGGCATGAATCTTGTGTGGTCTGAGATGGAACACAGTAATTTAAAGTTTTGGTTGTGATTGTACATTAATTTACTTTGCTTCTGAATCCTGATTGAGATGTCCAGCTGGTGATGCCATAGGGCTGTGTTACATCCACTGAAGATCCTCTATTTCAAACTATGTCCCATCTCCTATATGGGAGAACTAGTTTTGGGTGTAATATTTTTTTTTTTAATCTAAACTTGGAACTTATGTATGTCGAGCTGTTTCTCGCTGTGTTATTAATGGATGAAGTTGATTAAACATGTGCAAATATTATCACGTTTGGGATCATATAATGCATATTTTGAATGTGGCATTTTGATCGGTTTCTAGCATAATATAATGCACATTTTGAATGTGGCATTTCTAGGAAAGTTGAGCAATATGTTCCTGCTTTGCCTTTGGGTTTCCCACTATTCAAAAACATCCATGTAATCAAAGAGTCAATGTCACATAATAACAGAAGTTTGTGAAAACATATCCTGAAATTACACCATTTACACACCAAGAACTCCCTCATTCTTCTCACTGATGATCTGAGGAGCAGTTCATAAATCATAACTAGGAACAGTACTTAGTTTCCCAGATCACACCCCCTTCTTCAGACTAGACAAATACAGTTTATATTAAACCAAAAGATGTTCATGTTTCAAAATTTACAGGCTAAGATGGTATTTACGCTAAGTGTAGACATTCTTACAGCCAACAGCAGTCCCCAGACCTTCTACTTGTTCTTTATCCAAAGCATACATCAGTGTACAGAATAATCAGGTCACAGAAGCATAGCAGTGGAATGTCAGCTGCCATGGAACAGAAAACTCAGGTCAAAATGAGAAGGTGAAGTGCTTTCTCAAAAAAATTGTGAAGCGAAAGGGAGAAATCCACATGTTCTATATCAGAATTATAGTCCAACACTAGTACTAAGGAGCAAATCAGCATCTTATAACATGGGTGAACAGGTCAATAAGGTTTATTTGCCCAATTTCTTTTTCATGCAAAAGCAATGGTATGATATATTGCATTGAATTCAGAATTTAATGCAATGCACTGCAGAAGAATGCATTCTCTTGGGTAATCCAAATACACCCCAACTCATTTAGGCCTCATTCGGCAGAATGATATGATGCATTTTTGAAAAGATATATTTGTACACTTGCTTCTTGTACCAAACGTTCAAACAGTTAAACACAACTTTTTTAAATAATATATATTATAACATATATCATCATCATCATCATTGACCCAGTTTAGCTCCGCTACAGCGGAATCTGGGGGGTCAAGATGGGGGTACCCCTGCCCCCATCTTGACCAAATGCCTCCTTAAAGTATTTCTTAGATATGCATATGACCAAACTTAATGAAGCAAAATACTAAGGTAGGCTCTTACAAGACACTGAGTTTCTGGCAAACTGACATTGCTGCTTCAGCAAAAATTCGGGCTGCTTCAGCCTCGGCTTCAGCGGCCTCAGCTTCCCTTGCAGCCTTCTCAGCCTCGGCAATGGCGGCTTCTGCCTCAGCAACTGCTCGAGCTGCAGCTGCAGCAGCCTCATGAGCCGACATGCTTCTCATCCTCTCTAGTTCTGCATCCACTTCTGGATGTGTCAAGATTCTAACCCCATTCTTCTCCACCATTGAAGAACTCGGTCTCTGCTCAGATGGTATCAAGTTCGGTGCAATTCTGTATCTATGTTTCCCCTGAAAGGGGGCCTAAATCTGAGATTGGTGAAATGACAACCAACATACAATAGAGGAAGATGTCAGCCTAATACTTACCTTCAGCAGCTTTCCATCAGAAGTCATAGACTTAAGCTTTGAAGATAATAGTTTTCTGAAGTTTGGAGGCTCCCAATATCGCTCCTGTCAAGTACAAAGCAAGAACACTTAAATATCTCTATAAATAACAAGAGATGGAACCATCTATGAGATGAACCACTGCATTGAATATTCAAGCAATAAATCCTCCTCAAAATAAAAATTACTGAAAACGATACCTCTATATATGTTGCAATAGCTATCTTTTCAGAACCTTTAGGCTCCTTCAAAGTCGTTAATGCCTCCAATATAACACTCTCCAACCTATTACCATGAGAACAAATCAATCACTTGCTTTTTTAATGCAAAGTTAAGCCATAGTTCACTGGAAAAGTTTAGCAACTAAGCATGTTCCAAAAGCAAATGTACGATCTTCTTCCTAGTACAGCTAGTGGTTACTACCCAGACTGAAATTTCCTCCCTTGGATAATTTACACAGATATATTTTTCAAATAAATCCAAATTTGTGTTTATATTTTCACAAGCAAGAAAAAAAGTGTTTATAGAAGGAGAAAATCATGATGTGAAACTTTTGAAAACTAAAGGAGGAAAGTGATTAACACCTTGTAAAGTTTCTCTTTGACTCTGCAACATGTAGTTTGTCACTGAATGAAGATACTGAATGAGGCTTTGGTTCAGCAGATTTTTCTTCACCTTCAGCTAAACCATTCAAGGCAACAGGCTTATCATTACGTTTAGGAGTTTGAGTTTGAGGAATCCTTTTTAATGCAAGTCTTGCCTTCTCTCTTGATCCTAGTCCACTTGCTGTCACATTGATGTTTCTCCACTTATCCTTTTGTAGCATTGAAATCGTACATATTAATTAAAATTAAAAAAAAAGGTTTGTACATGATCAATCAAAAAAGAATTGACAAATTTGATTTGAACAGAAACGTAACAAAAGAACATCAAAAGAAACTAATTCAAGCATACCTTAAGGTCCACATTTGAACGTGAGCGTAGGACATCGCTGAAGTCAGGATCTCTGAGGATTGTCTGCCATTTTCCAGCACCATGCTTACTCACTCCAGCTTTCAGCGCCGTTTCTTCTTCTGCTGTCCACTTTTGCTTGGGAGCCCCCATTGTCAAGAATGCTAATATCTTTAAGCGAAACACATCTAAAATCAAACCAGATAGTCAAAGAACGAATTACTCAATCTCCATGAATGACACAAGACTTAGACATAAATGATCTTCAATTAGGGCAACATATAAATCAATATACTGAAACAAAATCCCAAGAAAAATTAAGCCTAAGGTGATCAGCCACTCCAGCTCAGCATTACCCTAAAAAAAGAACAAATCTTTGAGTGTATTTTTTCCCCTCACAGAGTAAACAAGTAATTTGATGAATCAAAAACATTATATCTTTCATCTTATGGAAAAACGGTATCTCATGTTCATAAGTCAGCCAGTGGTGCAACAACTGAAAAGCTCAGCCAACGCCATGAATTAACAGTTTCAGATCACATGAATCATTAAGAAACCAAAATCTACAGCTGCCAAACAATGAAAGACAACTAACATATGAAGAACTTCGGCCTCAATTATTCAATTCCTCATTAAAAAGGGCCAAAAAAAGGGAGGAATTAATCACGTTGCCAGTAACTAGACTCAGGGAGCAAAACATCTATCATATGGTAAGTTCATGTTTCCCACGAGCTAAAAATTTGATCTTTTCACAGTTCTCTGTAAAATGAAGACCAAATTCCATATCTAACACCGTGTATCTCATATTTCAGCCCCTTCAAGTAAGAATGAATCGAATTTTTTTACAAGGAATATGAAAGGTGCCATGAATGGAAAAGCGAAATTAGGGATCGGAATTCTAATTCACTCGAAGAAGCTAGATTTGATTCTGATGATGAAAAGGGGAAAAAAAGGAGTTCATGGAGAAGGTAATGAAATTGATTACCTGAAAAAAGGACGGAGATTCAAGGATGATCAGAAAGTTTGTCCGATTGAAAGCACTGGCTCCATAGAAGTGGCTTCTCCTACTCTCCCCCTCTTCTCTGGATATTCTGTAATTTATGGGAATTCCTCTAGAATTTGAAGATTTTACTTTAAATTTGTGACTTTTTAGTCAAACGAATTAAAAAAACCTATAATATTAGACCAAATATTTTTTTATCAGAAATAAAAATATGATTTTACCCATTAATAAATACGGTCTTTTTAAAAGTAAAAAAAGTCTGAAATATAACTATACGCATATTGTTCATGAAAAATAAATAATTATTTTTCATAGGACCTCCTAAGTATTTCCAACAATTAAAATTTTTTAATTATTTTAGATAATAAAACAAAGTGATTGACAGACTTGTTGATTTAAATTGCAACAATATTTATAAGGATGATTTGATTAACAATTAAGAGTTCAGAATTTTCGTCTATAAAATTGCCCTAAGATCGTGAACTTTACAGGTTCATACACATCGATCCACCTTACCAATGTGTATGGAATTACGGTGAATGACGTACTTAATTAAAAGAGAACTTTTGGATGTCCTCCGCGGAAACTTTCGAAAGCTTAAGAATATGTTCCTAGGCAAAGAATTAACTTCATATAAAAGTCATCGATGTTCGTTGATCATGAAAGTGAGAACTCTCCAATGTGTTCTTTCGAATAATGCATGGTCTTGTGGAACGTCTGCAAAAACACAATAAATAGCTGAGTTCAAATAAACTTGATCACGTAAATAACAATTTACTGAAGTACCAATACCTTCGTTATTGCTTTATTTTAGGATGAGAAACCACTTAAACCACAAATTTAAGTAAATCGGCTTAACCTAACTTTTTTGGTAACTTTGTCTGTGTTTCCACTTGTAGTTTGGTAACTTTGTTAATAAATAGGATGTCTGTGTTTCCACTTGTAGTTTGGTAACTTTGTTAATAAATTGTGACAAGAAAACCTCCCCCCAAATTGTGAACTGTCCTAGTCGTCTCCTAGTCCTAGAGAGATCGGCCAGAGTAATATGTACCAATTTGGGCCAGCGAAAACGGCGCCCTTCTTGTGAGCTCAACCCAACAGATTTTCAACTATTGGGCCCAATAACACCTTCTTCCATCTCCATTTCTCCAGTCCTGGAATGAGTAATCTCTTCCTTTTCGGATACTCTAATGATACTCTAGCCTAGTCTTCATGTAATTATACAAAAATCCGACAAAAACACTAAAATCCTAACCACCGAGGAAAAACTAAAATGTAGATTCTATAGGGTTGCCATAACTCCTGACAAAAAGAAAATAGGAAGAATGTGAGGCAGTGAAGACAAAAAACAAATCGCTCGATCGAGTCTTGTACAAAAACAAAACACTTGCTTATTAGCTAGTCATCGATATGAAAATCCGACATATATTAATACAAGACAAGACCACGAGTGTGCATCGTTCAAGGAGTGTCTAATTTGACCGTTGCAAATTGATCGAGTAGCTAGCACAACTATGAATTGAATGACATGCATGTCACATTGGGTCTCTGAACATGTACTATAACATGTCTTATGCAATGCTTCATTGTTTTCCAAATCCTCTATTATTTCGATTCTTAGATACATCAAATTTCTATACTGAATTACACTGAACCTATTTAATTTGAATTGAATTATATATATTGCGAGTTTAACATATATTACCATTCAAGTAGCGGAAAACAGTTGGCGGGTAATCGATCGGGTTGAGTTGGTCGTACATTATGATTAATTTAACAAATTAAATTACGCTAAACATCCCTTCAAATGGAAGCCATTCTAATTTGGCCCCTATTCCAGGGTAAGAAGTGATCTCCTTTTCAAATTATACTCATTCATGAAAAGAAAACAATCAAAATCCCTTATAATTAGCTAGCTAGCTAGTGAATGTTTAATTTAATTAATTAAGTAGTTCCCAAATTGATTCCAACAACTCATTAAATCAGCCGACCTCCTTTTGACGGACGATCATGCATAATCCCGTTCATGGGGGTCTTTTTTACTAGTTTAGACCACTTTTGCCCTACACGAAGCTTTACAAATCTCGTATGTTTCAACATTCATTGCATAGTTGTATTGTATGTACGAGATGCCATATCAGGCAGGCATATACACACTACTTTTGCTACGATATTAATTAATTCCCAATTCCTAATGAAAGCAATCTTTTTCACATTGTTAATTATAGCATCTAATTATTATTATGTTCATACCGTATCATCAACTATCAAGGCAGCCTATCCATCAACAAAAGGGATTCAATATAATGTAAAAGTTGTGCATGCATGCATGAAAATTAAGTAGGTGAGAAACTGAGATTTTTCAGGTGGAAAACTTTACTTATAAATATAATTAACAATATCAAACCTGTTGTTATTGAGATAAAATCAATGACACATGCATGTTCATTCTATATTATTAGAGTCTATATTATGTACGTATTCATTTATTTATTGTGCGTTGTTGTGTAAACTCAATATGCTTAATTACATTTGTAAACTCTAGGGCTAGTTAGGATATAGAGTTGAATGACCGACTTGGTTAAATCAGGTAGTTTCTTCCTTCCACTAAGATGTTGACCTTTTTATAATTACGCGGTCATTCAATTGAACAGAATAAAAGAAATGTAAATTGGACCTACCAGCTAGTTGGTGTTTTTTTAGGACTAATTGAAATTCCATATTCAATCACCTAAGTAAAATTTAATTGAACTGTTTACTCTTAAGTGTTACATGGAATAATTTATTCTCACTCGTGATAAAGGTTTAGAGTATGAGAGTTGAATCCGGTTACTTGAATAACGTTGTTTTGACATCTTTATTTTAAAAAAAAATAACGTTGTCTACTCTTAAGTGTTACAAGACTAAATAACGTTGTTTACTCTTAAGTGTTACAAGACTACATAACGTTGTTTTGACATCTTTATTTTAAAAAAAATACCAAAATAAAATATTGCAGAAGCTCAAAGAACTAACTAAAACCAAGCTCGGAGAGCTAACAAAAGAAGGGGGACTTTAGGTAGACTCTAGGCTTGAATTTATACTTTAGTTACAGCCTGGCCTCCTAGACCCTGCTCGAGGCAGGTCCACACTAGGTTGTTGTTGTTTGTGTACCAATTAAAAAATAATAACCCTATATTTAAAAAGTTATATCAATTTACCCAAATCCCGTCTAAGGCTCCGTTCGGCTGGCACTAGAGAAAGTTTTTTTCCGCTTCATCTAGCAGAAATTGAAGAAGCTCGTGAGGAAGAGCTTCTTCAATTCGCCTGATATTTTGTTCCTCATAACTGAAAACGCTAGCAGTTTCGCTAGTGTCGAACGGTGCCTAAATCTAACCGCCTAGCACTCTCCTATCGTCTTAGAACATTGAGACTAAGACCGGAAACCAATGGCAGAGTGGGGCCCGTGGGGGACAGGAATAGTGAGAATTGGACCGTGTGGTTGGGGCGCAAACATGATGGGCCTACCATCAGGCCCATTTGCTTTTTATGCCTTTCTCTGATTTTTAGCCAACAGATTTGATCTCATCCTCCTTTTCTTGTCGGTTTGATTTATTTTTCTCCCTTTTGCCTATTTTCAGGAATTACATATCCAACCCATACAATAACTTAATACTTATGGGGCGAATTTTGACAAAGAATAGGTCAATTGTAATAAAATTTCAGTTGAAACAAAAGAGAGAGAAGTGTCATATATGTGTTTAATAGTTGTGTTTTGGAGAGTAAGTGAAATTAAAAAGAATCACATTAAAAAAATTCCAAGTCTATAAATGAAATAAATGTGTTTAATTACGTTATTTTTATCTTCACCAACAAAAACTTTATTTATACTGCCATTCTCTTTTTTATATAAGAAAAGATTAGGGGCGACTCTAAGTTTGGATGAGATCTTGTATATTTGAAAAGACTATCATATTCAGGTTATCAATGACCAGATCGATTATTGACATATAATTATAGTTCAATTTAGGGTTAGTTGCTTTTAAGACCTCTTGTCAAGTAGTATCAATTAGCTAGATTAGTCTAATTGCACTTGCGGGTTTATGGACACATTAGAAACGAAAAATGACTAATATATAAGGAAAGACAAATTCTGTATTCATAAGTTTTTGAAGTAAAAAATACATCTAACTAGAAACTAAAACAAATGATGTAAGCTCGCTCCCTATTAACTACGTATAATCCCTATTAACTATGAACTCATTTTCTATAAAAATTAACTCTGTAATCAAATAATATAGAATCATATTCTCTCATAATCGTTTTATTAATTATAAATTATTGAAACAAAAAATGAGTTTCATATATACGAGTCTTTTCATGTCCCCTAAGAATATGTATGTAACATAAATTTGCATGATGTTATAAGCATGGCTTATTTAGTATGTGTTTCGAAGGAGACATGTCAAATGAAATGATGTGTATCGTTTGATCGTTTCTATCGAGCTAGCTACATATCCTCATTTATTTCGTTGGCCGACCTCCAAATTAAAACATCGAGTTGATAATATATCTATTATTTTCACTATAATATGCTCAATTAATTAATTATCACAGTCCAATTAATTTTCTACTTAAGACTAATTAAGCTACAAAGGTAAGGTAATGCAACCAAACCAACCCCATACTTTGGTATTTAACATGTTGCAAGTTTGAGTTTCTAATCTTCTTAATCGTATAATAAGGTAATTATAAGAGGTGGAAGAATATTTAATTTCCCATCTTAGACTAAAAAGCATTATTGTCTCGATCACACCCCATGTGTGATTTAATTAATTAATTTTAATTACAAAACAATGATGTGGCCCACACCATGCTGACTTTCAAGGAGTGTCGAATTCCTTATCGATCTCGATCTCTTGCCTCCCGTACTATATATACCCCTACAAGCTCCAATCTTCCATATCCATCTCTTTCTCTGTTTTCTTCTCTAATCAATCAAAAACCCTCTCCCTAATTACACTTAAATTGGTTCCAACCCAAAACGCACCGTTTCCCTCTTTCTCCCTCTCAAAGCTCCTCCGTTTTGTGCTTCCTCCAATCTTCATAAGAGAGTACGTGTGTACGTACGTACGTACGTACACTCATATATACTACGTTAGCCTCATAATTGTATAGAGCAAGCAAATTAAACAAAGTGATTGATGATGTTGTCGAAGAAAGCTTCTAGCAATGCCCATGGGCAGGATTCTTCCTACTTTCTCGGCTGGGAGGAATACGAGAAAAATCCTTACCATGCAACTCGTAACTCCGACGGTATCATCCAAATGGGTCTCGCTGAAAATCAGGTATATATATGTAATAATTTTGTTAACTAATAAATCTACATTTCTCAATATTATGTTAATGAAGATTCAATTATAAATTAATATTCTCTTGATCATATTATTATTTATTAGGGCAGTTTATATATATAATTATCTAGATCTTTGTCACAATAGTATCTAGCTTGTATATTATTTCACATATATATAATTGTGATCGATATATAACTTACCTTATTTATAAATAATTTGCAGCTTTCATTCGATCTCCTGGAGTCATGGCTCCAACAGAATCCGGATGCTGCCGGGTTCAAGGACAACGGCCGCCTTATCTTCAGAGAACTCGCTCTCTTCCAAAACTACCATGGCCTTCCTAGTTTCAAGAAAGTAAGTCCCATGACTTTGATTTCAACAAATCAAACATATATTTAACCTAGTTACTATATAGTAAAATCTTACGTTTCATTATATCGTATACTTCAGGCAATGACGGATTTAATGTCGCACATAAGAGGGAACAAAGTCAGCTTCAACCCTAACAATTTGGTACTCACTGCCGGAGCAACTTCCGCCAACGAGACCATCATTTTTTGCCTTGCCGATCCCGGCGATGCTATCCTTATCCCTACTCCATACTACCCAGGGTACGTTAACTAATACTTAATCCATTAGATCTCAGACAATAATATCCTAAGGTCTTTGTTTCGAATCCACACTCTTATATCTTTTGGTTAATGACTTAACAGGTTTGATAGAGACCTAAAGTGGCGAACCGGAGTTGAGATCGTGCCAATAAAATGCACGAGCTCGAACGGGTTCAAGATCACCAAACCGGCCCTCGAGGAAGCCTACCAAACCGCCAAGAGACGAGGCCTCCGGGTCAAGGGCGTCCTCGTAACGAACCCCTCGAACCCACTGGGGACCACACTTTCCCGCCAAGAAGTCAACCTCCTCCTTGACTTCATATCCACCAACAACCTCCACCTCGTCAGCGACGAAATCTACGCTGGCACGTTCTTCAACACCACCACCCCCACCTCCTCCTTCCTTAGCGTAATGGAGCCTCTTGTAACGGACAAGAGATACTCCTCCAACCACGCGCTCCGAGAGCGTGTCCACGTCGTCTCCAGCCTGTCAAAGGACCTAGGCCTCCCCGGCTTCCGCGTGGGGTCCATCTACTCCAACGACGCCGACGTGGTCTCCGCGGCCACCAAGATGTCGAGCTTCGGCCTCGTGTCCTCCCAAACGCAGCACCTCCTGGCCTCCCTCCTCTCCGACGGGGAGTTCGTGTCGGCCTACGTGGCGGAGAACACGGCTCGGCTTAAAAGCCGTCGAGACATGATGGTGGCGGGGCTCAGGAGCGCCGGCATCGGCTGCCTCGATGGCGACGCCGGGCTGTTTTGCTGGGTCGACATGAGGCATCTCTTGAAGGAGAGGAGCTTTGAGGGGGAGATGGAGCTTTGGAAGAAGATATTGTACGAGGTTAAGCTTAATGTCTCGCCCGGCTCGGCTTGCCACTGCGCCGAGCCGGGGTGGTTCAGGATGTGCTTCGCGAATTTGGAGGAGGAGACGCTCGAGCTGGCTATGCGGCGCGTGAGGGAGTTTGTGGCGGATGTTGTGGCGGAGAGGCTGGGGCGGCGAGCCGCCGCGGGGCAGAAGATTCGTAGGACCCACGCGCGGTCGGTTTCGAGGTGGGTTTTGAGGCTGTCGTTCGATGAGAGGGAGGCCGAGTTAGAACGGTCCATGGTTCGATAGATGGATTAATTAATATGGATATGAATGATTAATTTTTAAGTAATTAATTAGGTGGGTTTTTTTTCCTATCCTTTTTTGTGTGTAATTAAGGATATGGCCGGGTGAAAGAATAATTGGTTGATATATACGTTGAATTGAACGTATGTGCTTAGTTGTTTGTAATTTGGATTTTTCGGATGTATTTTGGTCTTAGTTGCCCATGTATGTAAAGTTAAATTGCATACATTTACGTACCCAAATTTGTAGTCAATGTTTGGTTTTTATTACTACGTCTTTTTTTTTTATGCTCTCTTTGAATAAATAAATGGTTGATGATGATCCAACAAAATCAATATGTTAGATTAGTGGGGACTTATTTCTACCAAAAAAAAATAATAGTGGTGGCTTATGTCATGTGCAATTTTATAATATAATTTAATTATCGATTTTTCTAATCTATGTCCAAGAACATAATTCGATCAAGATTCTTGAAATAGAAAAAATTAATTAATTTGTATTTATTTAGGATTAATTTTTTAAAAAAAATTTATTAACTTTCTTTCAGAGTTTAATTCCTTGAATTAGTATGTTTATCCTAGACTGTTAGGATATAACTTATAAGTTAGAAAAATTGTTTAATTATATATAAGTGATCCGGAAATTAGTGTCGATCAAGGTGAAAATTTGATAGCATGTCCTGTATTAACAATATCACTGAAAGCTACTTATATACATCATGGAACTAATTTAGAGTTATATAAATAAATTAAAAATACGATATGCTATGTATGCGATAATGAAAGCTTTTATGTTAATTTCTTTGTGCAATCAGAAGATGTCTTTGTTGTCAAGCATTACCATTTCAACTCATATGTAAGTGTTAGCTTTACTATGAGAATTTATCTGTGCATGTGCGTACTAGCTATATCAACAAATTTGTACATAAAACTGTTAAAAAAGTAGTATCATATATATATAGATCGATGCATATATAGATACGTACGCTCTCACATGTGTAGGTTGGTCGGTAGACTAAAATCCTAACCACCGACCCGTAATTAGTTCCCCTAACTACTTAACTACCACTTGATTAACAAATTTAATTAAGTATCCTCGTTTGCCAAACTAAAGGGAAATACTCCATGTTCAAACTCTACAAACTAAAGGGAAATACTCCATGTTAGAACTAATTAACGTGCAACACTTGACATTTTCCAAGCTAACTAAATTTAAAATTCCTCTTTCTACCAAAATAATAATAACTTAAAACTCCTCTACAAATGTACAAATAATTAAGAAATAGTTAGCCGTTGTTATCTGATCATTTACATTAACATATACATTTGATGATTATTGGGCAAATATTTCCAAATGAGAGTTTTTAGGGCAAGGGTTTGAAAATCATAATTAATTGGAAACCATTTTGCATTTCAAAGTGTTGTTGGTTTTTTTTAATAGTTAAAAGTATTTGTCTTTCTATCCTATACGTACCCTCTGTTAAAAATTAATTGAAATCCTACTTTAGAAAATATAAATTCTTAAAATAATTAATAAAATATTAATCAATAATGTTATCAAATAGTTTCTACATTGTATATATTATATATAGGATAGGAAAATCCTAATAGTACGTATAAGCATGCTGAATCAGCTTAACTAAATCTTAATTTAATTTCCATCGATCAGAGATCTAGTCAAACCGTCCAAACTCAAGAAGGTGAAGTTCACTTAGCAATATATTAATGTAAATTAATCCATCCGCCTCCATGAGGATTGGAGCTATAAATTTAATTAAGTTGGTTAAGTTGGTTGATTATTTTGTGAAAATATTGTCGTATTTCAGTTGTGCGTGATATGCGGCAAATAGCATTGGATACGGATCATGAGCGTCGCATGTGATATATGCGGCTAGGTATCAAGATGTGTATTACGGAGTATTCAATAGGATTGAAGGCTCAAAATCCTTCCAAACTATGCGAAAGTGTAGTATTTTTAATTTCTTTAAATCAAGTTGGTTAATTAAATAATGATGTTCCACTATAAGAAAACGTCTTGTAGTTGTTACTTAATATTGGCTTCTTTTAATCTAACACATTCCATTCCAACAAAGGAGAAAGTACTTATATATAGCTAAGTAGCTAACATTTAATTGCAAACACATAGTAAAGGTAGGTAGTAGTAGAAAATTATAAATCACAATCAAATGATAGTATAGTCAATGTCTTTTAATTAAAAAAATATAGATCAAGCCAAAAGGCTAGGCGAAGTGATAGGTGGTGAAAATTGTCTTGAAATGCAGGGAGGCAAATGACAAAATTTGGAGACAAACATGTTCGTGATTTAAGCAGCATTTCCTCGACAAACCCTAGACCCATTTCCATATTTATACATAAGATATATGAAAACCGTACAATCTTTACATGCATATTAGTGGAGTTAATACAGTAATTTAATAAGATCGATCGATTGAGATAAATGTATATACTGTGGAGCCCAAGCCATATATGTGGATCCCTTCATCCCCTGTGTACGTATATCACTCGATCGGAATATTAGCTAGCTAGCTAGCTTGCATATAGAAGACATGTCAAAATATTGAAAGGGGTGTTCATGCTTCCAAATCAAAAGACTTACCTAATTCTTATGTAATTAACTGAATACATATATGTTCCGGCCATAACAAGAAGATAGCTCATAAATGTTGTTTGTAGGTTGAATATTAATGTACGTGTGTTTGACTAATGACTAGATTGAGTGATTGTGTATCTATAGAGATGGATGGAGAATTGAAGATACATAGGGTATGGCATGGCATGAGGGCATGAAAGGGATCAAGAGGGGGGGTCATGTGATATGCAGATTGGAAGCCACATGGACTCCACTCACTCAAAGCCCTTAGCTTGTGCATGTCTGTGTGTGCTCTCCCATCTCCCATCTGCTTTTGCTTCACTCCATCCCTACACTTTGGCCCCATCCATCTTAATTAATTAGATCCACATTCTAGGC
Organism: Fallopia convolvulus; assembly: GCA_964016875.1. Taxonomy (NCBI): domain Eukaryota; kingdom Viridiplantae; phylum Streptophyta; class Magnoliopsida; order Caryophyllales; family Polygonaceae; genus Fallopia; species Fallopia convolvulus. Next base: position 56,792,489 of record OZ024732.1, read on the forward strand.
TATTTAAGTAATTAATTACCCTCAGCTCACTAATGAATCGTACGTCATATAGATAGGGTCTTCACGTTTCTTCCTTAATTTTGTCCCTCTTTTGCCCTAACCTACCTACATCTATCTAGCTACAGATAAGATAATTCCTAATTATCTAGAAAATAGGTTCCTAATTGTTTTAGGAGATGAATTTCCTTTCCTCCAATCCGTTATAATGGACTAATATGGGTTAATTACGATTTCTATATTGTCGTATACGTATTCAATCCATCCTATGTGTGTATATTAATTACCAAGCAAGTATGATTTTTGTGTGTGGCGTGTCTTATTCATTAATTGATTCTGGGTTGTCATGCATTTGACTTGTAAACATGCATGTGTTATGTGAATTGGCGCGTCCTTGCATTGCATAAGACATACAGTGTGAGTGTGTGTGACCACCGCCGGCCAATATAGCCATGCACACTGGACCACCTAAACCACCACCCGCCCATCTGCGCTGTGATTTCAATTTTGTCCTATTTGCTACCGTAGGGTGCTCACCACTTCCATTTAATTTCCACCAAATTATATATATATGTACATAATTCGGTTGAAAGGGATTTTTTATACAACATATATGAATATAGAGAAATTATAAATACTTTTGGCTTATATGCTTATTGTGTGTTGACCACTTCCATTTTATAAATAATTCGGTTGAAAGCGATTTTTAAAAAATATAAAGAAATTACATATATTAGTTTTTCGATTTCTTAATACATGTAAATTGTGCTAATGTGTATAGACTAAAGCTTATACAGCACTGTAGTTGTAAGCATCGTTCTCGAACAAATTGAGACAATGTTTCCGATAGAGATAAAGAAGAATAGATCAAACACGTGAACAAAAGAGGTAAAAGCATAAATAGACAATACAAGGCATACAAGTAACATATAAATAGTGCGGCATAAAATCTTCCAACATCTGGTCGAACAACTTAGAACTTCATGGTAGTATGATAAGCTCTCCGTTTCGACTCTTAGCTTATAGATAATGCATGTCGTCATTGACACACATAAAAAAGAACACAAAAGAAGCCGCACGAGAGAAACATATATTACAAGCACTTTCATTAACAAAACAAGTCCAAAACACTAAGATAGTCTCCCATTACCCTCACTCATCGTTGCTCAATGCTCGTAAGACATGGCAGAAAATAAAAAACAGTCCAATAAAATGAACAGCCCTCCTTCACTGAAAACCAAGATGGGCCTGAGTGTGGGTGAGTTGAGTGAGGCCCATTACGGGTACGGGCTGGACGCCCACTGGACTTCACGCTCTCTATCTTTTCCATATCTTATCAAGACTCCTTCTTCCATGCATTCACGGATATATATGTTGTGGGGGGGAGAAAGACGTCATGGGATGTCCACGTGGATCCGTGTAGGACGTGACGAGATCAAATATAGTTGTTTATTAATGTTGAGTCACTAAAGACTCACTAATACTATCAACGTCTGAAAACATACACAAATCAATTGAAATTTCCAAATTAGCTATAATAATTGCTCTAAAATACACTAGGCGACACCTACTAGATAAGATCGTCTATTGCTTACTTGGGCATTTTAGGCAGATGTCTAAACGAGTTGGAAGGCATACAGACTAGGATGGAAACAGACTCGGTAATTACTATATTACTATAATTGTGATGATGGTATTACTGCAATTTGTAATTCCAGTTCCAATTCGGTAGATTTGCTTAGATTCTCTATGGGTAAATTCTAAAACTTTAGGGTAATTGGGTGAATCCTAGGAAAATAATTAAAGAGAAAAAAAATTAAAAGAAGATTTAGGGAGAGAAAAATCTCATTAATTTTTATTTGAAAGTTAAATTGTAACTCTATTAGAGCATAATTCACTCCAACAAACGAGGTTGGCGTTTCCTGTTCTAGTGTATTTCGATGGCGGCTGCCACCCCTGTGGTGGCCGGTGGTCAACCACCAACACCTTCGCTCCCCCAGGTTGTTGCTTCTGCCCCGCCGCGACGCTGGTGTGAGGTTGTTACTAATGAGAGTGGTTTTCAGAGGCCTAAGTTGAAGCCAGGTTTTCTTAATGGGAAGATGAAAGTGTCTTACCGGGGCGGAAAGGGCAGTGACCCGGTGATAACAGTCCAAGATGAGGTTCTTACGGTGCTTGCGGATGCTTGGAAGTCGTCCTTAATTGTGAAAGTCCTGGGGACGTTTGTACCGTTTCACATCATGGATAAGAAGTTGCGGGAAATTTGGAAGCTTTCGGGAAGAATGATGATTGCGGATTTGCCCAACAGCTATTACGTAATCAGATTTGAAAAAGAACAAGACTACATGATGGCTGTTGCAGGGGGACCATGGATGCTGTTTGGCCACTATTTGATTACTAAGACTTGGTCCCCTGATTTCGACCCTAAATCGGATGTCATAGCTTCTTCACCGGCATGGGTTAGGATTTCCAAGCTTCCGCTTGTGTATTATGAAGAAGAATTCCTGACAGGTGTGGCTGCTACCATAGGTAAACCCATCAAAGTGGATACGAGGACTTTGTTCTCGAACAGATTTAGGTTCGCCAAAGTCTGTGTTGAGATGGACCTTACGTGTCCCCTGCCAGGAACGGTTGAGATCAATGGCAAGAGGTTCAACTTGGAGTATGAGGGCTTGCACTTGATTTGCTTCACTTGTGGATGCTATGGGCACCTCATGGCAAAGTGTCCTAAAACGTCCAAAGTTCTGGTGGCCATTGGTGGAGATCAATCCAAAGATACAGGCAGTGAAGATAAGAGTGGGGATGGTGCTGGAAAAGATGCTACTATGACTAGTGATGACTCAGCGTCCCTCCACGGTCCATGGATGGAGGTCCAGCGGCATAAGAGGAATACGGATAAGGGTAAGAACAAGGTGACGACCGGCAGCAACCCTACCGCCGGTGACGGGAAGAAACGTGCGACGGGGGAGGGACAGCAGGCGTCAAGTCAGAGGGCAATCAATGGTGTGAACGTTGGTAAAGCGCCGATTAACGAGGCTAATCATGCAAGCATTAACTCGAAGAATCAGATCCCGAGTAAGAAGGGGGAAAAAGAGGTATCGGCTAGCGCGCCATCAGGGGATATGTTTACTTCCAAGAAAAACGTGGAGTTAGGGCAATCATCAGGATCGAATAAAAACGACACGAGAAGAAATAAGAAGAAAAGCAATAAGACAAATAAGGCCCAAGTGGAAGTAGACCCAAGAACAGAAGATGAACGTGGGTCGACCAAAAGGCCTAGAAAGATGGATTTCCCTAACTCGTTCAACCCAAAAACGAAACCTGTCTCTGGGGATGTGTTTTCCGCGGCTGGTGGTGAGAACGTCGGCGCAAGTGTTGTTGCTTCGGCCAATGCTGAAGATCGACGGGATGACCATGAGATGGAAGGAAGGCTCGCCGAAGACAATGATACGCTTGCGGACCTTCGGAATCAAATCATGGCTGTTGATCAAGAGGTTGAACAAGACGAACAAACATCAATTCAAGATGAGATGCAAGAGGATGTGGCTGGGAAGTCTTCTCCCAATTCATCATCTTAATTTTATCCTTGCCCAAATCCTTTTGTGTTTCCTTATGGAGTGCATTATCTGGAATTGTAGGGGAGCAGGTACAAAAGGTTTTAGGAGGGCTGTGAGGTATCTCCTCAGACAACATGGAGTTGATGTCCTCGTTATCCTCGAACCTAAGATTTCGGGGGAAAGAGCGGACAAAGTGTGCAGGCGGCTGGATTTTTCTAAGTCCATCCGTATTGAGGCGGTGGGTTTCGCCGGAGGTATTTGGTTATTCTGGAATGAGAATGTGACTGATATCCATGTGATAAAGTTATATGATCGTTTCATGCATACCCGCGTTCGGTTAGAAGGTAAAGTGTTCGATCTAATTCTTGTTTATGCACCTCCTAACGAGACTGATCGTGAGCCTTTTTGGCAGGAATTGCAGGATTGTTCGAGGAGCATTCGAGGACCGATGATCGTTGGCGGGGACTTCAACTGTGTGTTGCACTCATGGGAGAGCGCAGGGACCGTTGAGCCTCTTTCGCCTGATACTGATGTCTTCAGCAACTGGGTTGATTCGGATGGCTTGCTGGATATGGGGTTTTCTGGAGCTACTTTTACTTGGTCGACGGGCAAGGCTCCGAGAACCTATAAAGCGCGAAGATTGGACAGGGTTTTTATGAATGTGGATGCTCGTCTTGGATGGCCGAATGCTGAGGTGCGACATCTGCCTGTGTTTTGTTCGGATCACGCCCCTTTACTGCTCTCGGTGTGCCCAGATGTGAGTGGTGGTAGAAGGAGAAGGCCGTTTGGGTTTGAAGCCGCTTGGGCCACTCATAGCACGTTCCAGCCGTTGATCGAGAGCCGTTGGGAGGGCGATTCATCTACGCCGCAGGCTTTACAATCGCTCCGAGATGTTTTGCTCAAGTGGAATACGGAGACGTTCAGTAATATTCACATAAGGAAACGGGATATTCTCAAACGCTTGGCTGGGATTCAGAAGGCGTGTGGGCATGGGCCTAATCAATTCCTTCTTGAACTGGAGTGTAAACTTCAACATGAGCTGAATAGTGTGTTGGAACAAGAAGAGATTCTTTGGTGGCAAAAGTCGAGAGAGAACTGGCTTGTGGCGGGTGATCGCAACACGTCGTTTTTTCATATCTCTACTATTGTCAGGAGAAGACGTAACCGGATCGATGGGCTTGTGGATGATGCAGGGCAGCTGATTACGTCTAAGGCGGATGTCGAGCGCTTAGCCTTAGATTACTTCAAGGGCCTGTTTTCGGTGTCAGACGCTAGAGGCAGTGATCAGCATGTCAGTGTTGGGAATTTTCCTCAGATTGAGTCGGATCAATGGGGTCAGCTGGCTAGAACAGTGTCGGACGATGAGATTGATGAGGCGATTTCTCAGATGAGTGGACTCAAGGCGCCAGGCCTTGATGGTTTTCAGCCGCTTTTCTTTCAGAAATGTTGGAGAGTCGTTGGGCCTTCGGTGCGCGGGTTCGTCAAGGATTTTTTCAGGACGGGGAAGCTCTTGGAAGGGGTTAATGAAACTCTGATTGTCCTCCTTGCTAAGGTAGCTAAACCCGAAAAAATTAATCAGTTCCGCCCCATTAGCTTGTGTAATGTCATTTACAAGGTTATAACGAAGGTGTTAGTCAACCGCATGCGCCCGGTGTTGTGTTCGCTGATTGGGCCGACTCAAGGTAGTTTTCTCCCTGGCCGGTTGATCTCGGACAACATCGTGCTTGTCCAGGAGATTGTCCATTCGATGAGAAGAAAGAAGGGTCGAAAAGGTTGGATGATCTTGAAAATTGACCTTGAAAAGGCGTATGACCGCATCGACTGGAGATTTGTGGTTGAGTCGGTTAGGGATGCCGGTTTCCTGGATTGTTGGGCGGAATGGATCTTTGAGTGCATCTCCACATCGTCTACTAGGCTCCTTTGGAATGGTGAAGTGACGGAGTGTTTCAAGCCGGCTAGAGGTATACGATAAGGCGACCCGATTTCGCCGTATCTCTTTATCTTATGCATGGAGCGTTTGAGTCATATGATTTTGAATGCGGTCAATGATGGGAGTTGGAGACCTGCGAAGCTGACTCGGAATGGACCGGAAGTTTCCCATGTGTTCTTTGCGGATGATGTGGTTTTGGTGGCTGAGGCGTCGGTTCGTCAAATCAGAGTTATTAATAAGCTGCTCGCTGATTTTTGTCGTGCTTCGGGACAAAAAGTGAATGTTGCCAAGTCAAAATTGTATGTGTCTCCTAATGTGGATGAGAGTACGATTGAAGGGCTGAGGCGTGAAGCGGGGTTCGAGGTTACTTCCGATCTAGGGAGTTACCTTGGAATGCCAATTCTCCACTCGAGAGTCACGAAGGATACGTTTGGGGCGCTTTTGGACAAAGTTAAAGGTCGTCTTGCGGCCTGGAAAAGTCGTTATTTAAGCATGGCTGGGCGTGTCACCCTTGCTCGATCGGTGCTGAATTCGATGCCCATTTTTACCATGGGAACGGTGGTCATCCCGCAGGAGCTGTGTGATAAGATCGACATGGTGGTCCGGAAATTTGTGTGGGGTCATGACGACAGCTCAAGGAAAATCCATACAGTGGCCTGGGATTTGATTTGTAAGCCAAAGAAAGTCGGTGGGTTGGGCATCCGGCCGATGAAAACGATGAACCTTGCGGTTATCGGTAAGTTGTGCTGGTGCTTTCTTCATGATGATGCGAGTCTTTGGAGCAGGGCTCTTAAAGCAAAGTATGTGCGGCTGAACGGGGCGGTTCCGGGCGGATCGTCTTACGTGTGGCAGAGTATGAGGAAAGGGTTTGACCAGGTTCTGTACAAAGGGACAAAGTGGATGGTTCGTGATGGTCGAACGGTTCGGTTTTGGCTCGATGTGTGGATTGGTGAAGAGAGACTTGCTGATCTGGCTGTTGGAGAGATTGAAGACTTGGTTAGGCACCGCTCGGTCAGGGACTACTGGAGCAGTGAAGGCGGGTGGAATTGGAACAGCTTTATTGATCTTCTTCCGACGAGCCTGGTCTTGAGGATGGCTGCGCTAGGGCTGGTTGACGATGCCGACGACACAGTGGTCTGGGGCCCGAGCACCGACGGAGACTACACGGTTTTGTCGGCCTATGACTTTCTTCATCACACAGCTGCAGTCTCGTGGGTTGACAGCGGGATCTACAAGGCGGTTTGGAAGATCAAGGCGCAGGAGAGAGAGCGTTTGTTCATGTGGCTTGCCATTAATGGGGGGATCATGACGAATGCGGAAAGAAGACGTCGTCACCTTACGAACGTGGATACGTGCAAGCTTTGTGGCAGGGAAGTTGAAACCCTTACTCACCTTTTTTGGGATTGCCCAAAAATTAGGTGTCTTTGGCGGGGCATGGATTTACCGAGGGATGTAACTAATTTTTTCGGGTGTTCTTTTGCAGTGTGGTTGCGGTCTAACGTGCTGTCCAAGCACAAGGTGGGCGACGACTTGGATTGGACTGCAGCGTTTTGCACGACGCTTTGGTGGACGTGGCGATGGAGGAACGAGGCGGTGTTCGGTGAGGCCAGGGAAGTGCTGGATCCGATCGGCTTTGTGCTTGCGAAGACCAAGGAGTATAAGGTGGCTTGGGACGCTAGAGGCGGAGGAGAAAACGGAAGGCAGCAGGAGGCTATTACGGTCGAGTGGTGCAAGCCAACTGAGGACCAAATCAAGATCAACACCGATGGGGCGATGGACGGAAACGGAAGAGCCACGGCTGCGGGGGTGTTCCGAGACGCGGCGAGTGATTGGAAAGGTGGTTTTGTGCATAACATTGGGATTTGCTCCGTCCCGATGGCCGAGCTTTGGGGCATTCGGAATGGGCTGGCCATTGCTTGGGAGAAGGGGTACAAAAACGTTTGGGTTGAATCGGATTCAGCTCTTGCGGTGAACCTTGCTCTTAAGCTGCCTAATCCATCGCACCCCCTCTTCAGCCTGGCTAAGGAGTGCCAAGGCTTTCTTTCGCGGAATTGGATTGTCCGCGTCACTCATGTCTTCAGGGAAGCGAATGCCGTCGCCGACTCCCTTGCTAGATTAGCGTTTAATTTTCCGCTCGGTTGTCATTTTCTTTTCGAGCCTCCTTTGGACTCTTTTTCTTTTTTGTTGGAGAACTCTGAGGGACGGACTTTCTCTCGGGCCACGAGAGCTTAGTCCGCTCCTCCGCTAGGGCTTTGCCCTTCTTTGATCCAAAAAAAAAAACGAGGATGGAAACAGAATCGGAATCTTACACGTCAGCATTGAAATCCACCCCCCCACAAGAGTCCAATCGCGCCACGCTTGTTCCCACTCACCCATCTCCTCCCACTTTAAGAAAGCCTTTTAAAATCCACCTCTTCTTAAACCTCACCTTCTCCATCGGCTTTCAATTGCCAAAATGGCTTCCCAATCGCAAAGGATCAATATGCTCAAGCGAGTGCTCTCTCGTAGGTTTTCCTCTTCTTCATCTCCTTCCGCTACAATTTCTGCGGCGGAGCCACCGAAGCTGCCGCCGTTCGATTACCAGCCGAAGCCTTACAATGGACCGTTGGCGGCCGAAGTTCTCCGCAAGCGAAAGCAGTTCCTCGGTCCTTCTCTCTTTCACTACTACAAGAGCCCTGTAATTTCTCCCTCCGCTTGTCTTTTTTCGATTTTAGCCTTTCCTTTGGGATCTGGATGCTTGATTACTGTGTATATATTTTTCTACTTTAGTCTTCGTCGATTTGACTCTTATAAATTGGAGAGAGGTTCGATTGATTTAAAACGAAGCCGTGTAATGGAGTTTAACTTGCTTCCGATTTCCGGTTGTTTATCCTCATGTTTTTTAAATTTGTTCCAATGTGAAGAAATCTATGAGTTGTGATGCATATAATCAAGCACAAGCACGTCCATATCATGTGCTGATTTAACTTGCCATTTTATGCAATATCGAGTAAAATATTGAATTGAATGTCAAGTAGAGGAAAACAATCAATGTCAAATGTTGGAAGTATGTGTGTCTGGAATTGACTTCTTAGTTTCTTTTGTTTTAACATAGTTGTGTGTTTTGTGAAGCTCAATATTGTGGAAGGGAAGATGCAGTATCTCTATGATGAGAGTGGAAGGAGATACCTTGATGCATTTGCTGGAATTGTCACCGTGTCTTGTGGGCACTGCCATCCTGATGTGGTCAATGCTATCATAGATCAAACCAAACTTCTCCAACATGCTACCACCATTTACTTGCACCATGCTATAGCAGATTATGCTGAGGAGCTGGCCTCCAAAATGCCTGGAAATCTCAAGGTTGTTTCTTACATTTACCTTCCATTGCTTCACATATTAATGATTCATGACAACATTTGCCTGTTCTCTTAATTATGGTGATTTCTGTGGTGTTGCACTTTTGTGTGAACTATGAAGCAAATTACTTCTGTCATATAGGTATTTAAACTTGGATTATGCAGGTTGTGTATTTTGTGAATTCTGGCTCTGAAGCAAATGAGCTGGCGATGCTGATGGCCAGACTCTATACTGGAAATCTTGAGATGATCTCCTTGAGGAATGCATATCATGGTGGGAGCTCCAATACGCTTGGGTTGACAGCTTTAAACACTTGGAAGTATCCCATACCTCAGGTTTCTCAGTTTCCTTATAAAATCTTATATTTTATGATGTATCTTGAAGACTTGAACTAATCACAGCTTTATCAATTGGCAAACTTTGATTGCTTCATTATGATTATAATTTTTTGCTTCTACATAATATGTGGAACACATGCCTATTGTCTTTTCATTAGTTTTATGAACTCTTCAACATTAAAATCCAAGATTTTTTTTCCATTTTGTTACATTCGTAGTTAATATAATCCAACGGGATCATATAGGCATATAGCATAGAAGCATAACAACAGTGTTTATGTTCATTCACGTATGTGCTATTTGGCTTTGAGGAGTATTGAAAATTTGTACAAATCATTTCTCAAATCTACAGGGAGAGATCCATCATGTTATGAACCCTGATCCATACCATGGATTATTTGGTTCTGATGCCCGCAGCTATGCTAAGGATGTGCAAGATCACATTGACTTTGGCACATCTGGAAAAGTTGCTGGTTTCATTGCTGAAACCATACAGGTCTCATTTCCTTGCCAAATTAGCTTGTTTTTCACCCATCAATATGTCATTATTAACAAGGCCTCTTACCAGGGAGTAGGAGGGGCTGTTGAGTTAGCTGCTGGATACCTAAAAATGGTCTATGATATTGTTCACAAATCTGGAGGAGTCTGCATTGCTGATGAAGTGCAGACTGGATTCGGACGTACAGGAAGCCATTTTTGGGGATTCGAAACACAGGGTGTCATCCCTGATATAGTCACCATGGCAAAGGTATTGGGATTAATATTTCCAAACTTTATCAAAACATCAATTCGTGTTTCCTATACACATTATTGTTGTGGAGATTGTTGTGGAGATGCTTGAATGATTTTCTTATTGACATTCTTTCAGGGAATTGGTAATGGATTGCCACTAGGTGCAGTAGTGACAACACCTGAAATTGCAAGTGTAATGTCTCAAAAGATTCAGTTCAACACGTATGGAGGAAATCCCGTTTGTTCTGCTGGAGGACTTGCAGTGCTCAAGGTTATTGAGAAGGAGAAGCGGCAAGAACATTGTGCAGAAGTTGGTTCCCATTTGATTGAGCGGCTGAAAGGTCTCCAGCAAAGACATGACAGTAATATTTTAACCTGACTTGATCCCTTGTCCTTGATATGGATCTCATTAATCTATTTTCTCAGAGATAATGTCCTTATCGTGCAATAGCAAATATTTTCTATATAATGTTATTCATTTATGATGCTTCTATTGTTGTTGATAAGAAAACATGCTTTTTTTTCAGTCATTGGTGATGTGAGAGGTAGAGGCCTGATGGTGGGAGTAGAATTGGTTACTGATAGGACAGAAAAGACACCTGCCAAGGCAGAAACAGCTGTTCTGTTTGAGCATCTTAGAGGTAATTGATTGATCCACTCAAGTAAAAAAAAAATTACAGTTCTTGTTAGATGCTTTGTTCTTGAATTCATGATATTTTTTTTGTAATATACTTGAAGAATGACATGTATATTTGTTTTGGTTCAGAACTTGGTATCCTGGTTGGCAAGGGGGGAATTCATGGAAATGTTTTCAGGATTAAACCACCCATGTGTTTCTCAAAGGATGATGCAGGTATCTTTTTTTCATACCTTGATTCTTCTTAAACAATTGATTACAAACTCTAAGCCTATGCATTGCACTTTCTGCATTGTAGATTTCTTCGTGGATGCCTTGGACTATTCCATCTCAAAGCTGTAAACATCGCCATGGGTGTCAAATCAGAAATGCTGCATGAAAGGGATCAAGGAACAGAAGATTACCATTTGAATAACTTCCATTGAACATCTCATGTATAGTTGACACCCATGAAAAAGGGGGAAAGGATAAAATTAGAATTCCATTTATGCAATGCAAGAAAGTTTTTGTTCATCACATTTAATTTATTTTATGCTGTGTTATCATCTGGGTTCACTTGATCATTTGTCATTAATCCAAAGTTTCAAATCTGAATAAAGTGCCAATCAAATACTGAATGGCACATTGAGGGGAACTTATTATGGGACAGGATTCCCACTACTCAGACACCATGCCTTAATTTTATTGGTGAAGAAATATGTACAGGGGAAACCACTAAAAATACAGCAAGAAAAAAAAAAGAAGAAGAAAGCAAGCTACCCACAATATGGTATTTTTGTATTCCCATGCCAATTGCAAATTTTACAATCACTGAAAACAACCAAAATGCCTATGTACAACTTCCTCTTTTTACTATTTGACTGAGTTTTGCAATAAGTTGGTTCCCATTCAAATTTCAAACAAGCTTGCCCCTGCAGAGTTCACTTGGAAAATCACTGTGAAGGTGCAGATCATCTTTGGAGCGGCTTAAGAGGGTTCATGAGGTCGGTTAGCCCAAAGTGAGCTAAGCGCTATGAGGCGCTGGAAATATTCCCCAAGTGCCAACAGTGCTCGAGCCGCTTGTCTGATTGTCAGGATTCGGTGCATCTGCTGCAGCGTTTCCTGACGAAGGTGATCTGCCTGGTATTATAAAAAAAAAATGCATACCTTCTTTTACAATTTGTCAAAATGGTCATTGTGGCCAAGTTTATTGTAGTTTATAGGAAAAACCCAAGTTTTATTAGCAAATGTATAACAAACTTCAACTACACTTTAATCATTGAGATTTTATTCAGTGTTCTAAACTAGGAAAACCCCAATTTAGTATTTGTATGGCTCAAGTTTGGACTAATATAAGATTTGAAGGTGTTAGACCTACCTGGTTTACAAAGCTCACTAAAGCATCCAACCTCTCAACAGCAATAGTCATCTGATGAATGTAACTTCCATCCTCTACTTGAACAGCCGCAACAGTCTCAGCCAAAGTCTGCTGAAGCCTCTCCATTCCTTGTGAAAGCGCGTCTTCTGCTTGCTGACACGATTGCTGAAGGTTGCTTACATCCATCCGTTGTTTTTCGGTCAAGGGTTCAATCAGTGGAGTTAACACCTACAATTTAATTTCACCATTACACCCTAAACCAACAAGAAGAAGAATAAAAAGTAGTTGATTTTTCTTTTTTCCTAATACCTTGAGTAGCTCTGAAGGACGAAAGCCGCCTATCCAGAAAAAGAAACGCTCAGCTGCTGATTTCCACATGCCAGACATGAGATAGAAGACATTAGCCTTGGCTGCATTTGATTTCATGCGAAACAGATCGAAGTAGTGCTTCATGCCGTTCTCTACAAGAATCCTCAGCTCAACGTCGGTTCTATGATCCTGCAAAGCAGCCCTCATTTCACAGATTTGTTTCTTCTTTTCTTCTAGCCAATGTCCATACTCCATCTCAAATGCAGCAATTCCTGCATAGAACAATGATCATTATACCAACAGTATAAAGAGAGCGTACGTCTTAGATATCAAGATCCTGAATACTTGATATTTAGGACACATTTGGTTACACAGTATAAAAATGAAAAGAAACAAATCTAGTCCACTTTAAACACAAAAATGAACCAAATTTGTTTTCTTTAATTTTCTGTTTAGTAGTTGGCAACCAAACGTGCGCCTTAGTCAGTAAGAAATAAGAAAGAAACCTGCATCTGAATTACTGGATATCGGTACATGATCTAACCCACTACCACTTTGAAAACCCTGCATTTGGATAATCAAGGCTAAGTATAAATACATAATAACTTATCAATTTATCATTGATTAATCGTATAAAAAATGGTTGAAAGGCATTATCCTGATTGCACCTGCTGCCTTGCGCGCTGAAGTTCTTGCTCCAACTGAACTAACTTTAGTCGACTTAACTCCAATTGCTGCACATAGGCCTATATTGCAAGCTTCAATCAGCTTGAGGACTACAAAAAACTTGATACACAAATATTACACTAATGAGAATTGAGTTGTGTCATTCTCAAACCTTATACCTTCTTTCTAAGACGGCTTTTGCGAGCTGCCTCCCGGTTTTGGGCAAGCCGTCTTTGTACCTACAAATGAACATGAAAATTTCATAAATGTGATATTTCAAGCACATATTCTGGGTTTGTTCTGTCTTACTAATTACAAAAACATTTTCCATGAAAGCAAGTTCCTTTTCATGCATTTCAATGACTTTATAAATGAAAATCTCCTTATAATTATAACGACAGAACAAAGCCTTACTCAGCCTATCATCTTACCTTCTCTGAAGATCTAGATGTTTCTTGCTCGTAGTTGTTTGAAGGTGAAAGTACTCCATGTGATGAATATTCTGACTGAAACTATAGGAAACAGAAGAGAAATCAGATTTTCACACTAGCTCTAGGATATACACATCGCCATAAGACAATGAAGTTCATGTTAAGCAATCAGCTTAATCTACCTGATTTTGTATTTTCGCGTCGACTTCTAGGAGAGTTGGTGTAGTTAAATTAGGACAAGTATCATCTCTATAACCCTCTATCCATGTGCTAATCTGGTGGAGTGGGTCGTATACATCCATCCTTCTTGGCTCAGACGACGAATTTATGTCTCTTTCAAAGGATAAATGAACAGCCCCACATAGTGATTGAGATTGTTACATGATCTTGGGAGCCAAAATCAGTGTTTAAGGGCTCTTAATCTGCATATCATAGTAGAAGAAAATTGTCATACTCCATGAATTCCATTCATATACAAAGATAGATATATTTGTTCAGCACTGAGATGAAATCCAAATGAACTTGGAAGAAGGCAAGAACATAAGTCTTGCAAGATCTAACATTTAAATCTTAAAATTACAAAACCCACATCATTTAAGAGAACCAAAAACCATCCATGAATAAGTTGACCTGAAAACTAAATACCCAGAAGAAAGGAAAACAAAAAAAACAGTACCCAGATGAAGAAAACAAGTAGAACACAGATACAAAGCAGAAAAAACTAATTACACAGAATTGAAAGCACACATCCAAGATACATAATCAGAGATGGAACAAATTTTTCACCTCAAGAAATGGGAATTCCTTTTTAGCTCAACTTCAAAGCAGGAGAATAAGAGGACAGATTCTGAGTTGCAATTGGCGAGCCCAAGAATCCGGTTTGCCTCTCTAAGGAATGATTGGTAGAGAAGAATCTCAACAAGGCAAGGCAAGAGACAATTGGGCAATGAAGTGTTTGGCTTAGCTTAATACACACTAAGAAAGAAAAAAAAGTATATATATATAAATTTTCTTTTTATCTAGTTTCTATGAAAGTATGAAACAAAACAAAAAGCATAAGAAATGGTTTAGCCCCAATTTTGTCCTTTTCCAATGATATTGATATTATATTATTATTTATATTTCATGGATGAGAGCAAAAGACATTAATAAAATTGTCACCCCACACCCATCAACCATTATGATGTTTGGTGTGATCGGTTGCTGCATTCAAAGATTAAGTAAGCAACAACGTCTGTATTATAAATTATAAAAAAGAAAACAAAACAAATAGTTATGTTATTTTGATGAAATTGTTGGATTGTACTGTTGCTATCGTAGTAGTAGTCATGTTTCCACTTTCTTTGTCAATATGGCGCACCAAATTCTTCCCTTTCCTTATTTTGCACTACTTATATATGCTGGCAAAAATTGTACTCACACTTTGGGGAATGTTGATTAGTATGTTTTCGCCATTGGAGATCAGAGATCTCAGATCTGTACTAGCAAGCTAGCTTTATAATTAGACCGAGATCCTCCAAAGTAACTCCTGTGTTCTGGATTTGCTAGCCTGTCTTGCTAGTACATACATATATAGTGGGAGCTCAGCTCATAAAGGCGATATATATATATGTTGGGATGGTTAATTTAATTAGAAATGCTTAATTTTTTTGGGGATTTTTTCTAATAATAAAACCAAATTGAATGATATTTGTTTGTTGACTTTAATTAATTTCTTTTCTATGTTCACTCATGTTAATTTAGGAAGTAGTGAGAAAATAACTTTGAAAATTAAATTGTAATACGAATTATATGAGATTAAAATACAAGAATTAGCAATCCATCATGGTTGTTGATCATAAGATAAAGGCATAAAGGAATACATGCAATACAACTAAGATGTCCAGAAGACTGTACTTTCCAAAAAAATAGGCCCTAAAAGTACTAAACTTGTAGGTGAATACACAGAGGGAAAAGTAGGGAAAGAAAATGTGCATGCACAAAGCGAATATAACAGACAATAACGAGTGATTCAACCAAAAAAAAGACAATAACGAGTGAGAGCTTTACTATTTATCTTTCCATTTGAATTAGAAGCTTCCAATTATTCCTTACAAAGAGGAGAAAGAAAAAGGAAGCTAAAGCTGAATTAGGTTACATATTGCCTACTGTTATTACTGTTGCATGCATATTTAGGACAGTTAAAAAAGAAAAGGGTAAAACAACAGGGTAAAGTACAAACTCCATAAAAGGCAAGGTAATCCAGAAGACTATCCACTTGAGAGTTGAGAATCTCAAAGTGATGTTACTATTATTAGGATTTTGACATCATATTTCTGTTCTTCAATAATATTAGATTCCCATGGAACAAATCTGAACCACTTAAGAAGATGAATAGATATGCAACTATAGCCAACTATATATATATATAGAGAGAGAGGCTATCTAGTCAAACCTAAAAGTATCCACGATTTCATAGCAAATTAGGAGGAGTACGTGTTTCATACTATTCTTAATGGACAAAAGACCCTACTAAAAGTATCAAGTCTTTTTATAAATTATTTTCAAGATTGCCTGATCCTATAAGCTCCCAAGTTTATCCTTGTATCATTCAATTCGTGCATGAACACTAATCAACCGGTTTTTTTTTTTAATGAATCTTGAATCGAATACGTTGAAACTTCATTTTTTTTAATCAGTTTTTTCTAACCTGTGTTCCACGCTTGCACTTTCGCTAATGTTTTTGTTTGTAGGAATTGTTACCCTAAACTAAACAATATAGATCCTATAAAAACCTAAAATTTTCTAAACAAATAAAATTCACCATATAAAATTATTCTTACGTACGTGGATTCTTAAATTAGAAAAACCGTTAAATAAAAATCATAACAACACTCTGATAAGTTATAATAAAGGCTGTGATTTAAGACTGGATTTACGTACGTGTATAACCACTATGCCTTTGCTTAATTAGTTTTTAAGAAAATCAAGTTGGTATATCCATTAGTTTATAAAACCAAGAACTAACCATACTGATAATTAAGAATGGGAGAAAATAATATAAAATCCAGTTCTAAAATTTAACCCTTCCAGTAATGTTGACCCTTTGAATATCCATAGAGACACCGTGTCACCACCCTTCAATCGCCCAAACAGCCAGTTTAGGTTGACACTAGCTAACATTATTATCGTTTTAAATTCAAAAATATTATAAAAAAAACCTCTTTTAACAATAATCAATAGTTACTTTAATCTTCTAAAACAATATTTATTTATTACATAGTATAAAGATTTCACTTACGTGTACAATTTTTTCTGTTGACATTACCTTGCACCAATTCTACCTTCCTTGTCTAAATTTGCCTCTTGAGCATCGGAATACCTCTTGCTAATTACCACCACTTGCTTTCAATTTCATAGTGGAGATTATTGGCTTTGAGCACAAAAGCTTCATAATGCTCTATTATTGTTGTCATGTGGCCATTTATTTATGTCTTTATTCATAGCATATTAAAGCTTAATAAATAAAATAAATTTACCAAACAAACACTTATTGAAAATGTTACGTGTAAGGAATTGTTATTCCTTTTTACTCGCATACATTCGTCAAGGCAAGGCAGTAAAATAAAAAGATTCCAACCAAACCAAGCACAGCCACACATAAATTCAACTCGAATTGGGCCCATAATTGGCCCACCTACTCTTAACGCTTAATAATTTCAAAGGCCCAATTTAGGTAGGATGTGACAATTCCCCACTTCATATGGCTATAATCTTTACGTCATGTGTACCCAAATCCAAATTTGCCGGAGCCACCAATTTTTGAATGTTTCAATCAAAGGGATTTCATTCCTCCACCGCATCCTATTCTATGATCTCGTTCGTATAACAAATAGTTGGTTGGTCAAGTTTATGCATCATAATTAATTATTATATTTACTAGTATTACATACTGTTACATTCAAATTGAAACATGTACGAAAAGACTATAAAGAGTAACATAATGACATGAAAGTGCCCTAAACTAGAAGCTCTAAGATCAAACCGAAACTTACTAGCAACTGTATATCTATTTGCTACCCCTAAAATGAAAACACAAGTAAGAAAGAAAGCTAAGCTAGGTTGATTTAGATTTGGCATTCCTAACTTAGTCGTCCACCTTCTTCTGGTTTCGGCCTTGTTCAGTCTCCGACACTTGACTCCCCTGTTTTCTGTCATAATCTAAACAAACCAAAAAAAAAGTTACAAAAAGGTAGTTTACATCACACATACATAATTGACGAGCTAGCAGCTAGGTACAAAGGGTTTCTTCAAATCCCTCCTATGTGATTAATAGTAAGCTAATTATATAAGGTAGTTTGAACGTACTATGAAGTAGTGAGAAATTACCGGGATGAGATTCGTTGATAAATTTGTGGGATTCGTTGGTAGAATTGGGAGCGTAGATGCCGCCGAAGCCTTCTTCGTCGGATCGCGTGGCGTATCCTTCTCCAAACGAATGCGACATCACATCCCTACTAATATCCATGCCAATTCAAACGTACACATTAATAATAATAATAATAATAATAATAATTCACAATTCACAATTCATTTCATCATCAACAGGATCGAATTCCTAAACCCGTACCCGGTTCTGTCGTTGCTATTCGGGTCCATGTTTTTCTTGTCATCCATTTCTTGATCCGAGTTGCTTTTGGGCTGCGACGACTGAATGGATCGAACAACTGTTCTTCTTCCACGCAAGGTGGTTAAGGGAGAGATGATGAGTGGAGGATTTTGAGCTAATAATCTTGTGGATTGAACAATCTTCATCGTGTTCGATCCCTAGCTTAGGTTGAACCAAGAGGATTTTATAAATGTGAACAACCTACGTATATACACGGTAACGGTGCAGATGGAGTACACAGATTGTGAATTGAATAGATATCCGAGCTGATCGAGGACTGATTGGACACGTACGTGTTGTATGGTGAGAGCAACGTAGGAGCTTAGGACACGTGGCCAAACGTACGTACGTGTTAACACGTGAATGTGACACCAACCAAACTTGGGTTGGGGGAAAACGTTTTGCAAGGCCACGTCCAACATTTTAAATCATAAAAAATAATTACATGTATAGCATCGATCGATCAGTACGTATATCATATAGTTTTATCCTCAGCCCACAACCTCTAAACGATATATATTATAGACTTATATAATAAGCAACAAGTAGAACGAAATGATATGCATGCAAGCAAAGCTTTATATATATATGGCCGGCAAATCAGATGAACACGCAAGTGTTACACACTTACACGTACACGTACCTTATTAATTATGACCTTAGCTTTTTCATATTTAATCAGTTAGTTGGATCGAATTAATTAATTAATTAATAGATCTAATGTAAATTATATGAAAGTTAAGATTTAATGTAAATTGAATCAGTTAGTTGGATCGAATTAATTAATTAATTAATTAAAGATCGATGAGAGATGCGGCGGAATTGGACATGGTGGATTTGGGCGATGAGTTTGTGGCGGTTGAGCCAGGGGATTTGGGTGACTCTGCCTGCCTCCGGATTCAAGTGCGTCTCCGAAGAAATCCAACGGAACGTCGTCGTTTTGGCCCATTACTATCTCGTCTTCGAGGATCGATTGAATCTCAACGACACCCTCTCCGTCAAGGTCATCGGCCTGTTTCTTACCATTTACATTATTTAGGGATCGGCTTTTTAAAGTTCCGATTTGATCATTTTCTTCAACCACTAATCAATCATTGATCCAATTAAGTGTTGATGTTTGATCTTGAATCTTGATTGATTTGATTTGATTTGATTTTTCATGTGGTATATATATAGGTTACGTCTCCATATGGAAACAGTCTTCATAAGAAGGAGAACGTTACGCAAGGTGTATTCGCGTTTACGACTCATGAAGCAGGCAACTATGAAGCCTGCTTCTCACCTCAAGGCAGGAACCAAACCATTGGAGAATTGAGCGTCAACCTTGATTGGAAGACTGGAATTGCTGCCAAGGATTGGGACTCTATCGCCAAAATTGACAAGATTCAAGTAAGTTATTAGTCAATACTAAAAATAACTATAAGAAACTATTTTAAGACTAGCTAGGTGGTTGCGTTGATGTAAGAGTTTGTAATGACATGCATGCAGGGAGTTGAACTTGAACTAAGGAAACTCGGAGAAGCTGTAACAGCCATCCATGAAAATCTCATATACCTCAAGAACCGGTATATATAATATAATAAACTACTCTGGCATTATTAATTCCTTGCATATATGGATTCTTAATTGTATGTACACTTGCAGGGAAATAGATATGAGGGCAGTCAGCCAAAGGACCAACAATAGAGTGGCATTGTGTAGCAGCATGTCTTTGATGGTTTGCATTGCAGCTTCAACTGTCCAGATTTTGTATTTGAAGCGCTACTTTACAAACAAAAAGCTTATCTAGTTGATGGTTTCCATTCTTTCATATTTCCTTTCAAACTTTACTCCAAAACTGGCTCAAAATTCTTTAGTTGGGAGTGTTTTTTTTTCCCTAATATAATTCATCCTATCATGTTGCCATGGAACATCTCGCTGTCTTTCATTTTTAGGCATGCTCTCTATCTTGAATTGAAGGAAGGTAATTTTGCGTCAACTGGAAACAAAATTAACCGATTAGATTGGCAATTTCTGGTAGGAAATAGGAATATATGGCCCATAAGTCCATAACGGTAAAAAAAAATGCCGGCAAAGCTTCAACGGTCATTTGGTAAAGGAACAAAAAGTTGCCGCCCCCACCAAATATTATCCACTAGGCACTAGTTAGTGAATATATTTCCTCTGCATAATAATACAAATTCCCCCATTCTCTCTCTACACTTTACCAAATCCAGCAGGAGAAATTGGAGAAGTAGTGAAAATCCTAGAGAAGCGAGCATTGCAGCAATGGAAGATCTGATGGCGCAATTCGCCTTATTATCAGATCAGGCTCTTTGCGACAAGAGCTTCGATCCGGGCGCAATCGAAGACCTAATGAGGCTCTTCGAGGTTGAGTCTTATAAGGCCTGGGCGGCCATGGAGCTCAGCTGCTCGGAGGAGGTCCAGGAGGCTCAACATACCGTCGAAGAAGCCGAAGAGTACTTCGAATCCGCCATGGAAAGCGCCATGGAGGAGTTCCGGATGTTCGAGGAGGAGATGGACAGGATTGCCGCCGCCGAGCTCGGGAGCCTCGTCCAGATCGGCGAAGCCGCTCGCAGGTTTGGGAATTCCATGGAGAAGGCGGCCACTTTTGCCTCCGAGAAGTACGTCGGCGCCGCCATGAGCTCCGCCGTGGCTTCCATGAGATCTGCTTGGAAGAGCCTTTCTTCCTCCTCTCAGAAGGTGCATCCTTCTTGATCTCCGATGAGCCCTAGATCTGGATCTTTGTAAACTCAATCTGTATGAGTAATGTGGACTAAAGTCTGCTCAATGATGGAATTTCTGTTCTTCTGCTAATGATCGAATCAATAATATAATAATTCATTGCGATTAATGAGGAGATTTTGTGTTCTTCACTTTTATTGGCGGTTTATTCTTGATTTTATTTATGCATCTGAATTCTGAATTCCCATGGAGAACTCGTATAATTTTGAGCAAAGATGTGCTGCTGACACAAATTCTTGGAATGAGATTCCATTGTGCTTTCGGATAGAAAGTGGATGACACAAATTCCATTTTGGTATATATTACTATATCAGAAGATACAACATTAAAAAAAACTGTCCATTGTGATGATGCCTTATGGTTCTTAACATGATGATACATTTCTGATAATATGATTTCAACATAAAATCAATTGGCAAACTAGTAAAATAACCCAACATCATACATTAGGCTTACAACTCTATTGCATGCCTTCTCATTTGAATGTAAAGAATTAAAGATTGTGGGGAAACAAAAAAATTGAAGCTCGTCTAGCATTTCCCCTACCTTCTACTGCTCTACTCATTATAGACTTATAGCCTCCACTTACGTTAATTTATGCTACCAATCCCTCATATTGAAACTACAGAGTATACTTGTATGTTCTAATCGATCATTAAGAAAATCTCATGTTCTTGTACGCTAAAGAGACGCTGAAACTCCGAGAATACGCGATCAAATGCGACCTTGTTTGATCAGTAATTTCATTTAGCTCAACCATGAAACTACTTTCTCCTTCAACTCCACGACATAATCGTCCCCGACAAAGCTTTCATCCATCTGCAAAACAGAGAATTTTACACATGTTTAACTACCAATTTAAGCATCACAAGAAGAAATTAATTAAACATATATATACCTTAATTTGAATATGGTAGCAAGATCTATCTTCACAAGGATCGAACGCAGAAGCATTGAAAACCTCCATGCCTTCAAACTCGAGCCTATAAAGGAGGTCGGAGAAGATAGGATCAGCCTCATTTCTATGGTGGCAAACTTGGATGATGATGTGGCCTTTCTTGATTTCATTGATGGCAACCGAGAGAGTGTTTTGTTGAAGATTATTCTCATGTGCTTGCTTGAGATGCCGAGCCTTTGCTAGCTCAGATTGCATGTCTTTCTTGTTCAACTTGAGCTTCTCGATCTCAACCTCGAGTTGTGGAATGTGGTCGAGTGTTCTATCTATTATGTAGGGTGCACTCCACTTCTCCTACAAGATTATATATAGCAAGGGCAAGTTTAAGTTGAGTTATTTAGTAGCTATACCATTTTTCTCAATCCAAATGACATAACAATATACCAATTGAGATATATAGAAGCAAGATTCCTTGCTTTCTTAATTCCAATGGCGCCATTCATTCCAATAGTGATAGAAGCAGAGATTCCTTGCTTTTTTTAATTCAAATGGTATATTATATATTTATATAAATATATGCATCAAGTGCCTTATTTAAGTTAATTTAATTTAAAAAAAAAACTCTAACACACTCCATAATTCGTAAAAAAAAGGATCATGTTAGGTGTTACACATAGAAAAATGAGCCAAACTTCTCTTAATCTAGAATGAGGATTCTCTCATTGATTCAACAATGATACAGTATATAGTAGGCTATAGATATGTTTACAAAATATTAATCTTTCATTTGATAGTACAAACGGAATAAATTAAATAACATTTAATTTTGTGCAAAGAGTTAACACTACATTTTCCCACCTTAACTTGTATACAAATTTACATTTTAAAAAATAAATATGCAAGAAAATATTGTAAAGTAACAAACTAATGACTGACCTTAGGTTTGTTAGAATCAGGAAGCAAAGAGCGAAGAGTTAGGTAAGATGCATTGAGGTGGAGCCTCCTATCCCTTTCTTTAGCATTATGATCCATCTTCTTCTTCTTCATCTCCATCATCATGCTTGATGACGGCGAATCCGACGGACCCACATCTCCCTGAACTTGCTCCAATTGCACTCCTCCTGTTTGTGCAATTCCACCTTGATGGGTTATACCAATATTAATATTGGTACTACTAGTATTCTCAAGTGATATTGGATGAGGGTTATAATTGGGAATGAAATGATCATCAGGAAATAATAGGCTGAAATCCTCTGTGAACCCTAGTAAATCTTCTGGTAAGAAGGATGGGGAATCAATGAAATAGCTTGTGGATGGGGTTTGAGGAGGAAGAGGGAGGGAGAATAGTCTTTCGATATCGTCGTCTTCTTCTTCTTGTTCATCTTCATGGCCCGGATTTGATGAAGACATGATCACCAAATTCACACAAACTTCACCGGAAGATGGGAAAGAGAATGATATATAAACATACAATACAACAACGGAGGGGAGTACCTTTTGGCATTTGTGCTGCCTTTCTAAATTGTATATAAACTTTTTGTTAGGAAATGTCAATTCATTAAGTCAAAGAAAAAACAAATATAAACAACTAGAGAGGATAATATTGATAAACGTATATAAAATTACAAAGCTAATCTGGCAACAGATTTGGTCTTAATCTTACGGCTTAAATTTTTTTTAAGTTTCACCTCTTATTACAAGCGTAACACACGACTTAGGTTTTTGGGGATGATATTGTTATAGAAAAAGGATGGGAAAGGTACAAACTTTTAGATGGAAAGATGGACATGAAAGATAGTTGAAGGCCATTTTTAAGGAATCCAACAAACAAGACTATAAAAATGTCAAGAGGAAGAGGAATCATTTAAAAAAGAAAAAGCCAGATAAACAAGAACAAACAAAGTGCAGTGTTTCTTTGGAGTACTCTAATTAAACCATTATGATATTATGAATGTGGCTAGTACAACTTGTACAAGTGCCTTAGCTAGTCAAGTACATTGCCATACAGAATAGTTCAAGGACCAGTAGTACTACACATGCTTCATAGTACTTCCCCATTTGGCAGCTCTCTCTCTCTCTCACACATTTTTTGTGTCGGTGGGCCAATAGCCTAAAATCATGGGCCATGCGGTGGCAAAGGCCCAGCCCAATCGCGATATATTATTAGGATATGGGCTAATTGAGTTCTCAAGCTAATAAAGTGACTATATATTAATGCACTGATTAGTTGCATAGTAACAGAAGTACAGATTTAAAAGTGTGATGAACAAATAACAGGCAACAACAGTTAGTTGCATTTTTTTGTTTCTTAAATAGAAATGGTGGTGACACGTGTCATTGCATCTCACTAGTAGAAAAAGAAGCTTCTTCCTCCAGCAAAAACAATGGTGGTTCACACTTGGCTGCATAACCAAACTTGGATGTGGAATATTTTCTATATACACCTGTCAATTTCCCAGTTCCTGCCTTTTGGTGAAAACCTACCATTAGCCTCGAACACTCCCTGTAAATTATCAACAAGAAAATACTAAATTCAGCCTCTTTGCCCTTTAAATTTTGAATGGTGAACAATTGAACAAAAAATCAAAGAAAGACATATGGCTACTTACAGAAGTTGATCTTCAGAGAAGGTTGAGTACCATTCACAAGTCTTGGACCATTGCTTGAATCCATGTAAGGCACATTGTGCCGTATATACAGCAGACGCCGCGAGGAGCGATGGCTGAAACTTAAGCATCTCATACTCCACCAGTGATAGCTCAATTAAGAACATTGTCAATAGCTCAAGCTGTCACAAGAGAGAAGAATTAATTTGTTGCATAAATTTCTTTGAACAAATTACAGAAAAATAATAATGGTTGTTATTTTTCCACCAACCTTTTTGTCAGCTTCAGCAGCCTTGAGGAATCTATTCAAGAACACATAAGGTGTTGGTAGAGACATGTTGAACTGCAATTTGTTGAGCATCAATGTTTCCTGTTGCCAAAATTGCAGAGAATGAATGAGAAATGAAAAAAACCAAAAATACAACAATACTACTATAATAATGAGAGTGGTACCATTTCAAGCAATTCATTTCTTGTGTAAGCCTTGTCTGAAATGAATATCATATCCTCCACAATTGGCACTGAAACCTCCTCATATTTGCAAGCCAAAAGCATGGCTGTTAACCCAACCAATTGCAGCTTCTTTCTCCCCATTGAATCTTTACATAGAAACCTATCTATAAGGTTCACTGTTAAAAACAATGTCTCCTCCCTCAACTCAAACTTGTAGTGTACCTGTTTTTATTATTTTTCCCAATGTCAAAACTTGATCAGCATTTGTTCTAACAAACAAAATTTAAGTACTGACATAATCATTGAACAGAAGTACATCAGTTTGTACCTCAATTAGCCAATCAATAAGAATAGCTCTCATCTTCTCATTGATGTCATACTGTTGAGACATGTAATCTGGTGGGACACAGCTAGAAGCCTATGAAAATGAAACTACTTTAATGGTTTCTTCAGTTAAACTAAACCATGATCTCAACTTTGAAGAGAGATTATGAAAAATCACCTCCATTTTTCTGTAGTGAGCATAGAGATCTCCCACATACTCAACCACTGCAAGGGTGTTGTTAGCATCACAAATGTCAATATCTATGACAGGATCTTCAAATATGTCTTTCATTTCAACCTCCTCCTGCAATAGGGTGTGATTTTTGTCAAATGAAATTGAAGGATAAATGTAAATTAGGATTTGTGATACTAAAACTACAAAAATGTACCATCTGATTCTTGTCACTGGACACTGATCCAGTTTGATCTGGTGACATTGGAACAGGCAGATCTGAAGCTGGCTTATACTCTTCCGCATCTGTTATTTTGCAATCTTTAATTTGGCTTGAGAGGTGAATTGATGGCTTCTCATTCTCCTGGTAGTCATGAATTGGCAATTTCTTAGTAAAATAACAATGGAGAGAAAAATATCCTAAAGAGGGAGATAGAGTGATTACTTTAAAGCAATTTTCCTGCTGGTGCTGGCCATGTTGAAGCTGAGCAGCAAATTTTCTGAAATCAATAAGTGAAGAGTCTATCCAATTAGAACAATACAACAATTTTGAATCCAAAAAATAAAGTAGGGTATTGTTGTAAGAATGTAGTTCAACCTTGTGATTGGTCTTTTGAGTGGATTATCAAACGCATTTTGTGTGATGGGTCTTTTGTTGGCAACACAAGGGTATTTAGATGAAGCTATCCCTATATTCTGGTTAATCACACTCAAAGCCCGTCTAGTAGTATTGCGCCTGTTTTCAGGTCCAAACTTGCTACCTTGAAAATTCAGAAGAATTATAAGATTGTAGATGTTAGAGAATCAACCAATATAATCACTTGGATTTCAAATTTCTGTTTACCTTGCTGGTTTGTGGGTCTGGCAAGAGAGATGTTGTTTGGATCAGTATCCATTGTTATGTCTGAATCAGAGGCCAATCAACAACAACAAGTCCTAGTGAGTTGCCATATATAGTAATTCTTCTTACATAGCTTCAGTATAACATTCAAAATGTGGCATCAAATTAAATAATAGCACAAACACGTACACTGCCCATAAATGATAACAATGCGGGTAAATGAAGCTCAATTAAGGAGTGATGATACCAAGATATAATTTCAAGTCAAACAGCAGCAGCAGGATCCAAAAGAAGCGAAATTACAAAGAAGCGGAGAAACATGAGATGAAAATTGGAAACCCTTTCGCACTCCACAAGTTGTAATGTTGTCTCAGATTGAGCGCTGCTAGTAGTAGACGTAATTAAATTCAGACAGTTAAGAAAGATAGAGACTAACGAAGTCAAATTCTGGTGTGAAGGTGGGCGGAGATTGACGCCGGTGGTGGCAGAAGGTGGGCGGAGAGTGGGATCCAGTTGACGCTAGGCCAGAGCAAGGGAAAGGAAAATATTGGTCGGGATGACTTATAAATGTAAGGTACCTTCAAATATGCAAATACAACGGCTAGTAAAGAAAAAAAGGTCCGTTGAAATGTTTATCTTTTTTTCTTTTTAGGGTAAAAATGGTCGGGGGTAGCAGAAACAGTAGCCGTTGTGTCCTTTTCCTGTGTGTGGATCAGTGGATGGAGGAATCAGGATGGAAGGAAGAAGAATTGAAGGAGCCTCCTCAGCCCTCTCTCTCTCTGTATATATAAAATTATAAAGCAAATTGGTAACGGTCATGTGGTAGGGCTCGCTGGCTTGCAACACGTGGTACGAGAGTATTGGTCATAACTAATTTAAAATATAATTTATTTGGCTTATATTTGGGATTATTAGGGAGTGCCAGCTTCAGTGGGCGAACAAGGCTCCCCCCAACCAAGTCAAAATTATGAATTATCTCTTACTAACGGTAAGATGGTATTTTTCCTTTTTTGCTTAATTTTTGTGACTTTGCTTTTCTTCTAGTTGTAAGGAGCGGGTTGGTCGGATGAATCGGAGCCTTTTCCACTAGATTCATCTTCTAAAAATGTTTAGGCTCATTTAATCGAAAAATAGAGCAAATAAATGCATTATCTATTAAATAATACTATTCAATTTAAATTGATTTTCATTTCTATAATATAACCTCAAGAGTTTACAAAAAATTGAGTTTGCAAATAAGACAATTTTGTAGAAAAAGGGTTATCACTTATCAGTATTCACAATACGTACGATGTTAACACATTGTCCACTTTAGTTGACCACTTGACCTTAATAATTAGTCATCACCAAGTCAGTCCGTGTTACTTGCATGAGCCGGTACTAGAACAATACCATCGCCATTACGATATATGTTTATCTTCACATGACATTGAATAAATGTTGCTTACCTAAACCCACATCAATTCTCTAGTAGGTAAGCATTTATCCAATTAACTGCCGAGGGTGTGGGCCTTGTTTGTATTATTGTTTTATTTGCGGATTAATCGGCTACTTCTTTATACACGCCTTAATTATTTAAGTCTCATACCAAAGTGCTACAATAATAGGCTCTACCAGAACAAAAAAATACAGATACAACACACTAAATTATGTTAGACCAACCTGAACTCAGCTGAATTTATAGACTTGATCAAGAATAGTGTATTATACAAGAAAAATATTCAGAGATTGCTCACAATACCACCTTCAACGTGATCATCAATTGCTCAAATTCCATCTTATCCAGAACACTAGAATTACTTTCACAACATATACACACTACACAAACATTTATAAATATCAGCCTTTTTAACACATTCTTCACACCACTTCAAATTTCAAGCCACCAAGTTCGTTCCCTGACCCGTGTCGGCTCCGACGAGAAGAAACCCGACCCGACCCACGATCAGACGACTTAGACGAGTTGGTTCTGATGTCCTTCATGGATTCGATCTGCTGCAGCACATCCACGACTTCCTTCATGGACGGGCGGGCTCTTGGGTCTGGCCGCAGGCATTTTGCTGTAAGCTGGCCCGCCTCCTGGACCGCTTTCATTGAGTATTGCCCGTTTAGTCGCCCGTCCATGACCGAATTCACCTTCTTCTTGCTGGAGAGGCTTGGCCTTGCCCAATCCACCAGGCTTTTCTGCCCGTTTGGACGGTTTGGATCGAGTGCTCTTAGGCCCGTTAGCAGCTCCAGCAACACCACCCCAAAGCCGTACACGTCGCTCTTCACATATAAGTGGCCTGAGCATATATGTTTGTTTGCTCATTAGACTTGCCATAAGAAAGTGGGTAAATTATGAACACAAAAGAAACAGCAGTTGTTGGAACTTTGATTTTTACCATCTAATCCCATTTGTGTCATTTTGACATTGCTAGAGTCGAATCCCCTTCAATTGAACTTACTAATATAATGCATTATGCGAAAGAAGGATAAAAATTGTCACCTGTTGCAACATACTCTGGAGCAGCATACCCCATTGTACCCATAACTCGAGTTGTCACGTATGATTGGTCTCCAGATGGCCCAAACTTGGCTAGGCCAAAATCGGACAATTTTGGATTGTAGTTCTGAAAGCAACATGAAAGAGGTGCAAAGAGCAGCATATTACTAACAAACACAATAAATGACCTGCTTGGCTGCTTGTGTTTTTCTTAATTCTAACTTTGTAAGTACCAT
This sequence comes from Fallopia convolvulus, assembly GCA_964016875.1. Taxonomy (NCBI): domain Eukaryota; kingdom Viridiplantae; phylum Streptophyta; class Magnoliopsida; order Caryophyllales; family Polygonaceae; genus Fallopia; species Fallopia convolvulus. The sequence continues at coordinate 56,821,184 of OZ024732.1, forward strand.
ATTGATGCATTTTTACCTTAGCAACTAAATGGCAGATCAATTAGTCACTTATAAACTTCCTAATGTACAAGAGCGCATATGCACCAACTAACTGATATTCAAACTTTCTTCACATAAGGAAGGGAAGACTAATCAATCTCGGGAAAAAAAAAAAGCAGTTGTAAAGAGTTAAAATATGTCTATTTTTTATACCCCATCAAGAAGGATATTGGAGGCCTTGAAATCTCTGTATATGACTTCGTTATCCAAAGTATGAAGAAAGGCCAGGCCACGAGCTGCTCCAAGAGCTATGCTGATTCGTCTGTCCCAGGCAAGTGGTTCCACAGACTCTGCAGATTCGAAAGAAGAAAAGAAATTAAGAAAAATAGTATCAAATGTGATTCTAAGCTAAACATTCCTTGATGAGCTTGAGCCTACTCCTGAAAAGGTGATTTTCCAAGCTTCCTTTTGCCATGTACTCGTACACAAGGAGAAGCTCCTTGTCCTCCCAGCAATAACCGAGCAACCTTACCAAGTGAGGGTGGGAAAGGCTGCCCAAGAAATTGATCTCTGACTACATCCCAAGTTGAAGAAACAAAGGTGTTAACAGAATGACTAAATGATGAATTAGGTCAATCTGCTGATCTTTTAAATTAAGCACACAAACTTTGCCAGGCTCAGTAACCTTAGAATGTTGACAAGCTGACAAATAGTAGGCCATTAGTTACAGCAAAAGCTATCACCATAACAGATTAAGCCCCTTGGACTAGGCTATGCAAGTGAGGAAAGATTCGCAGAATAACCGATTTAGCAACACACTGCAATTATTTCACTATTCAACAAAATGAAATTATGAAAGGGCTATTATCCTAATTTCCAAGATATTTACACATCAGAATTGAGCATTGAATAGCCTTCCCAACAACTATGAAAGGAGGAGCAGGCTACCCACCACCCTTGTTTCCCCAACTTTCAATGTGGGAACACATGATCATTCAATGACATGTTGAATAACAGAGAGAATCTATAGCAGAAAAAAAAAAGCCCTCACCTGCCATTGCTCAAAGCCTTGTAAACTCTCAGAATTCAACTTCTTTATAGCCACAACAGTTTTAGAGGAGGCGCTCTTGAGCTTATCATCAATCCAGCCTTTGTAAACCCTCCCAAAACCCCCTTCCCCTAACACGGTGTCGATCTTGAATCCCTTGGTGGCACTTTTCAACTCTGAGAAAGTGAAAATTCTCAAGTTGGGTGTCTCCAAAATCTCTCCATTTGGGTTCCTTTCATCAATGCTTCCGCTGTGTGCTAACGAGAACCTACTGTTTCCAGCGCTGCTACTGCTCTCTGAAAACCCTCTGTTAGTAGTAGTACTGGGCCCTGAAATCCCTGAAATTAGTAGTCAAACAAATAAAGTTTGGAGCTTTTTCCGTTGATGAATCTCGTGCGATTTTGTTGACTAAAGAAAGGGTTCAAATTAGAGCTTGGAGACTTAAAGTAGAATAGGAGGACAAACATCAAATTAGGAACAAACCCAACTCTAATTATCACAATAATCTTGAATATAATACAAAAAAATTGCAGAAATTCCATGCATAAGGCGAATTTCATGCATGATAATGACCTAGAATTGAGAACTCAAGTACAACTCAATTGCAGACGATGGTCAAATTTTGAAGAGACTCGACTCTAATTATCACAAATATGATACAGAACACCAGACAATGCAGAAATTTCATACCGGAAGAGGAAAAGGAAGGCGTAATGGCGCTTGATTTTGGTTCATCTGAGGAAAAGGATAGACCAAAACAGTTACCCATCAGGAAAAATTGTTTCAAGTTTCCTCCTCTTCTACTACTCCTTTTTGGTGTATCAGACTTTTCATTAGATATGCCTACTGAAAATTGACAAATTTGGACAATCCTTTTGCTCTGTCCATGAGTTGGTTGGTGCCAAGAAGAAAGGAGGGAGAGAGAAGAAGAGTGATTATTTATCAATTTATGAAACTATATAATTTATCTCTGTATTATTTTTGTACTATTAAATAATTTACTTTTTCAAAGAATAAGATTTCTCAAATACTCCGTAATTTTTTTATAGCCGCCAGCAAAGAATAATACTCCGTAGATGGAGAATTTTCATACAAATTGTTGCTGGTTTTTCTGAATGTTTTGGTCTCGTAAATTTTCATGAAATATACTTACCATCAAGTTATACTACTGTATTATAGAGTACGATGATAAGACATAAAGACTGATTATTTCGTTATCAATGGAATTTCCAAGAAAAAATACTTGTCAATATAAAATGGACGTTTCGTCTCGTTAAAGAAAAGGGTCACCATTATCACAAATTGCAGAGTTAGTGGTACAAAGTCTCTTGAAGAGTGGACTCCGTTATTAATATTTTTATTAGTACTTTCTTAATCTTGTGCTCCACCGGATCTCGTAGATTACTTTTTTTAACTTCAAACTTGATATTTTCAAGGTCGTTAGGTTTTCTACTTTACTCGGTTTCCACGACCCAGTCTCGCAAATCGCAATACGTTTATGGTGCAGCAAAGTTCCTGCATTTTCTTCTTCTCGTGGACCTGGTTGTCCTTCTATAAAATGTCTTTTCATGCTCTTTAATCAAAGTACTTATATAAGTGTAAATATTTAATTATGCCTACTAAATTGCAAATGATGACTCAATATTTGAAGAATATAGTCTAAAATTTCATTGTCGTTGCAATACGTAACCAAGCGGTGTGCTGTGATCACTAAGTTTCATTGAAGATGATAATTTTCACATCCATCCATAGTTGTTATAATGTTATCCTTAATTATTGATTCATTGTTGACAGAATGACACACCATAAATGACAATATCACTCGCTTGAAAAAATTAATGTCAATATCACATGAGTAGGGTAGATATGATTGATTAACCTATTTAGATTAACCGAGATTCGGTCAATAATTTTAAAAAACCATGACCAAATCGTTCATCTCGGTTAATATACAATTAACCGAGATTTTTAATACGGTTAATCGATTTACCAAGAGGCATAAAATTAATCGAACTTCATCAAGATACTACATCTAATTTGAATACAAAAATATTAATCTACAAAATATTACTCCATCCGTTCTATTCTACTTGTCGCTTTTGCCAAATGCACACATATTAAGAAATTAAAATATCTTACTAAAATACCCTTATTTAATTTAACCTCTAAAATTGATCCAACCCACCTTAATTGATCCACGTTAATTGCCCCATGTTCCAATTACCAGCTACTCCATTTACTACCTCATTCTCACCCACTATTTGGAGGCAAACTAAAAAATCCAAACTAATTCCCACCCTTCACGTATGAATTTGGAGGCAAATGACAAAATACAAATCTAATTAAAATTTTGATAGTTTTACACAGGGAGCCAAGTCTAAAATTTACACTAACTTAAATCATGTATAAATTCAGTACATCTAGTAATTTGTTTAAGATTGACTACAATTGTAAAACACTATGGATTCATTCCACACGTTTGATTTGAATTATCCTCCTAATGAGATTCCTTCATTTGATTTAAATGAAGAACAAAATTTGGGCTTTGAAGGAGGTGATGATTTTTCTTTCACGATCAAAATCAAGAGCACACCGAGGAAGTTGAACTCAATTCGATAATGAACAACACAACTGTTGAAGGACTCAATGAAGATGATGAAGATTCAGGTACGTACCTATATCGCTTACATATTTATGAGCAAACACAATTTATTTCCTGAATATACCGGCCTGATTTTGTGTTTACTCTAAACCTCTAGTACTCGTTGTTGTAATCTTGAATTAGACTTCTCATTTTCCTTGTTGAATCAATGAACACTCTAAAAAACAGAACCATTCATTGTTGTATGAAGAAAGAAACTTATCATTGTTTATTGTGTACAACAGAGCATGTGGATATGTCTCAAGGTGAAATACAACAACGAAAGAATAGGAGCTTATCGAATGAAGAAAGGCGGCTGATATATAATGCATTACTTCGGAGGAGCGAGAATGGGAAACTAACTCGCGGCACAACGAAAGCAGTTTCGTCGTTGTTCTCGGTTCCAATAAGAACCATACAACGAATCTGGAATCGTGCAAAAGGTACCCCATCTAATTCAATTGTTGACTTATGTGACAAAAGAGCAAAAAACAGTGGCCGAAAACGTGTTACAATTGATCTTGATCGCATCGCTAATATCCCTTTAAGACGAAGAACAACTTTAAGGTCACTTGCTACTGCTTTGAATGTCAGCCATTCCACTTTACACCACCGTTTGAAGGAAGGAAACCTACGACGTCACTCAAGCGCTATAAAACCACTTTTAAAAGAAGAACACAAGATAGCATGACTCAAATTTTGCATGTCAATGTTGGAGGCAACTAATTCGGATAGAGACACCAAGTTTGTGGGGATGTATAACATTGTGCATATTGACGAGAAGTGGTTCTATATGTCAAAAAAATCAACATCATACTACTTACACATAGATGAGGAGGAGCCCGTGCGTTCATGCCAAAGCAAGAATTTTATCGAAAAAGTCATGTTCTTAGCTGCTATTGCAAGACCGAGATTCGATGAGCAAGGAAATGAGGTATTTTCTGGAAAAATTGGTGTCTTTCCATTTGTTACCACGGAGCCGGCCATAAGAAGAAGTCGAAACCGAGAAGCGGGAACATTGGAGACAAAGCCGATAACTTCAGTTAAGAAAGAAACTATAAGAACCTTCTTACTTGAAAAGGTTATCCCAGCAATTCAGGATAAGTGACCAAATGAGGAGTTAGGACAAACAATTTTCATTCAACAAGATAATTCCCGGACACATGTTCGACCGAATGACGAGGAGTTTAGGATTGCAGCTTCACAAAATGGGTTCGACATTAGATTACTTTGTCAACCAGCTAACTCTCCAGATATGAATGTTTTGGATCTTGGATTTTTTAATGCATTGCAATCATTGAAAGATAAGGAGTGCGTTAGGACAGTCGACGAACTCATCGGGGCTGTTGAAAGGGCGTTTGAGGCTTATCCAGCACAAGATATCAACAAGGTCTTCCTAAGTTTGCAACAATGCATGAAGGAAACTATGAAATACGGAGGGTTGAACACTTATAGAATCCCCCATATGTACAAGGATGGTCTACAAAGAAATGGTTGTCTTCCTACAGTCATTGATTGTGAACGTGACTTGGTTGAAAGTGCCAAGGCTATCTTAGAAGCAAGGCATGACTAGGAGTTCTGTTTTCTAATTGTGTGTTCTGTTTCCTGTTTTTTGTTGCATTGAACTTACTTTTGCTGAATTTTGAAGGTGTTAAGGGTTGTTGATGTCTTTTCCATGTACTAAATTTGCTAGCTACTCTGAATGTTACTGAATGTTACTTTTGCTGAATGTTACTGAATGTTACTGAACTTACTGCTCATTTTCTAGCTACTGTATGTTGTGTGTACTTAATGTTACTGGTGTTAGGAGTTCTTGCCTTGGGTAGCAGCACAACATGCTAATAATCAATCAAAGTCATTAACATAACCCAAATTAAAAAATATTGGAGTGAGTTCTGTTCTGGTGGATTTAGTTAGTGGTGGACAAATTCTCAACAATTTTAGGAGTATGAAGCAGCACAAAATAGTTAATGATCAGACCATAAAAAAATAAAGCTCTTTTTTTGTTGCATTTAGTGAATGATCAAAGCCATCAACAACCCATAGTAGGAACCATCACTCTCAACCACACAGCATGATCAACAAACTCAGATTCGATAATCATTGACAAAAACTCTTTAGATTCAATACTTGGTGAAAAGTTATAGAGCAACAGAAAAATCATACAATATGTAGGCAAAATTTAGTAGACCATATGGTGGAGTATAACATCAATGAAGATCATTTTGACATATCATTCAATTAAGAACACTCTCTAGCGCTGGAAACAAAATCGTTATCAGTTGTCGTAGTGGGTCTAATCTTTGGCAGGGCATCTTGTTCGAATCCAATTTAAGATCGTCATTTAAATAACAGTTTGGATGTTCATCTGGCGCAAAGTTCAAATCAAAATCATGTGGAGCATGGAGTATAGCATCTTCAACTGGTGGTGGGAAGTTCAAATCAAAATCATGCTTCACTTTGAGTATGAACTCTACACCCGAAAAATTCGAGATTTCTTCATCCGGTTTTCGATTCAAATCAAAGTTGAATGGACTCTTCTTAGCAATGTCAGTAGACATATCCGAGCAATCTCAAATATCCTGACGGAAACACAAAAAAAAACAATAATGACTTAGATTGGGTATATGTATGGGTTAAATAGAGGGTTTCACTAATGACTTAGACATTTTATCAAACACCTGAGCTACAATGATTTTAATAAACCTTACCATGAACTCATACCTATAATTACACATCAGAATTCAAACTCAGTTGGATTAGATAATCAAAACACATAATCAACAACATGGAGCTTGTGTGAATTGCTCAATTGAACAAGAATTAATTTTGACATTCACCATGATTCAATTTTATGTGTGTACTGATGTTTCGAAAATTTCAATAAAAATAAAATAAGAAGAAATACACTTACCTGGAAGGAATTTGCTTCTGGATGGATGAAGAATTGCTCAATTGAATATTCATTCGGTGCAAAATTTTCATCTTAGAAATTTGACAATAGTTAGAAGAGAAGAAGAGAAATGAACAGGTTATGGACATAGAAAAAGGATGAGAAGCAATAAAGCTGCGTGAAAAAATATGTTTATAGAAAAGTTAAATAGAATTAATTTAGAGGGTGATTAAAGTGATAGAGGAGGGCATATTTGGAAAGTCATGGACAAAATATAAAAAATGACAAGTTTTATTTAACATAGAAATAGGGTAAAAATGACAAGTAGAATAGAACGGAGGGAGTAAGAAATAAAACTAATAACTTAAATTAAAAAGCAATAACAAAAGTAAAGTTGTATTTTAGAAAGAGGAGAGAAAATCTATCTCTAAAAAGAATTGAAGGAAGGCATAGGCGAGGAGCCTTTCTTCCTTGAATTATTGGCTAGAAGCCACTTAGATCTTCAATTGTCTTGTAAGATATAATCTCTTCTTTCCATTTGGTTGAGGAAGTCATGTTTGAGAGACAAGTTAAATGACACCATCGAACGAGAAAGTTCAAAACTACCCATTGTAATCGTGACTCTATTCTTTTTCTGATTACGAGGATTTGATCTTTCTGAGATAGTAAGGTTTCAGTTTATCAGCTCTTTATCTAAGCCCATTTTTTGACATTTGATTTGATAAATTTCTTTCTTCAAGAAATTGACTCGTCTAATTATCTCATGTGACTATGATTCCACCTTGTTTTTGTTTTAATGAGTGCAATAAACAATATCCCTCTTTCAATTTTTTATTTTGCCTATAATTTTCTAGATCCATGTTTTTTGTCGGGAGTTCTTTGTCTGCTTGACCCGCGGGTCTCGTAGCCTAACTCCCCACCTTGTAGATCGTCTAGATGATTTTTATATATCCAAAACGTGAAGTGAAATTGAGTTGTTTGCATAAAATGTGCAAATTTCTAAGTGTCAAATGACCAAATTGACACCTTGCTTCAATCGTATTTGGCTGTGGAAACTACTATGTTGTTGGTTGTGTTGGTCACATATGCCTCTTGTGTTTCTCATATCCGGCCCACTTAGTTGGTATCGTGTTCAGTCAGCGGGGTTTTCTGGCTTCGTTCAACGTGCTTTAAATCGATGTTGCCTGGCTTGGCTCCCATTGGCTTCGGTTTCAGTCATGATTCCATGGTTTTCCTAGCTTTGACATGTTGACTATATTGACGTAGAGGCTTGTCCTTCTTTGTTTTATTTGGGCTCTAGTGGTTCTTGTGTTTTATTTTGTGCTTTTCTCGTGGTTGGTTTGTGGCCTTTGGTCGTTGTGGATGACCTTTTCATATTGGACCAGCTTCTAGGCTTTGGTCCGTTTTTCTCTCTCACTTTTGTAGTTTGTGGCTTGGCAGGTTCTTTATGTTCGAGTTTGTCGGTGTTGCTTTGGGTTGACTTGTGGTTCCGATTAGAGTTTGGTCTTTTGGATCTTAACTTCCTATTCGGCTACATTATATGCGTTGATTTCTAACCTACGGAAGTGGCATACTCATCAATCCAAATTTACTCATATATTCATGATGCTTGTGTGTATTCCTTAGTCTTGCAAGTTGCCTTTTGCTCGGTTGTTTGGTTTATGTTTTCCCGTGGGTCTCTTTGTTGTGACTCGTCTAGTCGGTTTCGACCGTCGTCTTCTCAAATCCTCTTAGTACACTAGGCATATCTGGTCTACCAAATTTTTTCGTCATTAAAAATACGATGGGACCCACTAGTTTATTAAATTAAAGGCGTGTAAGTGAAGCTTTTGTCGTTGGTGATTTGATCGATATAGATGGGAAGCTTTGAAATTATTCAATTTTAGATTCAAAGGAATTTTTTCGATTTTGAGAGAAACTAATCCAAGAGGACCTTCCACCAGGCTAACCACATACGGGCTTGCACTGCCACTCGAAGAGAGATGCTTGTGAGACCCCTCAAGTTTTGTAATTCGAAGAAGGTTATGAAAACTCGAAGGAGGGTCTGTAATTCGAATGAGGCATCATGATAGGCATCATGAATTAGGTCAGGGTGGCTAGTGATTTCAAGATCTCGGCTTCACGTGGTGGGAAGGCTTTCATAATTTGCTTCTTCCCATCCAACAAATAAAGAGGTGGAGAGAACCATCAGTTGGAGCACCCAAAAACCTTGAAAAATTACTTGTGAATCAGAATCTCGCATCTTCAAATTAGTTGTTTGCGAAGGGGAAGGGATAAGAGAAGATGTTTTGGAGAGAGAGGGGAGAGATCAGGGAGCATGGAGGGTCACTTTGCAAAAGTGTTAGGCTACTAGTGGTTGGAGATTCACGTAATGCATCTAGAAATGTTGAATAGATATGTTTTGGATTGAAGTGCAACCGTGCAAGATGTTAAGTGTTAATGGATCTAAAAATGGTCTTGAGTCTTTTTTTTATGTTGAATTGAATGCACATTTATAGAAACAATGATATGTTCTTGTTAGGTGTTGGAAAAACTTCTTTGAGTAACCTGATCATGAATGTTCATTCTATCTCTCGCCACACTCCAACAATTGGTTGCTCAGTCAATGTTAATGTGATTAAAAGTCCTTGAATTTTTTAATAATATTAGAACTTGGTCCTCTTTTGGATTTTTTTTTCTAATAGATCATTTTGTTTATGCCCAACACATGAAATATGAATGTTATGCCGGCTCTTCAAGTTTTACCAAAGGTGATCTTGAACAAGATTTCTTTGTAGAACTTATTGTATATCTCTTTTATATATATTCGCAAATTAATGATAAGATTGTTGAGATTTACAATTTAGAATAATTGAATCAATTGGATGTCTGATGGTAAATGTTTATTTAGTGATATCTATCCTTTTTCAAAATCAATAGTTGATAATTAGAAATTTTATACAAGTGTAATTTTTGTGTATGATATTTTCCAAAGAAAGACCAAAACAAACTTGATTAAATGTGCCTCGAAAAATTCAAGCAATTAAAACGTTCTCTGCCCCCTTCGGATGTGCATTACCTGGTGGCCTCTTTGTTCCCTACATTGGTATAAAAAAAATAAGGCAAATATAGTTACAAATGAAGGCAACAAAATTAACAATGGTAATCTGGTTGTTATGGCCCGCCTATGTGTTAAGAAGAAGGGTTTATTTCCCCGGAGTGAAGAGCTTCCACTATTTCCCGGAGTGAAGAGATTACACTTGTTGAGCTTTAATTTTGAATACTTGTAAAGTTCTTTAACAAAAAAATGGCTAGTCGATGTCTTCTTGTTCCTTGTTGTAAGCGAGCATCTTCTTCTTATATTCCGTTTTCTTTTTCTCAACCTTCAGAACATACGAGGTTTTCTCCTATATAGTTTAAGAAATTATGTTTAGTCTAAACTATGCTTCGTCTCAAAAATATATATTAAAAATTGCATAAATAGCTTACAACATCACTCATGAAATTCCAACTTTCACCACCAGCCTTGGCAACATCCTGGATTGGTCATTTATATAACCATTAAATAAAACAGCAACAACAACCAAAGAAAAGAAAACTAGGAACTAAACTAGAAACCGAAAAAGTAAATAAATAGCACATACAACAACAACCATTTTGTTGTTGGGATTCTTTTTCTTGAACTCCTTCCTGAAATCCTCGCTGATGTAGGATCAAATAGTAAATTTTAAAAAACATTGGAATTGAATACATGTGCATTCAAAGTACTGAGTAGAGAAAACATACAGGAAGAGAAAAAATGAACTAAGAGGCTTCTTTGAATGAGGGGTGGCATTCTTTACCTATTAACAATGTGAATCAGTCAGAACGAGCAAATAAAAATGTGAATACACGTTCCATTTATACTTCCACATAGATGGGTAAATAAATTAATCATACATATTAGACAGATTCTATGCAGAATGCTCCAATAATTAGACAGTTTTAAGTAGGAGTGATCATCGGGTCGGATCGGGTTGCGGGTCGATGAGCAAGACCCGCAACTTTTTATTTTAAAAAAAACCGGGTATTGGGTCGACCCGTTGAACACCCCCAAGATGTGTTTGGTTATATGTGAAAATGCATTATATTCGACCTACCGAATGATAAGAATGTGTTTGAAGGTAAAGCGTTGTAAGAGTGGGGCCGTGTTGAGCTGGGAGTGGAGGGTGCATGTTGTACTTATACTCTCCGCTTATACTGCAAGAAGAAAGATGAACAACAAGAGTTAAAATTTCGGCGAAATATTGCGCACTCCGGTTATTGAAGACAATAATCACACTGAAACATTTTTTTTTTAAGGAAAAGTGCAGCGGCACTTGGATCATATCATTACATATCTCAAGCAAAGCCACATTGGACAAATCATTTGGTAGGAAAGATGAGCAAGTCGTAACTCCTATACATGAAGGACTAAATCTAGCAATCTTAAGTGCTAATCTCTTCATTTCCCTACCAACATGGTTCCAACAAATCTGGACAAAAAGCCTAGAGACATCAACAAATCTCTATAACTTGTGAGACAAGGCTGTTGGGATTCATCAAAATTCTTCAACATTGCTTGCCTAGGAGAGCCGTGTTAAAATTTCGGAGGTCTCTGAATCCTAACCTCCCTAATTTCTTTGGTTTGCTCATAGTTTCCCATGTTTTCCAATGTATTTTTAAAGCACTTTTTTCTGTCCCCACCAGAAACATGACATTAAATTATGCAGATCTTTTGAGAAATTTTTTGGTAACTTGAAAACGGACATGGCATAAGTGGGTATAGCTTGAGCCATGACCTTTACTAACACCTCTCTCCCAGATTTTGGCAAAAGGAGTTGATCCATTCATGAATTCTCTTCTCTAACTTGTTTCTGATCGAGGAAAAAATTTGCTTCCTCAACCTTCCCGCTCGAGTTGGTAGTCCCAAGTATTTGTGGCAACCTTCTTCACTATTAATGTCAAGTACTCGTTTGATCTGCTCCTTCACACTTCCTTTGGTGCCATTACTGAACACTATTTCAGTTTTATCCACGTTCATCCTTTGGCCCGAAGCCATTTCGTAGTCAGCTAGAATTTTTAGAAGCGTTTCAGCTTGTACTTGAACGGGGTTGGAAAAGATTAAGCAATCGTCAGCATAAAGTAGGTGGGAGATCTGAGGAGCTGATCGAGCAACTTTGATACCAATTCTGGTAACTCTCTTTCATCCTCTCTTATTATCTGAAGTCTCAGTTCTGGTAACTCTCTTCCATCCTCTCTTCTTTTCATCTCCATTCCCTTTTACTCGATCCCCAAACTCTTTCTCAACCACTATACCATTATCTTTAACAGTAAGAGTGTAAGATTCGTAATTGAAAGACGCAGCACTAGATCGCTCCTCCAGAAGACAAGATCGGATCAGAGTATCGATCGAGGATCCCTTAAGAGCATCGCTTAGCTCTTTGCATGTCCATAGGATGAGCCCTCCTCTGGTGAATATCAGTAATTGCTCTAATTGCTCTAACTCCTCAGCTCTTGCCTCAACCTCCTTCCTAAGCTGCCTATATATATCATCAAAATCACCATACTCCACCCTCTTAGGATCGTAAATCTCTGAAAACTCACGCTTCACCATAGAAAGCAGATCATCCACATAAAGCAGATGGAGAATCTGCTGATACACAACGACAAACACAAGCCCTAAGTCGTTGTCCATTTAAGAGTGTACGACTCGTAATTGAAAGACGCAACACCAGATCGCTCCTCCAGAAGACAAGATCGGATCAGAGTATCGATCGGTGATCCCTTAAAAGCATCGCTTAGCTCTTTGCATGTCCATAGGATGAGCCCTCCCCTAGCGAATATCAGTAATTGCTCTAATTGCTCTAACTCCTCAGCTCTTGCCTCAGCCTCCTTCCTAAGCTGCCTATATATATCATCAAAAACACCTTAAATATGAAATTATCCGGGTGGTCTTTCGGGTTCTCCATTGATGAACCTTTAATTTAACCAATCTTAGATTTTCTAAGGTCCCGCCAAATGCTTTCATAAAATTACCTGCAAAAGGCTCGAACTTATCACCAAAAACCTGACCATAAAATGAGATGTTACATCTGCATATTTAGCATCACGAAAGGAGAAATGAACTAGCCAGGGTCAAGGCTCGACTCACATTAAGTAAAGCTTCTCTCACTGTCGAACTACAAATATGTGAAGAAAATATATTTCAGAAAATTTATCAATAGCTAGCATTTGATAATATTGGTAGCAATTGGTATAAACGAGGTGGTAAACACCACCATATTCACACAACTTCATAGCAAGATGTTTTCTCCTTCGATACATAGAAGGGAGGGGAATTGAACATGACACTAATTGCCATTGTCTAATAAAATCTCGTTGGCAATTGCAAGACTTTGTTGGTCCAAAGCTTAAAAGGTTATTAGTGGTTTCAGTCGGGTATTCTTTCTTGATGCTTGAAGAAGCCATATCGTAAGTAATGAGTTTGTACATATTTAAGAACTTGGAAATTTAACTGGATTACCATTGATAGATGATTAACAAGCATTTCCTTCCAAGTTGCATCAATGTTTTCCAGAACTTGGGAGCAACAATAAGTAAAACAGTCAAGTTCTTGAAATGATGCAATAAAGCATATCATTAGCATCAGATTTTAAAACAAACAAATAAATTTGAATAATACATATATCTCTTAAAGCACTTGTCAATCAGTAAATAAATGAAAATACTAGTCTTCAAGTGTGTGAAGTTGCATATGTAGTTCATTGAATAAATATTAGTCATCAAATGAGCAATCTAGATTTGGCATATACATACCTACCCATAATATGAACAATTATTAGACAAGGGAGCACAAACACGATCTGTTGAGAGTTGTACATGCTCAAGGCTCAACAGGCCAAAAGATGACCCATACCACTTCTAAACTAATTACGCATTTTGCAACGATTTGGCAAACTGGCACATGCATGTGAACATTGAATATTCATGAAAATTAGATCTTTGAATTAAAAGCAAAGAAATTTCAGAATGGAACAAGCAAAAAAAAAAGTAAATAAAAATCACCAATAACCGAAAGCAAACTATATTTATCAACGATAAGGAAGGCATTAGAATGAATATGTGCCACAACAACAGCAATCGACATCCCTGATGGAAAAGAGATCACCTCGACATCGCTTGGCTTGTGTCGAACAAAAAATCTAAGGTTTCGCCACTCGTAGGCGACTCAAAAGCCTCTCTGAGAAGAATTTTGAGTGCACACGGATGAAGACAATGAAAAAGAGACAGAAGAATATAGTTGATGTTGTGCACCCAACTCCCTAATTTTTTTTATCTTGAATCTCATGTGTAATTTGAAGTCATTCATTCAAAGTTGTGTCGGATTATCGGACGACTGAGCAGTCATGTCATTTGGTTCTTGGATTATAAGGTGTCAATTCGATGCGGTAGCGTCCATGTGTGGGTTAGATGAGAATTCACCTTCAACGGTTGTGGCAACGACGTTGGTTGAAGGGAAAGGATGGTGGAAGAGGGGCGCGTCAAAAATAAATACGAAGGACTAAAGAGGGGGTTGGGAAGTTTAAATGTTGGAATAAGGTCCACCTTGATTCCTAGAATCTCATACATTACAAATTTTCTTTCATCATTTTTCAACTTCCTCGTTAAAAAGGAAACATATTTTCCATTAAGGAAATTTTCTACCTATGACACAATTCAAAAAAGACTATATTTTAATTTTTATTCAACGAATAAATTAAGAGATCTTACATGATAAAGTAAAATGTACTATATGTGGGCGTAATATTTTGATTTGATTGTCGGTTTAGGGTTTGTTAGGGGCGGTTAGATTTTGGAAGAGTTTAAGATACAATAAAAAATGGTTCTAGGTATTTAATTTGGGAATTCTTATTTTGTGGAGATTTTGAAAACAAAAAGGACAAAAAATTTGACATTGTATACTGCATCTATATGTGTGAATCGGTCATCATATTTTATAGGTAATAAATAATAGTTCTACACTTGGCAAAGTCTAAGAAGCCAACCAACACAAAGAAATAACAATTCATCATAACTTTCTCTTCTTTAAATCCCCCAATCATCAGTTCATTATATGTGAGTGTTTCTCGAGCTTGAGTTTTACTTGGGGTACTATTGAAAAACATTTGTTGCCATTTCTCAAATTGACCATCTCCATTTGTCGATCTTTCAAGAATCATAAGTTCTCTCTATCATAGGTAAACGGTTCCAAGAAATTCACTCCCGATCATTGAGTTTGTTCGAGAATGTGAATGATCAATCCTTCGATTAATTTAAACCTAGAGATTTGATCTTGTTACCACGATAAAAAATTAGAAGACTCCATAGTCTCCACGTACAGTAAGAACCGATGGATTTGGTGTCGATCTTGAAACTCTTCGTGGTTGCATTCATGCCGATTTTGCAAGTGTTGATCATCAATGGATTGGGAGCTTTTATGGCCACTCAATATCTCGATCTCCTCCCTATCGAAGCTAGAAAGTCTCTCAACAAGGTTCTGCACATCTTAAAAATTCACAAACAAACAAGGAGCGTCAATTATTTCTCAAATTTAATTGATTTTTGATTCTTGAAACTTTTATGTAGATAGTGTTCACAATCTTTACTCCTTCACTCACATTTGCAAGCCTTTCTAAGACTGTTAATTTCCAAGACATCATCTCATGGTAAGTTGATCTCTGCTCTGACACATCTTTGATATTTAATTATAAATCATGTCAATATAGTGATTTTGCTCCTCTCTATCAAACAATTTTAGGTGGTTCATGCCAATTAACGTGGGATTAACATTCTTGTTCAGATCACTTCTTGGGAAGGGACTAGTAAAACTTATGAAACCAGAACCACACATAAAAGGATTGGTCATTGCTTCATGTTCAACTGGTAACCTTGGGAATCTTGTGTTGATACTGATCCCGGCAATCTGTCACCAGAATGACAGTCCTTTTGGCGATCACATTACCTGCAAATCCATTGGCCTTTCCTACACCGCCTTCTCCATGGCGGTAATTGATTTTATTTATTTTTATGCCATCCATAAAAAGGTAAAAATTACATGATAGGTATGGAAAATGAATTGTTGATCTTGTTTGTTGATTTTGGACTTTAGCTTGGTGGTTTGTACATGTGGACTTTCACGTATCAACTGGTACGAAACGCGTCCATGGAGTACAAAAATAGTCAATTAGTTTAAAATGCCAACATGATACCAAACATTGACGAAGAAGCTCATCCAAGAACAGAGCTTCTAGATGAAGAAAATAAAGACAAGCAAACCAGACAAGAAGTGAGCATGCACAATCAATTAGTAAGCCTTTTTACACACTCATATGGAAACTTCACAAATTAGATTTAATTGAGTTTTCTGATGCCTATCCGAAATCACAGGCATTAAATGAGATACAAGAGCAACAAACTAAAACTTGCTATGATCATATAATTGGAATCATAAAGCAGATCATAGCACCGCCAACAATTGGTGCAGTGAGTCAATTCCAATTGTCTCTTTGATCATCATCATCTTTATTAATTTTCCAAGAAAAGTAACAAAATATTGTTTTTCTCTCTAAAATGGCAGATTTTGGGGTTGTTTTTCGGAACAGTTCCTTGGTTACATCACCTCATCATTGGAGACCATGCTTTGCTTCATGTCATTCAAGATTGCGCTAAACTACTAGGGTGCTCCTTTATTAATTGTACACTTATTGTCTTTTTTCAAAGCATGATACTCACACAATATTGGATTTGTTTAGGCATGGAACAATACCTTGCATCACACTTATCATGGGTGGCAACCTCATAGAGGGTTTGCGCTTAGGAAGATTGGAGAAAAGTGTCATTTTGGCCGTTGTCGTTGTTAAGTACTTGATTCTTCCACTTATAGGAATGGGCGTCGTATTTCTAGCTAGTCGTTCAGGTTTCCTCCCAGTTGATCCTCTCTATCACTTCCTACTTATGGTTCAGTTCACGCTCCCACCTGCAATGAACATTGGTGAGCATCCAAAAATGGTAAAAATTTGAGGTAGGTTTCAGTTCACTAACAGTTTTATTGTTTTGTAACAGGCACAATGACACAATTGTTTGATGTGGGGTAAGAAGAGTGTTCAGTATTGTTCCTATGGACATACGTAGTTGCTGCATTTGCTCTTACCATATGGTGCACTATCTACATGTGGATTCTTTCTTAATTTGAAACTCAATTTCAGCAGCACCCAACAATTGTTTACATACCTGATCATTTGCAATCTTATCGTAGCCCTCAAGAGGTAACATATAGACGTCTTTATCCAAATGGCCATGTAAAAAAGCGTTGTTCACGTCTAGCTGATATATTGGCCAAATTTTAGCAATTGCTAAGGCTATTAGAATTCTCATAGTAGGTAATTTTGCTATGTGACTAAATATATGCTTATAGTCCTTTTCTTAAATTTTTTTTTTATTAAAGCCCTTCACCACTAAACGTGCTTTTAATTTATCAAGCCTCATCAGCCTTAAACTTTACTTTATATACCCACTCGAAGGAGATAGCTTTATGTCCATGATGTATGGTAGTTAATGTCCATGTTTCATTCTTCTCTAGTGCATTCAATTCTTGTCACATAGCCCCATTTCAATGTTCATGATTTCTTGCATGAATATAGCTTATCGGTTTCCCTTCATTCATATTCTTGATCATGAACGTTCTATGTTCTCTCATGTTGTCATCAACACTAGCCGAATTAGAAACATAATCTTGCATTCAAACTGGTATTTGTCTTACTCTAGTTGGGAATGCCTAAAACAACTTGACATGTGGTTGTTGAATCACATTATCACCATCATTCTCATGAACTTCAAACCCCCCTTCACTGCCACTATCAAAATCTACCATACCCACACGCTTTCTAATGGAAGGAATCACTACTAAGCAATCCGTATAATGAAAATCTTCAACAAAAAAAATTAACAACTCGATTGTTGAAAATCTCATTGTTCTAAATATCTAGATGTTTGTATCCTTTTTGCTAATTGGATACCAATTCATAATACATTAATTGTTGATGTTTAAAAGATTTTATCGTGTTATATTGAAAAATGGAAAAAACATAGTTAAAAATAACTTTTATTTCTTAGAAATAACTTTTGTTTGTAAATGGGTTAAAAATCCTAATAAAAAATCATAACACATTATTTCTTAGATTTTATCATTTTATTTCGAAAAAGGGTTATTTATGTATATTTATAATGTGAAGTTTAGCACTCTCTTTGTTTTATAATGTCTTTCATTTTAGTATTTTTTTTGTTACAAAAAGTTTTTCATTTAAACTAATTTGTCCAACTTTTTCCAATATACCCGTATTCAATTTAAAGAAATAATTTTATTAATACATGCGAATACAACCTATTATCATAATATGGAGCAATTACAAGGATAATTTGGTTTAGTTTTCATATTTCTTTAAAAATGTGTCTATGGCTAAAATGACAAACACTATGAAATAGAGTGAGTAATATTGTGTGAAGAATAGCATCTCGATCCCAAAATAAATTCTATTTAGGATTCATAGTGTCAAAAAATAAAACTCACTTTTTGTCAAAACCCACAAACAACAATGTGAATTATCGTTCGAAATTATACTTACTTAAAGATGGGGAAAAGTCACTAGTGTATTTTGCCAAATTATTCACATAATTTCTTCCCTTTTTTTTACTGAAACGAGATGCCACATACATAGACTTGAATAAACTCGAACTAAGCTCCACATGCCCGACGAATTCATGATGGGACACAAACAATGTTCTTGACCCGAATATCCCGGCTAAATACCGAATTATATTCAATATATAAAATTAAATATTTATATTTATAGATAAATCTCTATATAATGAAAATAACAAGTTAAACATATATTACAAATATGTCATAAACATCCAGGATGTCATGATGAGTAGTATAAATATTCAGGCTAACAATTTAAACATCTCTGTTACTAACATTTGTAAAAAATAGCTTTCATTCAAAAGAGAAAAGTTATATATACAAAATGTTTCTTTCTCTAAAAGACACCAACCTAAAACCTAAATAAAATACAAACATATGAATATAAACTAATCAATATCCTGTTAATAATTTGTAACCTTGGAAAATTTAGTTGGATAAATATATTTCAATGGGTTTAAAGATCTAAATAAAGATCTATTATGTCTTAGATCTTTCTTACTAATAAGTTATGTAATTATGTTTGAGACCCGTGGGTTGTCTAGGTCTGAACGCCCGTGCGGATTTAGACAACCTTATCGACTCGAATCTAATGCTTGTCACGGATATTGCCCAGATAAATGGGCTTACTTTAAGATCAAATCTCGATCCAAATCTAAGTTTGTATAGGTCTACATGTAAAAAAGTACTCATTTTTTTCAATTAACGAAAATGTTGATGCCAATGATCTAGCTTCCTAGTCAAAGTGTTTAGCTCGACTACTTTACCATTTAGCTCCTTCTCTCTCAATCTTTATCCTTACATTGAACTTTCTTCTCTCTTGAGGACACACTTGAGAGTTTGGTACTTGTATACTTAAAGGGACATGTTACATGGAAGAGGTGGTTCATTCTATTCTTCGCAACTTCTAGAGTGGAATAATTCGAACACCCTCTTCCATCAAACCTCCTTTCAAGTTCTTATGCCTCAGATAGTTGGGATGCCATTGATACCGAGGCACTTGAAAAAATAGCAAGCTCCTTTAGCTCCATGTCCAATTTTTCTTGTATGACACAATGCTCTAGCTCATTCTACCATCTTTTTCTTCTAAATGATATTAGTTATATTTAGATTTGGCACAAAGTAACTAAATGCAATAATTAATTGTCAGTATTTTCCTATTATTAATATGTGATAAATTCCTCTTGAGCATATAATAATTAAAAACTAACCTAACATCTCAACGTACACCACCTGTAGTGGACGTCTTTATAACATTAACACTACACCAATCATTGTATTCCGCTGCATTTTTTGTCGGTTCCTTGATTGAGTTATCGAGAAATTTAATCTTTCTCTTGGCACAGAAGGCATTTTTCAAACTGTGTTGCCACTTCGAGAAGTTATCCCCTTTAAACAACATTGGACTAATGTTCATGCTAGAGTTGTCGAACTGGTGCAAATAGTATGGTGAGGTAGAATTCATTGCCCCTTTGTTCGCTACTTCATCGCCCATAGCTCATTTCTTTCTTATAGAACCTCTTTGGCATTGACGAACACAAATGGCAAAGAGAAATATGGTTGTTTTGATCTAGCTGTAATATCATAACAAATTTTAAAGTGTGTTTTGTGGAAAATGTTCTCTTCATTGCGATTAACATTAACAAATGTTTATGTACAAGAAAAATACATACAAAAAATATTGCTAATAAAGTTTTTTAACAAAAAACTGACTAGCCAGAGTCTTCTTGTTCTTTGTTGTAAGCTAATATCCTCTTCTTTTTTAGTAGAAGCTAACATCCCTCAACTTTTTCTTAGCCCTCTTAACATATGGGGCTTTCTCCTACAAAGTTTAAGAAGTCATGCTTAGTCTAAGCTATACTCAGTCTCAAGGATATAAATTAAAAACTGCAAAACAACAAAGTAGGAGCTAAGCTAAAAACTTATTGCATAAACAAATTATAGGAAATATGTAATAAAAAAAAGTAAACTAGGAGCTAAGCTAAAAACTTATTGCATAAATAAATAATAAATGCACCAAACAATTTGTTGTTGGGATTGTTTTCCTTGAGCTACTTCCTGAAATCCCGCCTGATATAGAAACAAAAAAAGGACAATTATATGTAAGACATTAAAATCTACTTCCAATTTCAACTTTCTCAATTTTTTTTTTTTTTGATCAAAGGGAGAGGGCAAAGCCTTGGTTTTATTAAAAATAAGTAAGAGGACTACATTATATGAGCAATATCGAACTCCAGGGCACTAAACAGAGCTGGAGGTGGTTCAGCATAAGTAATAAAATTGAAAGAACTTTCTAAAGCTAAACTTGCAAGAACATCAGCTGCACGGTTGGCGTTGCGGCGGACGTGAGTAAAGCTAAGGTTCTGGCTTCCATTCTCCACAAGCTTTTTACATTGAAGAAGAAGGGAATAGTCAGGGTGGGCAATCGGAAGCTCCGAATTAAGTAAGTTAATCGCGATTGCAGAGTCGGACTCAATCATAATCTGTGGGAAGCCAAGGTGGATGCACTCTTTG
Source organism: Fallopia convolvulus (assembly GCA_964016875.1). Classification (NCBI taxonomy): domain Eukaryota; kingdom Viridiplantae; phylum Streptophyta; class Magnoliopsida; order Caryophyllales; family Polygonaceae; genus Fallopia; species Fallopia convolvulus. Next base: position 56,841,996 of record OZ024732.1, read on the forward strand.
ATCCCGATGAGAATGGCCCATAATTCCGCCTTTAACGCAGTACAAGAACCACATTTGAATGAAAAACCATGGAGGAAAGTACCTGCAGCGTCTCTGAAAATACCACCACCACCGGCTAGACCTGGGTTGCCCTTAGAGGCGCCATTGACATTTAGCTTCACCCAATCTGGTGGGGGAGCGATCCAATTCGTGCTTGGGCTGCTAACATGGCCAGGCAATTTGCTACAATTCAGCATAATACGCTCCCGGCACGCCCAATATTCTTCGGTGGTGGATATAACAGTGGACGATAAGGATCCAACTAAGTCAAAACCATCAAACACGATCGAGTTTCGACTCTTCCATGAATACCAAAGCATGTTGGCAAAGATGGATGCAGCTTTATCTCCAGATTTGATGTTCAACATCACCCATTCAACTAAATTCATTTCAGAAAAAAATTGTGCAGGAGGATTGTTGTCATAGATCGCCAACCAAACCAAACGAATGGCATTGCAGTCTCGTAGTAAATGCAGCTCCGTTTCTTCTAGTGCACAGCGGGGGCAATCAGGCGCATTAGCCAGGTGGCGTTTGTGTCTATTGTAATTGCACATCAAACAGTTGTTAAGAAGGAGGTAGATAAAATTCCTAACACGATTCTGAACAGGTAACTTCCACACCAGTTTCCAATTAATAGCAGGGGTACTAGATAGCATGCTTGGACCCCTAGCTAATTCCATGGCAGAGCTAGTCGAGAAATTTCCATCAGGAGTGAGGCTCCAATAGGGGTGATCTATGTTGTCCTGATCTGAGCTGACAGTAATTGATTGCATAGCAAATTTGATGTTGGAGGGTAACAAGGGATCAATCACAGACCAATCCCAAGTGGATCCATTCCAAAGTTCAGCCACCGTGGCTCCAAGAAGCTCATCCGGTATCGGCGAGGTTGCAATATCCATGAGAGAGCCTTCCACCACCCACGGGTGGATCCAGAAAAGAGTAGTAAGACCATTGCCAATTGACATTCTGAGACCCTGAGAAAGAATAGACGCCCCGTGTAAAATCCCCTTCCACATATAAGAAGAACATGGTCGAGGCGTGAAAATATCCATATCAAGACGTCCACTACAGTACTTGCCTCGCAGCACGCGGCTCCAGATCGAGTCAGGTTCCGTGAGAACACGCCAGCACAGCTTCGCAAGCACTGCGGCATTGGCGTGTCTCATGGATCTAATGCCAAGCCCGCCTTGTGATCGTGGACGCGAAATCTTGTCCCTCGACATTAAATGCATCTTTCTCGAGTTATCCGTACTTCCCCATACGAAGTTAGAAATGGTACTATCAATCTCGTCACAAACAGATCGGGGGACGAGTGTGGATTGCATGACAAATAGGGGCAAGCTTGTAAGGACCGAATTAGCAAGGGTAGTCCTGCCTGCCATTGAAAGACATTTCGCTTGCCATCCCCTTAATCTTGATGTTACTTTGTTCAGCAAAAAAGAGTACCGGTCAACAGTCATTTTGCCACACATTGTAGGCACACCTAGATAATTGCCCATGTCAGCCTCAATGGACATAGAGAGGATACTGCATATTTCATTTTTAACAGGGTCCCGAACTTTCCTAGAGAAGAAAATAGAGCTCTTGTGATAATTAACTTTCTCCCCGGAAGAGTAGCAAAATCGTTCCAAGCATTCTTTAATGACACCAGCTTGATCATCGGAGGCCTCGGCAAAGAGTACAAGGTCGTCAGCGAAGAACAGGTGGGAAAGAGACACCCCTCCCAACTCAATCGGTTTCCAACGGTTCAACGCCACCGCCTCTTGAATAATATGGGAAAGTCTTTCCATGCAAAGAACAAATAAATAGGGCGACAATGGGTCGCCTTGCCGAACTCCACGAGATGGTTTGAATGAACCAGCCTTGGAACCGTTCCAAAGAAGCTCCATGGACCCTTCAGATTGGGATTTCATGATGATATTCACCAAGTGACTCGGAATGTGAGCTTCAGTAAGAATTTCTCTAAGAAAACTCCACCGAATTCGATCATAGGCTTTTGCAAGATCCACTTTCAACATCATCCAACGAGCTGATCCGTGCCAAGCCGACATCGTGTGGAGAACCTCTTGAACAACGACGACATTATCAATGATTTGGCGACCCGGAATGAAGCTTGCCTGGGCAAGAGAAATTAAAGTGGGAAGCACTGGTTTCAGGCGGTTAACGATTGCTTTAGTGGCGATTTTGAAAGCCACGTTTAATAGTGAAATCGGTCTAAAATCAGCAGGAGAGGTGGGCGTGTCAACTTTCACCAGGAGTATAATAATAGCATCTGCCAATTTTGAAGGAAATAGGCCCTGATTGAGGATGTTCAAGATTTCTTTCACAGTCTGATTGCCAACTTTTGACCAGTTTCGTTGGAAGAAGATAGCCGGGTACCCGTCCGGGCCGGGCGCTTTGTGAGGATGCATCATCTTCAAAGCCTGCCACACATCCTCCTCGCCGAAATCAGACGAGAGCAAAGCAGAGTGGTTTTCGCTAATAGCAGGGAACGAGAAAGAGCAGTTATAGTTGTTGCCCTGATTATCAGACTGTTCCTCCGTGAATAATGCAGCAAAAAAATTCAGAGTAACTTCTTTGATTTCGGTGAGGTTTGTGATCCAGTTGCCATTGTCATCTTTTAGGGCCAAGACGCGGTTAGAATTTCTTCTCACCACAGTGGATAAATGATAATACCTGGTATTGAGATCTCCCTCGATTAGGAAACTAGCTCTTGATTTTTGAAACCAGTAAACCTGTTCCTGGTGTAAGACAATGTTGAGCTCCTGTCTAAGCTTTCTTTCAAGATCCAGGAGACGCTTTGCGGGCCGTGTAGCCAAAGCTCTAGTGATCCCCTCTAATCTTGCCCAGAGCCTACGCTTGTTATGAAAAATATTGCCGAACACATTCTTATTCCAAGCATTAAGGTCCGAAGCGAACAACTCGAGGGAGGAAAATAAATCCTCCTCCGAGTTCCAAGAAGTATTCAAGAAGTTGTTAAAATCACTGTGTAAGAGCCAAGCCGATTGGAAACGGAATGGACGTTGAGTGTGTGTGTGGGGGGGGTTGATGCTTGGCCGAGTACGAATCAATAATGGAAGGTGATCGGAATAAGGCTCTACCAGGTGCAATACACTTGCTTGCGGAAACATTAGACGCCATTCTTCGTTGCATAGACCACGATCTAACCGAGCTGATTTGAAGGTATCTTCCGAGGTCCCGCAGGTCCACGTGAATGGTGGGCCAGAGAAACCAAGGTCGATAAGTTGTAGTCTATCGGTTTTTTCTGCAAATGACAAAGATGTCTGTAAGGAACAATCCGAGTGCCTGATACGCTCATGTGTCCCCAGAGTGGCGTTGAAATCTCCAGCAAGCATCCAAGGGCGATTGTTGATGCGTGCAAAATCTTCCAAATGGTCCCAAAGTTGAAGCCTTCTACTCGGGTTTGGAGCAGCATAGATAGCGGACAGAATTCAGGGCTCATCACCCCGTCTAGTGACCTCCACAGTAATATGCTGTCTGTGTATGGAGATGGGAGTAACCGCAACGTCAGAAGTTTTCCAAAAGAGCCAAATACCACCGGCGAAGCCATCAGCCTCGACACGTAGTAAACCATCGTATTGAATGCGCTGACAAACTGAATCCGCTCTATCCCCGCTTATCCGGGGCTCCACCAGAGCCAGAACACTCGGGCGGTGAATGCGCAACAGTTCCCGAAGAGAGTTGAGGAATCGGGAGTTACCCGCTCCCCGAACGTTCCAAATCATAATGCTTAGACTATCCATAGACGAGTCAGAGTTGAGTAAAGAGCGAAGCCTCGGGAACTCAGCGAGTCTCGACACAGCACTAGAGAGTGTGGGGGGCATCGACACTCGACAAAGGAGGTGTTGCTCTGCCGTCATCATCGGGATGAATTCGACTACCATCTTGTTCGCTAGGCGCTGAAGGGTTGGGAGGACCGGTCCCGGCCTGTTATTGGTGAGCAAGATACTCTGCCTGCTGTTGGTGATCATGGTGTTCACCCTTAGGGCAGTTTGGCGTGGGTTCCTGGTCATTTGGTTGGAGGACAAAAGGTTCCAGAGAGATTTCCTGTGTAGGAGACGGGTTTGGCAGCTGCATAGCGGGTAAAGAAACCCTAGGGATTGGTGGGATCGATATGCTTGAGGCGTCAAAGGTGGGAATTGGTTGATAGGGGCCCACTGAAGCTTCCAAAATCTTTCCTGTGGTATTTTCAGAAGGATTATCTTTTTTATTGGGATAGGATTTTTTTGTTACAGAGGAGGAAGATTTGGTAGATTGTTTGGCGGGGTTATGTGTAACCGAATCAAGCACATAATCTCTCCTATTCTTTCTTTTCTCATTGACTGAGATCCGCCTGCCATAATCTTTCAGTTGCCTTATTTTTGGGTGATTGTGCGTAGGATTTTCCATTGCTATTTTTGAAAACTTCCGGATTTACCGGGATTGAGGCCACGACTTGCATTGGCATCTTATTTGAATTTGAATTCCCGCCCGCTGAGTTGGCCGGGCATGCCGTTGACTGTGCTTGTTCGTCGCCGTCAACCATCGGAGAAGGAGGTTGAGTTTCGGGTTCATTTGACTCCGTGTCGAGGATTGCGAACCTTGATCCACTAGCCACCGATTTTTTCTTTTGATTATTATGGAACGTTGGTGTGGTTGAGATCTCCTTGTTTTTGGAGTTCCTTGCCGAAGAAGTAACATTAACACTGTGTTTTGGTTGGCTTGTGCCGGCCTCATTCGCGTCCGGAGATGTCTTCTGATTAGTCTTTTTCGGGCGTGGCCTTCGGGTTGGTTTCATCCATTCACCATACAGTCCTTTCCCTGTTCTCGCTGCCTCATGAGCGGTGGTAGTCCCTTGCGAGGGTGGTTGGACTGAGGTATGAGCTTTCGGATCCTTAGTTGGATTCGAGTTGCTAATAGCATTCGGGGCTGGAACTGGGGGTGAATCGACTCCTGATCGAGTGTGGCGAAACGGGCAGTTGGTTTTGACATGACCAAACCTACCACAATCGAAGCAGATTGTGGGTAGGCCTTCGTATTCCACAAAGTATCTGTCCCCGTTTATGCTAAGAGATCCCTTTAGCGGCTTTTCCAGATTGAGCTCCACACATATTCTTGCAAATTTTCCCCTGTGAGTGAAAAGAGTTTTCGGGTCAACCCGGATGGGGTTTCCGATGGCCGCCGCTATCTTCAAGAGGACGTGTTCTTCATAGAGAGTGACTGGTAGATCAGATATTCGAATCCAAGCGGGGGTCGTTTTGATGGGCTCTGAAGTGCGGAGTGTAGGAGACCATCGACGGACGGTTAAACAACGACCAAAAACAGTCCATGGACCCGATGTCAATGCCGCCATGTACTCCTCCTCATGTTCAAAGCGAACAAGGAAGCATCCATGGGCAAGATCGATTATTTGCATCTTATTTGAGAACCTCCATATTTCTCTTATTTTCCTCTCCATTATGGGAAAGGCCACCGGGTGTCCCAATAGCTTAACAACCACCGATCTGTCCCAAACGGACGCTAAAACATTCATAACATCTTCCGCGATCGAAATGGCCGGATCTCCGTCATCTCCATCCGGAAAAGTGATCACTATCTTGCCTTCAAGGAAATTGTGGTTGATCTGAGTTTTTTGCTGGGTTGCTCCGCCCGCAATCACTGCATCTTTCCACGAGAACGGGGGGTCTGATGGTTTCCCCGGTGGCTGGCCACCGGAAGCCACGTCAAGCTGCATGTCCATGGAGGCGGGAGGGTTCACAATCATAGGAGGAAGCTTTTAGATTTGACTTGCTCGTTGCATATCCCAGACAGCGATACAACATGAACATTGAAATTGAGTCAATCAATTTTACACTCTACTCAGTTGTGACATATATTAGCTAGACTATTACTCTATGAATGAAAAGCCAAATCATCTATCCCAAAATTATAGTATTGTTGAAGGTATTCATTAAACCTTCTTTCTTCATATTTACAAAATTAATTTTTATTTTTAATATTTTAACTTTTTCCTATTAAATTCTTCTTTAATTTTTTAAATCTATCAATATCTATTTAAAATTCTTCTTTAACTTTTTAAATCTATCTTTAACTTTAAAAAAATAGAGTTTGGTTCAAATGAAACAAACTCTTATCCTAAAACGTAAAACGAATGCACTTTTCCTAGTTAGTAGTGCACTTTTCATACAAAAGTGCATTGAAAAATACAAAAAATGCACTACGAAAAAGTGCACTACAAAAAATATGAAAAGTGCACTAAAAAGTACGAAAAGTGCACTACTAACTGCAAAAATTGCATTCTTTTGAGGATAAGAGTTCGTTTCAGGATAAGAATTTGTTTCATTTGAACCAAACTCCAAAAAAATATCTATTTTGTTTCATTTGCACTACTAACTGCAAAAAGTGCATTCTTTTGAGGATAAGAGTTCGTTTCAAGATAAGAATTTGTTTCACTTGAACCAAACTCCAAAAAAATATCTATTTAGTATAACAATGTAGATAGATATACGTTTTAATATATAGTTATAGATAGATTATAGATAGATACTAGTCTTAGTTCCCGTGCCTTGCACGGGTGTTTATAAAATTATTTTATTATTTATTTGTATTTGTTAAGTTTTGATTAAATTTATATCAATCTAAAAATAAAATAAATATTCTAGAATTTGTATGATGGAATAAAATCTTTCTAGTTATCATATCCAAAAATAAAAGATTGTTTAATAATGAGATTTTCTATCCTATATTCTAAAAACATGCACAAAAATTTATCATATCCAAAATCCAAAAATAAAAGATTATTTTTTAAAAAAAGGTGGTGTGGTCTAATCTAGAAGTGACATGTGTTGTTTAATAATTTTTTTAATCTCCGCTTTAGTATATAGTTATGATACGCTTACAAAAATAACTATTTAATTAAGATATCTTAGTTAAAAAATAATTCTATCTAAAAATAAAATAAATATTCTAGAATTTGTATGATAATATAAAAAATATCCTAATAATCTTTCTATCGGTTACATCCAAAATTAAAATATTATTTAAAAACGGAGATAATTTTTTTATAAAAAAACCCGATCGAAATTATGCTTAAAAAATCACATAAAATAAAAAATCTACTTTTGCCTAAAAAAAGAACGGAAAACTCGAAGGGATAGCGGAGAAACACCGCGACTCCGTGATCAGCTCTAGCAACCGGTGAAAGCTACCGGCAACCGGCCCCACTGAAACCCAGACACACAGTGGTGGCGATTTCAAGTTTTCAACTTGGAAACCCATTAACCCTCAGTCCCTCATCACGTGAGCGGCCGGTATGTATCCGGATGTGACCAACACGTGTCTGTCTCGTCACCTTAGGGTTCCCAGTCAGCGGCCGTGTTTTGTTTGTTTCTCTCTTTCGTTCTGTTTTTCCCCTTTGTTCGCCCATTCATCTCTTCCTTTCCCAAACTATTTGCGAACTAATTGAAAGGCCCCCTTTCCCCCAAAATTTCAGCCTTTCCCCCTCCTTTTCACCCTCCTCCGTGTCTGTTAATGGCGTCTTCGAGCTCTGGATTGCGCATAGCATCTGCATCCCTTCATCGTTGCTGAAGTAGCGAGATACCTCTTTCCGTCTCTGTCAATGGTATGTAACGAATTTTAAATGTATTCGGAGTTTGAAGTTTTAAGTTTGATGCCACTTCTTGTGAATTTTGTGATGGTTGTCTGAATTATTTTCTGATATCTGTTTCGGGAGCTATGCTGTTTTTCAAGTTCGCATATACCTGAATTGTGCTTCAGCATCTATCCCCGAATGTTTCCGAAATTATGTCTGATTCATATTATTACGTGTATCGATTTTGACAAGGCCTAGTATTGTTTTTTTGTATTGCTTGTGAGAATTAATCTGTAGGTGAACTAGTTTGTTTCATAAGTATAAATTGATTTTGGTAATGGTATGGCGGGGTAAGCTACTTCCAATTGTGGGATGCGTTCACTTTCTGTTTTTTTTATGTGTATTAAACTGAACAGAGTTATATTTCTACCAAAAAAAACTGAACAGAGTTATAAGGAAAGAATATTTACTGCAGAATCTCCATCTCTAGGTCAAAAGTTTTGGGATTTCACTGACGGGGGCATCGAGGGAAGGAAGATCTGCAAGCCTGTTTAGGCTTTTGTTTACTTGTCTGTGAAAGTTGCTTTTATTTGGGGAAGGTATTGGAAACTCTTCAGTCTATGTAGTGCACTTCTAGACTCATAGTTGTCTACCTCACAAATGGGAGAAGAAACCTCAAGGATTAATTGTTTGGGTTCAGGGTTGGCTGTGTTATTGAATGGTGCAGATAAGAGTCAGAAAAATCGTCTCGTGTCATGTCACGATGACCTTGGCCACCAATCTCTGGAGAAAACTCTTGAAAACATATTTGATCTTCCATACAAATCAATAGGCCCATTGAATTGTTCAATCGACACTACTTATGCTCGCTCGATCATCAATAAACACTTTTTCAAGTATCATGCTCATTCGATTGGTCCTACACAGAATAGAGATGGTATATCCATGGTTGGTGGAAACTCAAGTTCTGTTGTCACAGTGGATGAATCCAGCATATCCGGTGATTTGAGGATAATCAAACCACCTTCACTTGTAAAAAGTATGGCCATTTTCAGCAGTGTTAGGGCCAATGCTTGTGTGTGGAAAGGCAAATGGATGTATGAAGTAATCCTAGAAACTGCCGGTATACAGCAGCTTGGATGGGCCACTTTGTATTGCCCTTTTACTGACCGTATGGGTGTAGGAGATGCTGAAGATTCCTATGCATTTGATGGTAAAAGGGTTAAGAAGTGGAATGAGGAGGACGGTTCGTATGGTCAGCCTTGGGTCCCTGGTGATGTCATTGGTTGCTGCCTTGATTTAGATGATGATAGAATATTATTTTACAGGAATGGAATATCACTGGGGGTGGCATTTGTTGGTATAAGAAAAATGGCCCCTAGATTGGGCTACTTTCCTGCTGTCTCTCTTTCACATGGAGAAAAATGTGATTTGAATTTTGGTGTCCGTCCCTTTAAATTCCCAGTTGAAGGCTTTCTTCCTCTTCAAAATCCTCCACCTGAAAATGGGCTAGCCTCTCAGTTATTGCTGTGCTTGTCTAGGCTCTTGGAAATGCAGCCACAGATGGGAAGGGCTGAGTTGACATCTGTTGAAAAGCTTAGAAGACTCAAGAGATTTGCTTCAGTTGAAGACATTTTTCACCCTATTGCCAATGCAATATGTGAAGAATTCTTCTCTATTCTTGACAAGGAGGTAGAGTGCACAGAATATATAGCATGGGGTTCATTTTTGTCATTCTTGATGCAGGTATATGGTTCGCAAGCCCCCCATGATCATAAGAGCTTGGATAAAGTTCTAGATCTTTTTCTAAAGTTTAAGAGATCTGGCCCATTGTTTCAACATTTGATTGGTGCCCTTTCATGTCATTGCAAAACAGCATCCTTGGTTCTGACAGAGTGCCCTTATTCAGGCTCATATCCTTATCTGGCATTAGCGTGCCATTTATTAAGAAGGGAAGAATTGATGGTGCTTTGGTGGAGATCATCTGAGTTTGACTTCTTGTTTGAAGGTTTTCTATCGCGAAAAAGTCCGAATAAGTATGACCTCCAATCGATGCTGCCTTCTGTTTGGTGGCCTAATTCATACGAGGACATGTCTCAGGAAAGTAGTATGCTACTGATAACAACTGCTTTATCTGGTGCCATAAATAAGGTATGTCGGATACTCCTGCACCTTGATTTTTTCTTCCCTTTCCTGATTTTATTTTTCTATCAATCAGAACATATAGCTCTTTAATGTTGAGCAAGTTTTATACAGGTGGTTTTTATGCCGATGAAGGTGAAAAAGGAGGAACTACCTAGATAGTTAATTGTTGCAGTATATGAAATTGTATTTAGTGCTTTTAAATGTGAGAACTGCAGCCTTTGATAAACATAGTTGTAGTCTTGCGGAGTTAGAATAATGGACAATAGGACTATAAAGTGTAAACTATACAACTGACTGAGTGACTTCGGAGCAAAGTGGTAAAAACTTGGAAGGATAACCTAGTAAACAAGACAAACTGCAGACTGTAGGAACATAGAGATAGTACTTAGAAATGTCTTGCGTTTTAACGATTCAGCATGGATAAGCTTTAATGTGGAGATTCCTGGAAACTGGTTGGTATTCTTGTGGGGGAGTTTTATTATTATGTTTTCCCATCTATGCATTTTTTAGTGTACATTTGAATGGACAATCTATATAGCACGCTATGTAAATTCATTGTGCTGTGACTTAAAGTGTTTCCCAATTTCTGAAGTGTGAGATGTTGATTTGCAGATAGAGGAGAAACACAGGGATCTGTGTTGCTTAGTTATACAGTTCATACCTCCTGTAACGCCTCCTCAGTTGCCAGGAGGTGTATTTAGGACATTCCTGCAGAATCTCTTGCTGAAAAATCGGGAAGATCGAAATGTGTCATCACCTGGAGTTTTAGGCAATCCTGTGCTTGTTTCTTTGTACACAGTTATTCTCTATTTCTTATCTGAAGGCTTTCCCAATGGATTGTCAAAGACCTGGGGTGTTGACGCTAATAATGTCGGGTTTTTACATCGAGGTGGCCAACAAAGTTTTCCTATTGGCATGTTCCTGAAGAATGATCCTCTAAGAGGTGATATTTCAAGATTTGGAGGTTCGTTTAGTCACCTATCTAGATCTCATCAAACTCGAGATCAAGAGACAGATGTGATCTCATGGGAAGAAGGTTGTATGGATGATAAAGAAACTAGGGTGACTCATTGTACCAGACAGAAACCATGTTGCTGTTCGAGTTATGATATTGATGTCAGTAGATTTTACTATGATCCAATTCGATTCAGTTCAAGGGCATCTCGAGGACATAACCCCCCCATCCCTGAGAGGTCTGCTCATGTTGCTACAGAATGCAGTGATGGGAGTTTGAGTGATGAGATCTCTGATAAACCAAGTTCAAGTGACCATTCTCATCCTCAATTTGAGTTTCGACCTGTTCAGCATACAAGGGTAGTACCTAGAGACTACAACTTCTCTTCAGCTACATTGGGAGAGGAAGAACTTTTGGACGCTATGCTATTATTATATCATTTGGGTTTAGCTCCAAACTTCAAACAGGTGAGATTCTTCATATGCATGATTGAGAAAATTGAGATACTTTAAGATCTGTTCTCTCATTTTGAATCCACAATTATGTACATGCATTATTGGAGGCTGCATGCAATACTGCTTCCTATAAACTTGTACTTCTATATTTACACATTTAGTAGTATATGATGACAGCAGGCTAAGTGATAGATATTATAAATCAATCAGTTTATTATGACAGGAGAGTTAAGTGTTTATTACGGTACAGTAGGCTAAGAAGAGTTCTATGAGTACGTTCAATGATACATAATACTCCGTATTGTAATAAAGGGAGACAGTGTATATGTAGACAAAAGACAGAAATTTTAAGAAATAAACTTTTCTCCCCCTGTTCTTTCTTTCTTTATACCCTCTTATTAATTTTTTAGGGATCATTCTTGATGCAGTTGTAGCATTTGAATGATGCTAAGAGGCATTATTTCTTGTCATGTTATGCTATTTCCTTGTATGGAACATCTTGTTGTATCTTCTGTAATTATGAAGGCATCTTTTTGATTTACAGGCATCTTATTACATGGCACATCAGTCACAATCAATATCCCTTCTGGAAGAAGTGGATAAACAATTAAGAGAGAGATCCTGTAGTGAGCAACAAAAGCGGCTTAAAGAAGCTCGGAACATTTATAGGGAAGAAGTTATTGATTGCATAAGACAATGTACATGGTAAGCTTTACATAATACTTTTATGTTCTGCACTAGCTGTTTATTAGTTCACCAAGTTCTACAACTCTTATTAATTGGAAATCTTGTAGTGGGTTTGTTTGCTTTTTATGGAAATTCAAAATCACATTTGATATAGGCTAAACTGTTGCATGCTATGACAGTATAGTTACCTATATCAAGGGCCACCACTAGGGCTGAAGGTATTTTTTGTTGTTTGAACTTCAGCCTGTGTTGGTTAAAGTGGACTTATAACATCTGCCCGTCTCACTGTAAATGGTTCTCCCTTGCTGCATTTTGGGATATGATTCTCTCATTGCTAGTTACAGTAGTCTTTTTCAATTGCTGTCTGTTTTTCTTAGCCAAAACATTGAAGCCCTTTATATATTATTGTTCCCAACTCCACACAGCCTTATGATAAGATGTGTTCTGATTATTTTGTCAAATGTGAAGATAAGCTTTTGATACAGGTTGTGATATGATTATAATCATCCTTCTGTACTTCGTATCTGCATTCTCATATGCTGATTCTGAAGTTATTCTATCATTTTTGGTCTCTTATTGATTTTTTTGCACACAACAGGTATCGCATCTCTTTGATTTCTAGATGGAAACAAAGAGGAATGTATGCAGCATGTATGTGGACTGTGCACTTGCTTCTGGTTCTCAGCAAAGATGATAGCTTGTTCAGCTTTGTTCCTGAATTTTATTTGGAAGCTTTGGTAATTTTTCCTCACTTAATTATGCCAGTTATAGCCTTATGGGGGGGTAATAACAGTTTTATTTGGATACTTTATTTTATGTGAGTTATTGGAGATGGATAGTGATCATCATTCTCTTGGGAGCATAAATGAATGTATAGCTTTCATCTTGGATGCTGCTGCACAGTTAATGATGCTTCAGTTTACCTGGATAAACCATGTGATCTTAAAGTGTATATAACTTGCCAACATAATAAATTGATTATTCTACATAGAGAGGCATGGGGGGGGCATCCTCATGCTCATTGGCTTTTATACACTGCCTTTGAGATGGATTTAGTCCCTATATCAATTTTGGTGCATTCTAACTAAATTCAGTTATTATTGTCACATAGCTGAATTTTAGTTTTTCTTGGGTCTATCGGGCGTACCCCCTTTCACTTGGGCAGGGGTACCCCCATCTTGACCCCCCAGTTCTGCTGTAGCGGAGCCTCACTGGGTCAATAATGATGATGACGAGAGAGGCATGACGCGCATGTCTAGATAGTCTCTCAATCAATAAGTGGGTCTCCTTTATCTCATTAAGTTAGCCCACTCATCAAATTAAGGAAAGAATGCATCAATATAGGTAATATTTGAAGAAGAAAATGAGAATCGCTATAATTGAATTCAAATTTAAGATTGTTAGTCCGATGCTGCAAATTCTAATTAACGCGTTTACATCTAGGCGCCCTAGTTGAACTAAGTAGTATGTGATTATGTGTGTGGTGCTTTCTCATGTTTACATGATCGTGTATTACAGTTTGTGAACGAGTTTTTTATTATCTTGTGGTAAATGCAGGTCGACTGCTTCCATGTTTTGCGAAAGAGTGATCCCCCATTTGTACCGTCTGCAATTTTTATCAAGCAAGGCCTGTCTTCATTTGTATGTTTCGTACATATCTTTCTGTTTTAGTTATTAAACTATTTTTCTTCGGCTCTAGTGTACTTCCTTGATTTGACAACATTGTAAAGTATCCCATAAGGAAAGAACCTGAAATTCTAAAAAGGACTCTTTGCCTACAAGTTAATGGTTTCTAAATTCTCTTTACTTCCTTGATTTTTCCAACTTTGCAGAGTATTGCTGCAGATATCTTGAGATTTTATTATCCAAATTGTTGGATCCTGTGTATCTAACTTGAACTATCATTTGATTTCTGAGCAGATCACTTTTGTTGTCACCCACTTCAATGATTTGCGGATAACAAGTGCTGATTTAAGGGACTTACTATTACAGTCAATATCGGTATTGGTGCAGTACAAAGAACATTTGGCTGCTTTTGAAATGAATGAAGCAGCAAGTCACAGGATGCCAAAGGCATTACTATCTGCTTTTGACAACAGAACCTGGATATCAGTCACTAACATAATTGTTAGACTGTGTAAAGGGTCTGGTTTTGGCTCTTCAAAGCGTGGTGAATCATCCTCATCCTCTGTTCTTTTCCAGGTAAGAACTTTCCTAAGCCTTGTGTTCTTTTCTCTGTGGATTACAAATTTGAAATTGATGTTGCTATATACTACAATATAATTGTGCTGCCATCCTCATTTTACACGGCTGAATATCTGCTTGTTCTTGATTTATAAAGAGATTGCTTCGAGATGCTTGTGTTGAGGATCAAGAACTCTTCTCTAGTTTTTTGAATCAATTATTCAACACATTGAGCTGGACGATGACTGAGTTCTCAGTTTCCATCAGAGAAATGCAGGAAAAGTACCAGGCAAGTTTTTTTTTCCCATTAGTTTGATTGTGTGTGCATCCATGTATCCATATTTTCTTGATTTTTTGCTATGGGCCATGAGGTGTTGGAGGGAGTACTTCCTCTTATTTTCCTTTTTTCTTTATTTTCATCTTCTGCAAAATTTGCAGGCTCTGGAGTTCCAACAAAGGAAATGTGGTGTGATCTTTGACCTCTCTTGCAACCTTGCTCGAATACTGGAGTTCTTTACCCGTGAGATTCCTCAAGCATTTCTTTTAGGAACAGATATGAATCTCCGCAGGTTGACAGAGCTGGTTGTATTTATACTGAATCAAATGACTTCAACAACAGATTCAGACTTTTTTGACTTGTAAGTAACGTGTAACCTTTTTCTGCAGCTCCTTGGAAATTACCATTTTTTGCACAGAAATTTTTTACTATTTAAAAAAAGTCTTCTTGTAATGTCTTTGTCGTGGTATTGTTGATGTCTAGTTCTGCTCTTCAAAAAGGCAAATTGCTTGAAACTTTTCATACCTTCTAAAGCAAATCACTTTTAGGAACCTCCTTGAAATTTGAAAACTACTTGAGCACTTTGTGTGGGGAAATGGTTGAGCTGGGTTATTGATGAGTCTCTTAATCATATGGTACTTCTTAAATCAGATCAGTAAGAAGACAAGGGCATTCATTGGAGAAGGTGAACCGGGGAATGATTTTAGCTCCTCTAGTTGGAATCATCGTGAATTTGCTGGATGGAAGAGCTGAGTCTGATGAAAGCGAGCAGAATGATGTTATTGGGTTGTTTGCAAGCTTGGACTGTCCTGATACTGTGCTTTGTGGGCTCCAGTGCATGCTTGAATACAACTGGGTTAGCCTCTTCCTCTTTATCTTTCCTGATACCGAGCTTTATTTAGAGTATTTTTCTAGGTAGAGGTTAAGAACCTTGAAATGAAAATATTTTGTTGATGTTTACCAAAAAAATAGAAATATTTTGTTGATTGTATTTATTTGGCTTATTTTATTTTGTTTATAGGTTTTATCAAAATTTCTGTATTATGAATTCTTTGTTTTTTTTAATTAAGATTATCATTTGGACAGGCTGATTCCTCCAAAGGAAATGTCCATTTTACAAAGCTAAGACAACTAGAGGAGTTCTTGAGCCTGCTACTAAGCCAAATGGCATCCCAAGAACCGGAAAGTAGTGAAGCCAGGCTAGAACAAGCAGCAGATAGTGAAGACATCACTTGCTGTATCTGCTACGCATCTGATGCAGACGCTCAGTTCATGCCTTGCTTGCACAAATCTTGCTTCGGATGCATCACAAGGCATTTGCTCAACTGTGAGAGATGCTTCTTCTGTAATGCGACGGTTGTAGGCGTGAAAAAGTTATCTCAAAAGCCAGCTTAATATGCTTATATACAAGTAGTTGCGCTTACCTGTATTATTCGGGTTTTGAGTTGCTTTCCTGATCCGCTGCTGCCGCTTTCTATTATTTGTGCAAATGCGGAGGGCAGTGAACTTTTGAAAGTCTCATCGGCAGATGAGGATCTGTGGAGTGGAAGGCTAAAATAGAGAAATAAAAAAGAAAGGAAAGTTGAAAATAAAGTTGGGTAAATGATATCATTATCATGTTTGAATGTTGCAACTTGCAAACTGGGGTTTGTGTGTATATTTAGGTGCAGTTTGGTTCCTCAGGAAATGTGGTAGAAGCCACACTAACCAGGGATGGGAAATTTGGTCTAGTTTCTCCAAGAATTTTGTAGACAAATATTGTATATATGAGAATGTGAATTGGATTCTCTGGCAATTTAAAATTTTTGATCTTTTTTTGGCAATGCGAAGGAGAAATCGCTAGCTGGAACTGTTAATCAGCTGCATATAAGATGAATTGTGCAAGTGCTTATCAAAATATGATCGAGAATCTCAAGTCATCATTTCTTTGTGAACTTATTTAACGTACAATATATGTTATTGCTTAGCATATATATTATTGTGTATTATAACAGTCATATATCTATATATATGTAATATATGTAAAAAAAGAAGGAATAATCATGTATCCTCCTTATGGTTTGCGCGGTGGGGTAGTAATGGGTTATTTTTACTACTTTACAAAACAGTATGTGCTTCACACTGATTATTGACACGAGAATAGCTTGTTTCAGTGTCACACAATCGCTTTCTCATCTATCTTTGGTTCTCTAATTCTTCTCTATTATTTTTTTCAATCTCTCACCTCGAGATCTATAACCATTCTGCATCGTCCATTTTAGGAAAAAAGCAAAAAATCAATTCAGATTTCGCTATTCTTCAATCATCAGCGTCCTTAATTTTCTTGTAGTGCTTCCTTCTCTCACAACTAGCAAGCATGGCGCTTTCTCTCCTTTCACCACCCCAACTCTCCTCCTCCAGCCTCCTCCTTCCCAGGCATCGCAGCCCCGCCGCTACTTGGCCGCTTTCAACCGCCACATTCATCTCCACTTCCCACGCTGCGCAACTAATCTCTCGTCCTCGCTCCGTGAACGGCTCCGTCGGAGCTGATCTCTCAGGTATCGCCGTCGGCGAGGACTTGCCGGACGATTACGAGAGCCGTATGCCTAAGCGCGATGCTAAAGACAGGAGGAGAGCTGGAGTCCTCCTCCATCCGACGTCGTTGCAAGGTAATTATGGGATTGGCGACCTTGGCCAGCAGACTTTTCGATTTATCGACTGGCTTCACGATTCCGGTTGCGCGGTTTGGCAGGTAAGATTTGTTATTTCTTGCGATCTGAATTTCGTTATTAACTTCTGTCTGGATGCTGTAGGCTGTAGCCTAATTGGAGTGTGTTTCCATTATTAAAATAGGTTCTTCCGCTTGTTCCTCCGGGGAGAAGGGCTAATGAAGAAGGATCGCCGTATTCTGGCCAGGTGCTCTTTCTCACTATAGCCACATTTGGTATCTATGACATTCTCGCATGATTATGGTTTTGAAAATTAATTTGTGTACGAGATGGAACTGTTGTAATGCTTAAGCATTAAATACCATGATTGCAATTGTGTGGTTTTATTCACGTCATGTTGTATCTCTTGAGCGCTTCAATCAGGACGCAAATTGTGGAAACACTCTTTTGATTTCCCTGGAGGAGCTTGTCAAGGATGGATTGCTACTCGAGAGTGAGCTGCCAGAGCCAATGTAAGTTGGGCTTTGTGTATTGCACTTGATTAAGTTCTTGCTTTCTCCCCTCACTTCATCAAAATCTCCGCAGAGAAGCTGAGATGGTGGATTTCTCATCTGTAGCCGAGATTAAGGATGCTTTGGTGGCAATGGTAATTTGTCATTGGAAACATTTTGCTCTGTAAACATCTTATCAGCTAACAACAGAAAAATGATTCAAATAGCGCCCAACTGCCCATGATAGTTTTTGCTGGAAGTCTGTGTGCTTGATTGATTCCTACATTACTTTCATTCTGAACCATGTATTGCGACCTCCTTTGTTCTGCGATTTAGTATCTGTAGAATCCTGTTTTACTGGATTTGGACACTGCTGTAAGATTGAACCGCAAATCTGGATCATCCTAGGCTATAAATGCATGATGAAAGATATAAAGGACTTTACCTGAATTTCCATCTTGGACAATGCATCTAGGGGTTCATTTGGTTCTCACCACAATTTCAGGGAACTTATTTAGGGGCACAGTACTCGTATTCACATTTTTATGAGTGTTCAGTTCAGTTACCTGGGATATTTCCTTAATGAATGTGACACACTCATAGTGTTGTTTTAGAGTGTAATAATTAACTTGATTCGTCAAGACAATCATCATCTTTTCTTTGGCTCTGCCTGAGTTCCTACACCTCTTAAGAGGCTTAGTCATCCTACTTGAGAGTTAGGTTGAAACTTTATCTAGCATCAAAGGAGCACCACGTTGAATTTCCCAATCATGTATCATGTTTGAAATACGTATTACTTTAGTTGTTGATAGAACAACCTTGGAGCTGTGATTATTCTTTAATGCACTAAATAGATGCTACAAACTTACAAATATGTTGCTTGTCTTAGGCTGCAGGGAGGCTAATTACAAGTGAAGGGGAACTCAGAGAGCAGTTTAATGATTTCTGCAGAGACCCTGATATAATGAGTGTGTTTTTCCTATTATTTTTAAATATTTGCTTTCATTCCAAGTGTTTTAGAATACATGGAGAATTGGAGATGCACCTAATAGAAGTTGTGCTTGTCTATGACTCTTTTGCACACATTACAGTTCTACAATGTTCTCACTAGCTCTCTTGCACCCAATCTCCTTTAGGCTGGCTGGAAGATGCTGCCTATTTTGCTGCAATTGATGATACCATAAATTCATTCAGCTGGTATCAATGGCCTGAACCTTTGAAAGATCGTCATCTTGTAGCTTTAGTGCAAATCTATGATAGCAAGAAAGAATATGTAAGTCTTGGCTTCCTTTCAACTTTTACTCGTTATATACTTATTATCTTTAATTTCGCAGCTTTACTTACTTACGCTTTCAGTTGGACAGATAAATACATTTATCGCCCAACAATTTTTATTCCAAAGACAATGGAAAAGGGTTAGGGACTATGCCCAAAGGAAGGGGATCAAGATAATGGGAGATATGCCCATTTATGTGGGTTATCACAGTGCAGATGTTTGGGCTAATAAAAGGCAATTTTCACTGGTGGGTATATCATGTCTATTGATGGTTTTCATTTATTTGTTTTTATTTTATCATGTTTTAGTTAGTTTAAAAGACAGAAAATGCTCCTATCAGTCTTAGGGCGTTCTCTCTTTTAATTGAACTATACTTTTTGATTCAATATGCATTTTCCTCTTGGATAGTGTGATTATTTTTAATTAGACCATTTATTTGCAGAATAGAAAAGGCTATCCTCTTTTAGTGAGTGGTGTTCCTCCTGATGCATTTAGTGAGACTGGGCAGCTTTGGGGCAGGTTGGTGATTATATTAATGGAGCCTCTTATAGGACTAAGTGTTTGATTGCTTATTTCCTGCACTATATGTCAATTTTTTTTGTTTCATGAAACCTCTTTACGTACTTATATTTATTTAAGCCCTCTGTACGACTGGAAAGCAATGGAACAAGATGGATTTTCCTGGTGGGTACGCAGAATGCGAAGAGCTAAAGATCTCTACGATGAGTTCAGGATTGACCATTTTCGAGGATTTGCTGGATTTTGGGCAGTTCCATCAGGTGAAAGACTTGTAAACTGAATGCTAGAATCTCAGTATACGAGGTTATATGTTTTGTAATGAAGTAATTTGCATCATGTGCAGGTGACACAATTGCATTGAACGGCCGATGGAAGGTTAGATCTTTCCCAACTTTAAATTTTTTTTAATCATTGCATTATATTTTGGTGACAATTTATTATGACCTGGTGGCAGGCTGGACCAGGCAAATCTTTATTTGACGCCATCTTCAGAGAGGTTGGAGAGATTGACATCATAGCAGAAGACTTGGTAAGTATAGATTGTCATGAAATTTTTGCTACAAATTTTTACATACTGTGAGCCTCTGCATCATTTATTAAATTGCTCACAATATGGTCACAGTTTTCGCGCTTGTGTGTATATGTGGATTATTTTTTGTTGAATCCTTACCTGTTGGCTGATCATTGCCATTCTCTTTTCGCTATAGGGAGTAATCACAGAGGATGTTGTAGAGCTAAGGAAATCCATTGGGGCACCTGGGATGTCTGTTCTTCAGTTTGGTAGTAACTTTCTGCCAGCTCTTTAGAGTCTCTGATTTCAGGCACCTTCTCTTGAAAGTGTCAATTATGTGCTGCTGCGTATGTTGGTCCAGGTTTTGGAGGCGATGCAAACAACCCTCATTTACCTCATAACCATGAGAGTAATCAAGTTGCATACACTGGTACTCATGATAATGATACGGTAAAGTTCATAATCGTTATCTTCTTTTTTCTCTCATCACCAAGGCTCTATATTAAGTCTATCTGATACAATATAGATACGTTTGATAAAATTTCTAGATTTTTTTTAACTACAGGTACTGGGTTGGTGGGAAACGTTGAATCCTGAAGGCAAATTCCATGTGAGGTTTCTTCTCTTGAATATTCAATTG
Source organism: Fallopia convolvulus (assembly GCA_964016875.1). Taxonomy (NCBI): domain Eukaryota; kingdom Viridiplantae; phylum Streptophyta; class Magnoliopsida; order Caryophyllales; family Polygonaceae; genus Fallopia; species Fallopia convolvulus. Next base: position 56,862,414 of record OZ024732.1, read on the forward strand.
AGTACAACCTTATTAAAAAATATCATGTAACATTTTACGGTTTTGAGCATACCAATTTTGATCTCCTATTCTTTTTACTTAAAAATAAATATGATTATTAATACAGGTGATGAAGTGCACATCATTAACTGTAGAAAAGGATGTCTCATGGGAGATGATCAAGATGGTGCTCTCTTCAGTGGCTAAAACTGCAATTGTACCCATGCAAGACATTCTTGGACTTGGAAGCTCAGCTAGGATGAACACTCCAGCAACTCAGGTAAATTGCAAGCAACATGAAATGAAGGATGTAAATTGATCATTAGCTGTTTATTTAGCTAATAAGACTTGACAGTCTACTGTATGTTCATAAAAATTGCAAGTTGTAACTTGTGATTATTCTCTTCCTCTGACTATAACAGGCCGGGAACTGGAGCTGGAGGATACCATCATCCTTGAGCTTTGATTCGTTGGAAAATGAAGCAGCTAAACTACGAGATCTGCTATCACTATACGGACGCCTGTAGACTGGAGGAGCAATGGTATAACATTTGAATGTGTCAGCTTTAAACATTTGACAGTCATGACAAGTCATGTTTTCAATTAACTTCAATGAAATAAAATGGGATCTCAATCCCCTTTTTTGCTCAAATTTTAGTCAAATAATTTTGATTTGAACGAGTTTTTATGTGCTATATTGATTGAACTGGTACTTGCCCGTAAAAGAACATTGCAATGGAGTGAGAAGAACAACAACCACTTAAAGGAGTTTGGTCACCAGTAGTCATTACAAGAACACTTTCCCTCCCTAAAATGGTGAAACCGAACTCCGTCTCTAACAACAATTTCTCTTTGGTAGATCATGGATACGAGCTTTATGACTGAATGACAATCTGTGCACACTCGGAGATTCTTAACTACTCTTATGGGCAAGTAGTCTGGAATATGAATTAATCCATACGCAATAGCCAACCTCTCACTATGAACACCCAACACTTGCTCTTTTTCCTCCTCATCAATATCATGCAACACATCAACAGTTACAGAAATGTAACCCTTCTGTTTCAGCTTTCTCGTCATCTCATCTAGTATCAAGTACAAGCTCTTGCTTTCCGGGTGTGATTTATCTCCCATGAGAAATTGGTGCACCATGCCATTGATCTCAATTGAGCTCCAACCACACACTTTCTTCGCGTTTTTGTCTTTCATTAAACTCCTGATTTCGCCTACACTAGACCACCTCCCTAAAGAAGCATAAACATTTGAAATCAGCACGTAGTTCTCAGCTTTATCAGGCTCTAGCTCAAGGATCACCTTACTCACACGTTCAACGAGTTCTTTATGCCCGTGAGTCTTACAAGCCATGAGCAAAGCTCTCCAATGAATAACATTTGGCTTCATGGGCATGGCTAGAATGAAGTTGTACGCTCTGTTGACAAGTCCTGCTCTGCAGAAGAGATCTACCATGCAACCGTAATGCTCGATTTGAGGATCAGTGTTATATTCTTTTGACATGCTATTGAAGTGGTGAACACCCTCGTTGACTAAACCAGCATGGCTGCATGCACTCAAGACACTGGTAAGGGTCACAGAGTTTGGCCTTATATTGGCTCTTTTCATGTCATTGAATAATTCTAGAGCTTTGCTACCATAGCCATGAATAGCGTATCCGCCGATCATGGTAGACCATGCCGTTACATCTTTCTCGTTCATGGTCTTGAAAACCTCGAGGGCTTCGTCGATGCTGCCACATTTTGAGTACATGGTAACCAATGAAGTTCCCAAAACAACATCAATTTTGATCTTCGTTGTGTTGATATAAGAGTGCACCCATCTACCCAAATTCAAAGCACTTGATTCTCCACAAGCCCCTAAGACAGTAGCCAGTGTAAACCCATCAATCCGAACCCCATCTCTTACCATCTCCTTGAACAATGCTAGCGCCTCATTTGCATTCCCGGCTTGCCAGTATCCAGAGATGACAATGCTCCAAGAAGCAACATCTCTCTCAGGCATTTCATCGAATAGCTTGCGCCCCAGATCCAAGCACCCACAGTTGACGTACAAGCTCACAAGACCATTCACAGCCGGGGTTTCACACTCAAACCCCAGTTTAACAATCAATCCATGGGCCATTCTACCCTCTTCAATCCTCCGTAGTTTACAACAAGCCTTGAGAACAAAACCGAGCGTATAGCTGTTGGACAAAATGCCTGAGAGACCCATGTCCCTAAACAGGGAGATGGCTTTGGCTGTGGACTGGTAGTCGCTCGCTAGGGAGTAGCCTCGGATGATGGTGTTCCACATGAACAAGTTGGCTGCTTTCTGGGCAGTTGAGAAGATTTGGCGGGCATAGGACATTTGCCCAGGAATTCTAAGGGAGGAAGCCTCTATCAGTTTGCTCATCAGGAGCGTGATTTCGGTTAGACCGTTGCGAACCATGTAGCCATGGGAGGCTTTCAGGTGTCGAACCGTCTTGCATCGCTCGATTGCAGCTGCTACGGAGCCCTGATCCAGCTTGGGTTTGAATCGGGTGATCATCACTGTGGACAGCTCGAGTCGGGTGGAGGCTTTGGAGTATGGGGGTAGAGTCAAAAGTGGCTTATAAAACATTTCATGAAAAAAATTCAAATGTAATTTAATGACTTTTATACCGGAGCGGAGCATAGTCAGTTGATTCAAGCAATTCACATCAGAGTCTTCTCATTAATTGTCCCTTCAATTGACCGTCTGTCTGCGTTCACTGGGGATGAGAAAATACTTGAAATTATGTTGCAAAGCTATAGACTCTCAGGATTTCAACCTCTCAACGTTGACATCCAAATTCTCTTTAGAAAATGAAATCCTTTCGGTTCGTAAACTCCGACACAAGCGGCGAGAATTCGCTCATCTCTTGCAGTTGCCCGTCAAATCAGAAGAGCCCATTCTGCATTACAAGAAAACCCATAGCCAAATGGTTGTCTCAGGGTGTCATTCTGATACCTTTCTGGCTAACCTTCTCATGAATTCATCCTCAAAATCGGGCTGTGTTCGGTATGCACGCAAAGTGTTCGACAAAATGCCTAAGAGGAATCTGATATCTTGGTCGACATTGATTACAATGTACGCCCAAAATGGGTATTATGAAGACGCTTTGCTAGTCTTCTTGGAGTTTCTAAGAAGCTCAGATGGTATATCCAATGAATTCATATTGGCTAGTGTTGTCCGTTCTTGTGGTCAACTGGGTGCTATCTGTCTGGGATCTCAAGTCCATGGTTTTGTTGTCAAGTATGGTTTGGATCAAGACGTGTACGTTGGTACCACTTTGATTGATTTCTATTCAAAGAGCGGTAATATGGATACAGCGAGTACTGTTTTCGATGAGTTAGATGTCAAGACCTCAGTTACATGGACAACAATTCTAACAGGATATACAAGAATTGGCAGAGGTGATGTTGCATTGATGCTGTTTTATCGGATGAAAGATGCTGGCACTCTTCCTGATAGGTATATCCTATCTACCGTTTTAAGTGCTTGTTCATTGCTTAAGCATCTTGAAGGGGGTAAGCAGCTCCATGCATACGTGTTAAGGAGAGGAACTGTGATGGATTTTTCGGTGATGAACGCTCTCATAGATTTCTATACAAAATGTGGTAAGGTGAGAAGCGGACGGTGTTTATTTGACCTTATGGTTTCAAAAAATCTAATTGCGTGGACAACAATGATTTCTGGGTGCATGCAAAATTCATTCAATGTGGAAGCAATGGAATTGTTTGCTGAAATGAACAAATTGGGTTGGATAGCCGATGCTTTTGCCTGCACAAGTGTCCTCACCTCCTGTGGGTCACTTGAGGCTCTTCAGCCCGGAAGGCAAGTTCATGCTCTCACTATAAAGGTAAATATTCAATCTGATGAGTTTGTGAAGAATGGTCTGATAGATATGTACTCTAAATGTGAAGCTCTGGTTGATGCTAGAAGAGTTTTTGATACTATTTCTGAACATAATATTGTTTCATACAATGCAATGATTGAGGGATACTCAAGGCACGAGAAGCTACACGAAGCACTAGATCTTTTCCATGAGATGAGACTTAACAAGTTTCCTCCTAACCTTCTGACTTTCGTTAGCATTCTTGGTGTATCATCTTCGGTATTAGAGATTAAATTAAGCAAGCAAATCCATGGTCTCATAAAGAAGATTGGGTTTTCCTTGGATTTATTTGCTGGCAGCGCCCTAATTGATGTTTATTCAAAATGCTCTCTTGTGGCGGATGCAAGGCTTGTTTTTGATGAGGTAAAAGAGAAAGATTTGGTGGTTTGGAATGCAATGTTCTTTGGCTATACACAACAGATGGAAAATGAGGAGGCTTTAAAACTCTACCGTCATTTGCAAGTTTCAGGGCAGAAGCCTAATGAGTTCACTTTTGTCGCACTGATTACAGCAGCCAGTAACTTAGCAAGTATCCAACAAGGGCAGCAGTTTCACACTCAGCTTGTCAAAACCAGCTTAGACCTTGACCCATTTGTTACAAACGCGCTTGTTGACATGTATGCCAAGTGTGGAAGCTTAGATGAAGCTCACAAAGTATTTGATTCTGCAAAACAAAGAGACGTCCCGTGTTGGAATTCAATTATCTCCACATATGCACACCACGGAAAATCCAAGGAGGCTCTTTCCGTGTTTAAAAAAATGCTCCAAGAAGAAATTCAACCAAATTATGTGACATTTGTTGGAGTTCTCTCAGCGTGCAGTCATGCAGGGCTTGTAGAGCTCGGCCTTGATTACTTCAACTCAATGAGATGCCATGGGATTCAACCCGGGATGGAGCATTACGCTTGTATGGTTACACTCTTTGGAAGAGCAGGTAAATTAACAAAGGCTAAGGAGTTAATTGAGAGAATGCCTTTTGAACCAGCACCATTAGTATGGAGGAGTTTGCTAAGTGCATGTCGGGTTTCTGGTAATGTTGAACTTGGTTCATATGCTGCAGAGAAGGCTATATCATCGGATTCTTCAGACAGTGGCTCGTATATTTTACTTTCGAATATTTATGCAGGTAAAGGCATGTGGGAAGAAGTGAAGAGAGTGAGGAGAAGAATGGAGTCGTCCGGAGTGGTTAAGGAGCCGGGGTGCAGTTGGATAGAGCTTAACAGTGAAGTGCATGTCTTTGTTGCCAAGGATGATACTCATAGCAAAGCTGATCTCATCTTTTCGGTTTTGGATAATGTGGTTGAAGAGATGAAAGCATTGGGTCATTTGCCTGATAGGACCGAGATCCTAATGGGTGCTTGAGTGCTTGTTATACTATGATCAAATCTCTGAGATGGGAGTTTGAATTGATTTGGATGGTATACTGTTTCAGCATAATGTTGGGATATTAAACTTGCAAGGAATCAACAGAGGTGTTCCTAGTGTGTAAAAAAACTGTTGCTCTCTCCACTTTTCTAGGCTTTACCTGTAAATTTTGCAAGAGTGAAAAATGGGGACTCGGAAACTATTAAACATTTATGGTAGCTCTAGTTTCAGAAAAGTATTTTACCTGTAAATTTTGTAGGATGCACTGCTGTCTGCTGCAGTATCATTCTTCTTTGGGCACTGGACAAGTGGGTAGTGCGTCTAGGATATGTTGAGTTGGCTCATCTCAATTGTTTGTACTTGCTTTTTTGTTTTTCCTTGTATGTTGAACTCGAATAATTTCACACACCGATCAAAGTGAAATGGAACAGGATGTAGGCATGTAGCACATTGACTCTAGTTTCTGATTTATCTGTATGATGAATCAAGGACAGAGATACAAATTCGTATATTCCTAGCATATAAATATATAACGAATCTATGAAACAATCATGTCAATTTACAACTACTAAAAAATTTAATGCGGTGCTATACAAATCACACAGATTGCGTAAGCAAGCAAGCCCCTTTTGAAAACAATGACGCTCCGGGAGGACAAAAGCCGATAACAGGCTGCTGGTTCCCAATTACAAAATTTAAAAAGCCACTCAAAAATAGTTCTTCGTAGATTCTTCACCTGAAACAGAGCTAAGTAATTGCCTTCTCTATCATAAATGCATGTCCAAAATTATATAGTTAGCTAAACATTGATGTCATTGCGTCTTGGTCTAGTATAACTGAGCTCAGAAGCACTCGAGACATTGAATCTCGGCATGTTGTTCGCTTCAGGGGTTATTATTGGACGCTGAGGGTAAAGGGTTGGAGGAGGAGTGAGGCCATGCTGAGCTGGGAGAGGAGGGTGCATGTTGTACTGGTACGAGTCTCCACTTCTACTGCAAGGAGGAGGATAAAAAACAAAAATTAAAATTGAAAACTATATTGCAACCGAGCATTCAAGTCAGAAAAAATGATGTTACCTAGAATTATTCCTGAAGAACTGGTCTTCTTCACTTGTAATCTCATCCAAACGATCCGTAGGTCTTTGTACAGGAGGTAAAGACCAAGGTAAAGGAATTGAAGATGGCAATTCATCTGAAAAGTATCTTCTCCTGATCAACTGAAAACGAAAAACAACCAATCATGAGATGAATTTTGCAGGAATAAATTCAAACCCATGAGACTGACACTAAGATAACAAAAAGAACTGACCATGCGGAAGAACTTTGCCACAGCTTCCTTGTCATATCTTGCTTCTTTTGCAGCCTGTAATAGGTTGAGAAAGAAACACATCAGTCGTTAACTTTGATAGAACAAGACATTTAAACAAAAAATAAAAATATTTCCCTTGGACTCAAGTGATTATCATATCAGGATATAAAAAGCAACTATTCGTGTCACATATAATAGAAAGTTGCCAACACCTAACAATTTACCTCAGAATTCCTTGCTTTCTCAATTTTACACTCTTCTGAGTTATGACCTATAAAATTGGTTCAAATAAACTAGTAGACCAACTGCATAACTCAACTATTACTATATGAACTAAAAGTCAAATCAACTATCCTAGAATCCAACATAATTGTGCAAGAACAGTAAAAGTTATATTCTAATACGAGAGAGACAATTATCTCACAGCTAAAAGTGTGTCACTGCCAGGAAAACTCTCAACAAGAGGAAGCTCTTCACTCGGAGTAAGTAAACCTTGCTTCTCAACCCACTGACGGGCCATATCAACAAGATTACCACTACTATCTCTGCTGCCTTCCTTTGAAACAATATCTGCCTTGTTCTTTATAACAATATAGGGAACAGAAAGGCCACCAGGTCCTGCACATCCTAAGGGGGCAGAGAACGTTCCAGTAGCTGCAATTTCTGAGGCCCATTTTATCAAGTTTGTTTTGGTCTTTCTTTGGGAAAGATCATACATAAAAATTACGCCTGTATAAATTTTCTAATCAGCAAATCTTATTCAGGAAGGATGGATATCACTGAATAACCATTTTTAGTTATTTATCCAACTGAATCAAATATTCAAAACAATAAATCTCATCAATCTTACCATTAATTTGGGAATAGAAAAGAGATCTACAATCTTTGTAACGATCATGTCCTGAAATATCCCATAATTCTACGAAGAAATCTCGTTCAGCAGCACCTTTGGTAATACTTGAAGAGCTGCCAGAACTTCCATATTTCATGTGCTGAAGAGGAACAAAATGATCTATTAGACGAAAGAATCCAAAAGAGTAGTAGTTCTAACATTCTTCAAAAATTCAACGATTTTTAATTACCTTAACATTGACTGAGCAACCAATTGTTGGTGCAGGGCGAGAGATTGAATGACCATTCATGATCAAATGAACTAGAGAAGTTTTGCCAACGCCTAACAAGAAAATATAATTGTTGTGTACATTAAATTCAACATAAAAAAACAAAAACTCTGAGGCACATTTGTAGGTTCATTAACACTAACATCTAGAATATCCAAAACATAAACCATATATCCACACAAGGTAAAAAGGGTTCAAATCTGAGTTCAAATTTCCTGAGCATCAAGCAAAGACTTGAATTTGTTATGTAAGAGACCTGAATATTCGAATACATTCCTGCGAAGTAGTAAATAAGGCGAAGAAATTAAGATCGAGAAAGCACCTGAATCTCCAACAACGAGTACCCTAACCTGCCCGCAAAGTGGCCCTCCATTGTGCCCCCTGGTCTCCCTCTCTCTCTCCCTCCAAAACATCTTCTTCCTTCCCTCCTATATTCCTGCTCTTCCCTCAATCTCTTTCGCAGCTCTGCGCAATATCAGTATCAGGCCAGCAGCACAGACACAAAAACCTAGTCGTAAACGACTAATTTGAAGATGGAGATTCCGATTTGAAAGCTCTCGAAATCGAAAAACCCTTTTGAAACCTAAAACTGAATCATCTCAAGCCTCCCATGTACCGCGATTCTTCACACTCCTATCAATATGGCGATCAAATCACCTGCGAAAAAAGCTTCAATTTGCACGCCTTTGTAGATTAGCTTATCTCATTATCTCAGATCTAGAAGTTGATCGGAGGATGGAGTTAATCGACTTTGAGCACTGGAAAAAGTGGTTGGCCGGTCTTGTGTTCGCTCGCTCGAGCAGTTTTTAATCGCTTCCGTGGAAATACTGAAGAGAGAGGAGTTTATGTTTTTTATTAGCCTGCCCCCTGATGAAGTGTAATTATGTGTACGTAACTACGTATTTTTTCTTTGATAAGGTAAGAATTCGGATACCAAACAGACTTGGTAAATTGAGAGGTCGTAAGAAAACGGCAGCTAAAACGGCTATCAGAGTCAAAGCATGCAAGATAAGCTAAAAAGGTACAAATCTCTGAAGAAAAGAACTAAGAAGAGTTTGAGATCGGGATGAGTAAAAGCACTAAGAAAGCGCCGCAGGCAGCAGGTCGACCCCATCTGGGCGTGCGAAATAGACAACTAACGTTCCCTCCACCGAGATGGAGGATCTTCAGAAGCCCCAAAGCACCAAGCGACCTAGCCTAATACAACTCGGTCCAAAATCAAACTCAGCTCCAACTCCTCGAAAAATAAGTACATTAAAAAGTCTCGAACTATCCTGCAAAAAAAATATGTCAAACTTGCATCACAAGAAAATCAAAAAGGTTTTACTTGCCATACAAGTAGACATAAAATACAAGTAAACAACTTGCACTTCACGTTAACTATCCTTGCTAAGCAAGGACTCAAACCCTGTGAAAAACATTTATTTTAATAAAAAAATTATTCTATATTTTATCCTACTCCAACTAATGCTTGCAGCCCAAACCAAAAAATATATATATATATTTTTTTTTTTTCATTTTCTTTTTTTCTTTCTTCTTCTTTCTTTTTTTTGTTTTCCTGCGTTTCAAATCTGCTTTGTCAAGTACACCGACGGTCGATGGAGGCCGAACAATAACTACGTATGACTATGAGGTATCTTACGAATTACGATCATTACAATAGTTTGGCATTAAAATTGCACTCCACCAAGATATTTATATAATTACTATGGTACCATAATTTTATGAATTTGGTGTCGAACAATCCAAAGATCTATATGTATAATGTATAATAATATCTCATTATTTTATAGCTTTATAGAACTGGGACTCATACATACAATTGATTGATTGAAAATAAAATAAATATCATGGACACAACTCTACAATACTCGTGTTAGTAACTTGGGGGTATTCGGTGGATCAAAAATGTGAATATGACTAAATTAAGAACTGGCTATTACGGATTACCAGTTAACAACATGGCAACATCACCTTCGAATTAGCAAATTCAATACTATTTTATTTCTTATAATACTATTGTACCTTCATTAGATTGCAGAAATGATACAATACATAGTTGTGCTAGTAAGGCGGTGAAGGGATAAAGCTACAACTTACCAACCGATGAACGAACGTGTTAGCGCCACGTCCTACGCTTCAGTTTATAACCTCCATCCCCCAGCTGATTCTCAAGTGTCGCGCTCGTTGGTGAAACCCCAAATGGCGCTCGAAACCACTTCCTCCGTCGGCTTCTCCACCAAAATTTCCGGCTCCGTTCTGAACCACCGGATTCGGATCCCCGAATTCGTTTCCTATTTGGTTCCTTCTTGCCGGGAAACCTCTCAACCGTCCGGGGCTGTGCACAAAAAGGTCTGTTATGCTAGGGAAAGCGGGATTGTTTCGGTGGTGTCGGATTCAAGATCGGATGTTTTGGAGACAGCGCAGGAATCCGGATCGCTGGTGAGAATTGTGGCGGTGGTGGGAGAAGGTAGTATCAGTCCTCTGAAAGATGCGCCATGGGAAGAGGTTATGCTTCACACCGTAAGTGACAGCTTATGAATTACATTGCTGGTTGAGTTAGTAATTGGATTTATTTTATCGATTTACCAAGCTTAGGGTTTAAGATCGGTTAGTGTTAGAAATTTGAGTAGCTGTTACTTGTGATTAACTTCATTTCCCTTCTAATTGGAAAAAAGATTGGGAATTTTGGGACGAGGCTTTTCAATCTTATTCTCCTATTGATTCTAATGTTAATGCTAATGCTAATTCTGGGCTCATGTTGCTTTTCTGATTCTCACTATGAAGCTGAATTTGGCTTAAATCCTCTTGTTTGATTCTGAGCCACACTCTTTGTGTTTGCAGGCAAAGAGGTTGAAATGGGTTGACCAAGGATTCGAGATGTCGGTATTCACTGATAATCTCTGCCGCTCAAACAGAGAAGAAGTTGAACATCTTAAAAAGGAGATTCAAAGTACAGATATTTTGATGGTGGTTGGAGTTACAAGTCAAGAACCCATCAAATGGATTCAAAAACACAGTGAAAATATCCCAAATATCATATGCTTTAGCTCATCTTCTGGCTTAAGGAACAAACTAGGCGGATCGGTTGTCAGTATTGAAGCCAAGGGGAGCGTATTCAGCTTCACTCAATCAGAGAAATCAAAGGAACAAAAAGAGCTATTTGGAACTATAACAGAAGCATGGCAACGTCAGAATTCAGATGACATTAGGTTCTGCATTCTTGTTATAATCAACGCTTACATAAGGCCAGTTTCAACCCTTCAAAACCTAAGAGCAAAGGGATTCGCTACTTTAAGCTGCATGGTAAGAAACTGTGGACCTCAGATTCTCAATTGCTTACTTGATCCCAACTGCAGAAAAGCCCTTCAGTGCTTGAACAACTGCAGTCCGGTCGATCAAGTGTGTAACTACCGTTGTATTGCTTCATACGAGAGCCCTTATCTAGAAGCATTCTCTCTTTGTGTTCTCCAAAAGAACAATTGCTTAGAGTTAGATGCAAAAGTCCCTGAAAAGCCATGTGTACCTCCTATGGAGTCATTTCGAGGAAATGAGCTATGCCATGAGGCAGCTGAAGATCTATTCGTTGGGTGGTTAGGAGATCTTGATTGGAGTTGGCGTGTGGTCGCAGGACAAAACCCTGCATATGATCAGTTTCCGTGTCAATATCAACTTTTTTACAGAGGTAAGGCTAGAGGGTCATTTTGGTATGAGCCAGTTTTCCAAGTCAAGACTCTTGACGGAAGAATTGTGTGGAGGAGGCGAAGATACAGAGTGAAAAGAGGAAGAGTGCCAGGGACGTTTTACTTTAGTGTGTTGGACAATGGAGTTGTGTCGAACGAGTTTTGGACGATTGTGGATGTTGCAGATGATCTGAGCTGGGGTTTGTTTCATTATCATGGTGCTGCTAGAGTTGCTGGGCAATCTTATACGGGAGCGGTTCTTGTGAGCCCGAATGGGCAGTACCCGGATCAGGACGAGGGTAAAAGATTGTGTATGTCGTTGGATAAGTGTGGAATTAAGGAGTGGGAGATGTTTAAGGTTGATAATTGTTCGTGTTCTGGCGCCCCGTTAGGTTTACCAGAAGGATCAAGCTTGCATTGTAAGATTTGATCACAGAATCTCTAAGGGGTTGCATTTTTTTTTGGGTGCTTGGCGACGTACTTAGCTTGATGTTATTGTACGGTTACACTGTTGACTGTTGAGATATTGATTTGATTTCTTAGTGTCGAATGTGGATCCACACACATGACACATATATTACGTACGGTCAAAATCATGCTCTTCGAGTCACGTAAGTAGCAAATTATTTCAAAAAAGTCCACGATTGCATGATCGTTTCCAAGTTCAAAGTTGTCGTAACCAATTAAGGTGTACAAATAAATAAATATATACCTAAAGGAAAGATCAAAAAGTTATGGCAAGTAAAAGCAATGCAAGTGCCAATATTGTGGAAACCCTTGAGGTAGGAAAGCTTGAAGCGCTGACAATTTGAATAGGAAAAAGGCAAGTGCGGGTGGAAGCGTTTTGGGTGGTCAATCTGCCAAGACCTTTAAAGTCACAGTCACCCATGTCTTGTCCGTTCATCTGAAAAAACATGTTGAAAGCGAATGAAGCCGATTCCTTCTTATTTAGGCTAGCGCACGATGCTCCTTTGAGCATCGGTGAGCAATCGGCTCGGGCGCAAACCCAATCTATGGAGCCGGGAAGCGTGCTCAGATCCTTGGCCTCCCAATCCAGGACGCACCATTGGTTGTCCAAGTATTTGACGCCTTGTGCCGCCACTAGCTGCTTGTTCTGAAACAAAACAAATGCATACGACGCAATATATGTGATTAAAGCTGGATGGATATAAAATTGAGGATACAAATAATATAATTATTGCCGTACGTACCTGGCCATCGAGGTTGAATTGAAACTTAGGCTTGCCATCATACGTAAAAATCCCCCAGTGCCTCTCAAACGGCCCCGGCGCAACACTCTTCATATTCTCATCAAACAAGCCAAACAAATAAACATCCAACGGGCCGGGCCGCATGGGCGTCCCCTGATTCCCGGCTAGCTTCTTCATCAAACCGTCGTAAAACCTCTTGGCATTGTTAATGTTGGCGTTCTTTTCGCCATCAGTGGGCCACCCTACTTCTCCCACAACAATCCTCAGATCCCCCCTCCCATGCTTCTTCAGCGCCCAGACGAGTGTGTCGAAGTTGGCGTCGAACACGTTCTGGTAGTTCTTCCCCTTGTCGTTGATCGTACGGCCCCTGCCTTCGAAGAAGGCGAAGTCCGCGGGGAAGTTAGGGTTTTGGTAGAGGCTGATGTAAGGGTAAATGTTGACCATGAAGACGGAGTCCTTGCTGTGGAGGAAGTTGACGATGTCGACCATTAGGGATTTGATGTCCGATCGAAAGTCGCCTCCCGAGGGGGAGTCCGAGGTGCCCTGGTACACGTCCGAGTTTAGGGGGATGGTGGTCTTGATGTTGCGGTGGTCCGCTTCCTCTAGGGCTTGTTGGATGTTCTTCATGGCGGGAAGAGTTAGGTTTGTGAAGGAGCCGTTGTAACTCATCAAGAAGGGCTCGTTTCCTACGGCCACGTACCTTAATAATTGTCGCATCAATTAATTGTTACTTACCTAGGCATGTTTATACATGGTACTAATTTTTACAACCCTGTAATCTATCTATATATATATATATATATGAATACACTCGAATATATAACCGATCGATCTCACAAACAGAATTAATAAACGGAAATGCATGCAAATATATCTATGATGACGTACGTACATGATGAATACCTTATATCAACACCTTTGTCTACAGCCTTTGTAACATTATGCTTAACCCATTTCTCGGCCGAGTCATAATCTTGGAACCTATAGAGCTGATCATTTGGTATTGCGATAATCACTTCCATCTTCGTATCTGCCAACGATTGGACTGTTGACCAATCCGAATCAAACAGCTTCACCTTCTTGATCCCATTGTCCTTGAGCATCTTTACCACGATGTCTGCAGGCAGTGGTTGGGAAGCTATGATTCCCCAATTTACCCCTATAGTACTACTCCCTTTACCCTCTACTACCACCACCACCGACGTTACCGACACTGCAAGGGCCCACAGTAGGCTCACCGTGATCCGACCCATCATGAGTGCTGAATCAATGTTTGTGGTTGATAAGGATCGAAGACAGTATAATGCCCCTAGGAAAGTAGGAATGAATAACAACTTATTAGGGCTAATTGGAAGGGAAAAGATATCAGTTAAAGAGTTTTTTTGGTTTTCAATATAAGAAAGTTGAAAGTGAAATGTACTCTCTTTCTTTTCTATATTTTGGTGTTTTTGGAAGGTGACTAAAATGATCTTTGGATTGGAACAAGGATTTGCTACTTAAAAGCTGGGTGGGTATTTCTATTTTGGGAGCTATGGGAAGAAATACAAGCTGACTTTAGTGGTAGAGAACGAGTCTTTAAATGGATCCAAAATGAGTGGAATGCTCTCTGAAGTTAAGTTGTCCCATTTCGTGAGGACATTAGCCAATGTGATTCTGAAGTGGATGTTAATTTGTAACTCCGTGTAAACAGGGTCAAGGCCAAATGCCAAAAGTGTGGATTTCGTTTGAAGATTAGTCGTCTATGTCACCATTAAGAACGGGCTTAAAAAAGAGAAGAAAAAGATGTATTGCAAGGGCTGTTGTGGACATATATACATAACACAAATCCTAAAGTATTATCATATCATAATAAATGCAAGCAACATCCAGTTTAAGACCAGCCCAATGGACATGAACAATCATATTTGACATTCGACTAATAGCCTATTAAATCGACACATAATCAACGACAACAAAAATACCTTAAATTTTGAACCAAATTGTACAATGACAAATCAAATGCTATAGGATCTTATTCCAATCCAACTTCTCATATCTTTTCGACCTTATCGGCTTTCACAACTGGATTAGCCCTTGCAATCGCGTCCTGCCCAGCAGCTTTGTAGTCGAACACGCACTCGTGCTTGTCCGAGTACCGGTGCAACGAGCAAAAGGTTTGCCCGCAACGGCACTTGAATCCGGTTAACCCCACCCGTTTCTTGCAGAAGCTGCACCTGCTAGGACCTGAGCTGCTACTATTAACACTCTTGTCCTCAATTGCAGCTTTATCCGCCTGAATCTGAATTCCGGCCTCTTCTGTTTTCTCCCTGCTTTTATTCATCTGTTCATCACCCCTGGAATCCACTGAAGCCATGGAATTCTCCTGTTGCTTGGCTTGCTTCACGAGGATATCTTTGTAGCATTTTGAGCAGAGGTTATTAGTAGCTGGGTTCCCGAAAAACCCGCAATTGTTCGCACAGAGGCTTGGTTGGTCGCTGCTTTGGGATTGTTTTGACATTTTGTGTAGAAATCTTGAGCGATTGGACCCGAATTAGTAGATTTGATAGCTAGGAAATGGAAAGCCCCAATTCAATTTGTACCAAGAGCACCAATTTCAAGACCGAACACAATTTCATCATAAAACCCCTAATTCAGAAAGACCCAAAAATCGAACTTTGCATCAGTCGAAAATCACAATTCAGTAGACTAAAACTGAATTGGGAAGCACTTGACGGATTCGAAGATAAGTTTGATGGGTTTTGTTTTTACCTGATTTGGTGGCCCTCTTCTTCTAATGGAAGGAAGGATGATAATGTAAGACTGGAGAATTTAGGGGATTTGGGGGTGCCGGACGGAAGAGAGCATAAGAGAGGAGAAGTGAAATAGTTGTAAAATAAAGCGATTCAATTGAAATTAGGTTTGCAAAGAAAGCAAGCAAAGGAAGGTGGCATTTTATTTTTAGGGGTGGGTTAGGTGTGAGGGTGGCAAAATTAACCCATGAAAAGATACTTTACTTTTGATCTGATCCTTTGAGAATACAAGTGTATAATTTTGCATAATCCCTTGAATTGACAATGCAATAACTATGTGATTATTCAATATTCATCACCGTATCTATGCAATTCAATAATTAGGGAAAGAATGGATGAGTAACGTCACAAGACAAGGAATTGCTTGCACGAAAGAAATTCTTTTATTTTATTATCAGCAATTGAACTTTACCGTGAAAAATAGGTATCATAATTTATAAATACAAAATACTAAAGAATATGGCTTACCTTGTCATACGTTACTTGCTTAAGGCAAAGGTTCCAACAAGCAACGGAAATATCCTAAATTAGTAGTTTCTGTTATGAAAAGATTTATGAAAGCAAGATCACTTTAACTTTTGGGAAAACACTTAAACAAACTTTATGAGGACTTTTAGATCATTAGAAGAGAGGGAGGGAGAGTAAGAACTTTAGAGAGTGTATTTCTTACTCTACTTTGGTGCAAGTTTTACAATGGATGATGGCCATATTTATAGGCCAAGAGTGGGGTAAAACTTTGGTAAATCTCCATGATTTATGCATGGAAATAAGGAGGTGAAGAAGGTGAATAATTCACCTTGTACAAATTTTCCTCCATTATACACTTGTTTTTTTGGTAGAAGGAGAGACAGTACTCTCCGGCCCCTCAAGGAGGCGTTTTATTAATTAAAAAAAGAAATGGGCTAAGTAATCATCAAACGGGGGATAGCCCGACCCCTTACATCATCAAAGAGCAATAATAAAATCCCCTCTGGCGGGGCAATCAATACATGGAGTCCTAAAGGATAAGTAAAAGCATAATTAGCAAGACAATCAGCAACACTATTTGCCTCACGATAAATGTGACGGAACTGAATAGACCAATTCCTACTGATGAAGCCGTGGCATTGGGCAACCAGGCTAAAGAGGGGGTGACTTTTGCGAACACCTGCACTAAGAAGATTAATAGCTAGTTGGGAATCTGATTCAAGAATTACCTGTTTAAAACCCCTCTCCCAAGCTAACTTGAGACCGTTGAGAATTCCCAAAAGCTCCGCCTTCGGTACCGTGCAATTGCCGATATTTTGAACGAAGCCACATAACCAATGTCCATGATGGTCTCTTATGACGCCTCCCGCCGTCGCTTGTCCTCCCTTCACCGCCCCGTCCGTGTTTATCTTGACCCAATTCTCATTGGGGCTGACCCAAATAATATCCTGAACAACAACTGATTTGCTAATAAGGGCGCCAGTAGACTTACCTTCAACCGCTCTATACTCCCGGATCCGGTCCTTTATGAATTCAGCTTTATTACGGACCTCGACCTCTCCTTTGAAAATGAACGCGTTTCTCCACTTCCATATCCACCACAACGCCATTGAGAATAAATCTCGCCAATCAAAGGAGTCGACAGTTCTTTCGTCCACAATATTGCCTCTTAACCACACCGAAAAAGAATCCTGGAAGAAAGAAGGAGCAATGTTAGTAACCCCAAAATTTAACCAAATGAATCTTACCTTCACACAATCTCTGAAAAGGTGTTCATTAGATTCCTCTCCCCCATTGCAACATTTGCAACGAGCACAATTCGTCAGATGGCGTCGTCTTCTTTCCATGTTTGACATGATGCCTCCCTTGCACGTCAACCACAAGAAGTATCGAGTTTTCTCCGGTACTTTGCTGCTCCAGATTCTCTTGAAAACAGAGGAGTCGACATCCTGTATGCATTTGCTGTTCGTGATAAGTTCATAACCTGATTTTACTGAGAAGTCCCCATCTGAAGTAAACCTCCAGCTCAACTCATCTTCACTGTCTTCATCAAACTCAACGATCGAGATAGCAACCAGCTGCAGCAAAACTTCGGTAGGAAGAAAAGGTGACAACATCTCCCAATTCCAGCCTATATTTTCTCTCCAGTAATCTCTGACTGTGGCCACCAAACAATCAGAATTCAAAGAGCACACGGCCGCCAGCTTCAAAGGGTAATCCAATAACCAAATATCTTCCCAAAAGTTGATGGAAAATCCGTTTCTTAGATTCCAGCGAGTTCCTTTGATGACTACCTCTGAAACACCCTTGCGGATACTCTTCCAAGTGTGAGAGGCTGCAGCAGAATGTCCAAGAGCGGTTTCGGCATACTTGTTTTTAAGGACATTAACCCATAAACTATCCCCTTCCATAACAAAACGTCATCCCATCTTTCCCATAAGCGTTAAGTTAAGCTCCCTCATAGTTTTAATCCCGAGCCCTCCACAACTCTTAGGCTTGATCACCTCTTCCCAAGACACCTTATGCATTCGTTTTCTCTCCCTACTACTCCCCCAAATGAAGGACCGATTCACTTTGTCAATATTCTTGCAGAGGCTAGCCGGAAGTAAGACCGAAGACATCGAGTACACCGGAATGGAAGTAAGAACCGACTTAGTTAAAGTGACCCTTCCCGCAAAATTCAACGTAGACGCTTTCCATCCCGAAAGCTTCGAAGTGAACTTGTCAAGAAGGCTAGCAAACGTCTCTTTGTTCACTTGCTTGTGCAACAAAGGCATTCCGAGGTAATTCCCGAGATTCTTTGTCACTACAAAACCACTTTCATCTTTCAAGTTTTTAGCAACTCTAGCGTGAGTATTTGGAGAGACGTAGATTTTAGACTTTGCAGTGCTTACTCGCTGGCCAGAGGCCTTACAGAACAAATCCAGGCATTTTTTAATCACTCTAAATTGATCAACCGAGGCTTCCGCGAAAAGCAAGATGTCGTCCGCAAAGAAAATGTGGGATAGGCGCGGACCCCTTCTAGTAACCTTTATGGGCTTCCATTCATGTTTAGCGACCGAATCCATAATGATATGGCTCAATCTCTCAATACAAAGAAGAAACAAATATGGCGAAATCGGGTCTCCCTGACGGACACCACGCGAGGATGCAAATTGTCCCGTAACTTCACCATTCCAAAGAATCTGCATTCTAGGCGTAGAGACACAAGCCATCACCCAATGAATCCAAGTATCCGGAAAGCCTGCCCATTTAAGCGTTTCCTCAATGAAATCCCAACTAAGGCGATCATACGCCTTCTCTAAATCAAGCTTCAACACCATCCACCCCATTTTTCCCTTTTTACGTCTCATAGAATGGACGACCTCCTGAGCAATAACAATGTTGTCGGTGATCATCCGTCCCGGGAGGAAACTCCCTTGAGTGGGCCCAATCAACTTCATCAGAATAGGCTGTAAACGGTTCACCAAGACCTTCGTAATAATCTTGTACAAGACGTTACAAAGGCTAATTGGTCTAAATTGATTGATTCTTTCCGGTTTTTCCGTCTTCGCCAAAAGCACGATAAGAGTATCATTGATCCCACTCGGCAAAACAGATGATCTGAAAAAATCTCTAACAAAGCTAATAACCGAGCTCCCCACAATATGCCAACAACGTTGGTAAAATCCGGGCTGAAAACCATCAATGCCGGGTGACTTAAACGGTCCCATATCTTTGATTGCAAGCCAAATTTCTTTGTCAGCAATAGGTTTTATTAAGGCCTGAGCATCACAATCGGTAATATCCGGGAACGTCACATTCGGATTCAGCAAACACGGTTCTAAATTACTGTCTGCAGTATACAGCTTCTAGAAAAAGTCCATAGCAAGATTCTCAAGCTCGGCTGAATCCTCAACCCAGCGTCCATGATCATCCCTTAGACCCTCGATGCGATTGTGTTTACGACGGATCACCGTCGACATGTGAAAAAACGATGTATTACGGTCTCCGAGATTTAACCATTGTTCTCTCGATTTTTGGAACCATAACATTTCTTCTTGTTCAAGGACGGCACTTAACTCACTCTGTATAGCATTCTCCTCCTGAATCAGAGTAGGAGAATCATCCCTACCCATTCTTCTTTGGATTCGGTCGAGCTTTTCCACAAGAAGATTCTTCCTGTGATGAATACAACCAAATACTTTCTTGTTCCATTTCAGCAAGTCTCTTTTGAGTAAGGATAAAGCTTCCGGAGTATTAATATCATGGCGCCAACATTCTTTAATTTTATCAAAGAAATTCGGGTGTGATATCCAAGCGGCTTCGAACCTAAAAGGTCTCCTTTTACAGTTGTGGGCGATGGGAGGGTCCAGGGAAAGGAGAATGGGAGTGTGATCTGAAGAGTATCTTGGAAGATGTCTAACCCTGGCATCAGCCCATCTGATTCTTCCTTCCATGTTGACAAAGACACGGTCCAACCGTTTGTGCACCATCTTCTGATTCACAATCCTCCTGCTCCAAGTGAAAGGCTGACCCATATATTCAAGATCCACTAATCCTAGCTTATTCTGCCATTGTATAAAGACATCCGAATCAGGATGCAGACCCCCTGTACCTCCACGTCTTTCATGCATAAACATAATACAGTTAAAGTCACCTCCCACAATAATCGGCCCCGAGACTCTCTTAATAGCTAGTTCAAGATCTCTCCAAAAACTCACACGGCGACCTTCCGAAGGTGGGCCATAGACCGCAAAGAAGTGGGCGTCCGACCCCTGATTTTTGAACGTAGCATGAATAAAAGAGTCATATTTCACAACATAATTGATCTGAATCCTGTCGTTCTTCCATAGAAGCCAAATCCCGCCAGAGAAACCAACAGCCTCGACGCGAGCACAATTCGAGAACAAATTTCGAGTCATCTTGTCACAAATAGCTTGAGATCTATCTCCCGACACTCTAGTTTCAACAAGAACCAAGACGTCAACTTTATGAATTTTGTTCATGTAACGAATGGCACGGCGAAAACCCGGTTTTCCTGCACCACAACAATTCCACATTAGAAAATTCATAAGGAAACTAAAAGTAAAAAAGAGATAAAGCATTAAATAACGCGGCCCGTATGGCCGGAATTCGAATCCATCATGGCAGTGTCGTCCTGAAACGTGACGTTAGTATCCTCCTGAGATTGACTTGGATTGCTCAAAAAGAGAGGATTTTCAGTCACTGTTGTAGCCAAGGTATTAGGATTTGTTAACACTGTGTTTGACTGGATTTCTCCCTCCAAATTTATGGTCTTCTGAATCTGGTAGTTTCCCTTTAATGCTGACTCGAAATCAAAGGCTTCAGAGACGTCGGTTGAAGGGCGACGTCGCTTGGAGTTGGCACCAGGAATCGATCCTTTCAGTTGCTCTAATAAGTTAGGGAACTCAATTTTGCTCTCCTGATCAACAGTTCTTCTTCGCAGGCCTTTTTCTGATTTTTTATTCAAGTGGGCCTTTTGCACATTAAGCCCATTACCATTTTTAGCCCTAAATTCTACCAAAGACTTCACCTCAGCATTCTCCTTTGCATTAGCTTTTTGGGCCATGCGACCCGAATGCTCCTCATTCCTTGACTTAACTTTTCCCTCCTCTATACTCTTTTTTTGATTTTCAACTTTTTTATTCCCATCAACCTTATCTTTTTTCCTATTGCCTTGATCCGAAATCTTCTCTTTGTGATGCATCGAAGATTCCTGCTCCCTATTTTCAACTGATTTTACTCCCACCGAATCCTCATCATGCACAGTTAACGCTTTAAACCTGTTCATTTCGGGCAAGAGAATTGTTGATTGAGTAGCTAATTTCCCTTTAGACTTCTCATTTTTAGCCATTGCTTCCTTATTCATAACTTTCCGCGCTTGCTCCTTAGAATCTGCCCCATTTTTCGTGTTTCCTTTTGCGGGTCGAACTTTCCGTTCTGGTATCATCCACTCCCCGTAGTAACCTTTGCCTGTTCTTGCCGCCTCATGCGCAGTGGTCGGTGCTGGCGTCCCCGTCATCGTCGGAGAACTATCTGTGGACGCAGTAGCCTCCTTCCTGGGATTGTCATTTGTAGCAATTTGGTTACTGGTCCCCGTGTTTGAAGACGATCCCGATCGGAAAGGACAACTTTGCTTCAAGTGCCCAAACCTCCCGCAATCGTAACAAATTGTTGGCAAACCTTCATATTCAACCAAATATCTCTCTCCATTAATGCAAACTGATCCCTTAAGCGGTCGTTCCAAATCAATCTCAACGCATATCCGAGCAAATTTACCTCTATTAGTGTATAAGGTCCTGGTATCAACTCTAATGGGTTTGCCAATGCCCGCCGCCACTCGCAAGAGAACCTTTTCTTCATACAAAGTGACAGGGAGATCCGAGATGCGAATCCATGCTGGTGTTGTTTTGATCGGATCGGAAGTGCGGAGGTTAGGTGCCCAACTTCGAACCGTCATACATCTACCAAAGACCGTCCATGGTCCATAAGTTAGAGCCATCATATAGTCTTCTTCCCGTTCAAATCTAACAAGAAAACAACCATGGGTAAGATCAAGAATATGTAGCCTATAGCTTGTACGCCACATTTCTCGGATCTTCCGTTCCATAATCGGAAACGCAATCGGGTGTCCGAGAACTTTCACAACCACTGATCTCTGCCAAACCGAAGCCAGAGCACTCATGACATCCTCTGCAATCAAAATTGACGGATCTCCGTCCTCCCCATCCGGGAAATCGATCGATATCTTCCCATCCAAAAACTCAGCATCCAAGTGTGTCTTTTGACATGTAGCATCTCCTGATACTACAACCTCCTTCCAAGAGACCTTCGGGTCCGGTGGATCCCCCGGAGGATTGTCTTGGTTAGAGCCATCCACTTCATAACATAATATGTGTAATACATGTGTGTGTAAATAGATAGCTTGTAGTATGATAATTTGGACTTCATAACAGTTTCATAATAATAGAAAATAACAATCAGCATCCTTTGTGGAAATAAATATTCATGAGAATAATCATAATTGTAACATAAGATTCTTCCTTGAAAAAATTGAAGAATTAATAACAAACTTCCACTACTTGTGAGCGCAAAGAGTTCTCTACTACAGAGTGAATGGAATTGATAAATTAGCAAAAGTTTTGGTCCTTTCCCTCTCATTACTCTCTGCAATATTCTTGAGTGTTGTCCAACCCTTTCTCCTCCTCTTACTCCCGCCGGTTTCAGTCTTCTTGGCATCCACCATGGCCGATTTAGCCTCTGATTCATCCGGCTTCTTTGGTTTCGCCTTATTCCTCTTCCTCTTCTTACTGTCCAGTAAAGTAAGGCTCTTCAATGCTGGAGTTGTCGGTGGTTTCTCTGCAACTGAAAAGGTGGCTTCTTTTGCTGTTGCAGGTGAAGCTGTCTCCCCTGTTTTCTCGGCTTCAAGTTTGTTTGCTGTGTTTTGTTCTGAACTGGTAGTTCGTTTCTTGTAAGCTGGTTTTGGTTTTGAGGGCTGCTTGGATTTTGGAGGGCAAATCTCTATCATGTGTCTTTTGGGGGTTCCCCTCTTCAGATTCTCATATGTACAGAAGTGACACTTGTATACCACATTATTCTGTTGGGATGAGATGGGTTTTTCACTTTGCCCGTGTACCTTGGCCCAGTTTTTTACAACTCGGATAGTGCAGTTGAAGCCAGGTTGAAGAATAGTTTCGCACCTGCAAACATTGTACAAAGCCAGCCATTGATCAAGAGAACTGCAAACAACAAGGAGGGAATAGATTGACCCAAGTAATAACATAAAACAAAAGCAAGGAGATCGACAGGATGATTGAACAAACATCTTTGCCCATATATACTTTAATCTGTGTAACATACTAGTCAAATTTCTTTGCAAGTGGTACTGGTGGTACCCAAATGCTTGCCATAAATTCCATCACTTGTCAAATTCTTTTCTCCTGAAGCTGAAAACTGAAAAGTCATTTCCGCATGAAGAGAGTAAATGATAACAATGACCCAATTGAAGCTAATCTAACTACCAACTCTATATGACAGCAAAGATCCACAATCAGATATAACTCATCAATGAGCTTGATATCAAAACTCCCCATTCACAAATTCAAAAAGATTGACCTGTAGGTCCATCTACTAATTGTCTACATGTCGTCAGCGAAATAAACAAGTTCACACATAAGCAATAGCTTAGCAACATCCAGATCAGATTAGAAACAAACAATTCAAAAACATATTTACATGTAGGCACTGAAAAGTGAAAATACAATTAGCACAGACTACCAATATTGACAGACAAACAGGCAATATGTAACCCATGCTATGGGACTCTCCTTTGACATGACAAACGGGATCGTCCTCTAGAAATTCTTCTTAGAACAAAGCTCCAAAGAATGTACCTCCTTCCATATTTGCTAGAACTTCCACTAACTAGATACAACCATTTACCAATAGTTGTTACTATTATTATAGTATCAATATTATACAGAACCACTTCATGGCAATTGAGTCAATCTTCAGTCTTCACTATAAGAATTCCAATGAAAATTTAGATTTCCTTGTTTAATTGATGGCCTTCCTCGAACAATGTTTTTTAGGATACTGAAATTTGGCTAAAAGAAACACATAAAAGGAGAGAAGTTTCAAATAGTTATCACTTCTTCAAAATTTTGAGAGAGCAATGAAATTCATAATCAACTTTTGCAAATGAGGAATCAGACTCTACTATATTAGCATATCAATTTGCCAACACAAACTTTGCATAACCAGAACATAAAAATCAAAACTTTAAGGGCTTTGCTCCACAATAACTTCCAAAAATTGTGTCAAATTCCATAAAAAAAGAAGAAGAGAATGACAGCATGCTCGGGACAGAAAGGAAACAAAAAGAGCTTACCTTTGGCAAGGAAATAGGGAAGGGTCAGGAGGTAAGCCCAGAGCCTCTCCAGTAGCAGCAAATCGACGACCAAACAGTGCACCCAAGGACGGTACAGAAGCCTCACCAGCAGCCCAAACAGCAAGATTTTGCAAATGTTGGAGCTTCATGATTGACTGCAAGCTGTTGGTTTGCTTTTTCCCGCTGACCTCTTCTTTGAAGCTCATCTGAATGTGTTGCCCAGAAGTGTGTCCGGGGCCTTTCTTCTTCCCACCTCTCTTACCCATTGTTTTCTAAGAAGAATTTAATCAAACATGTAGTGAGCTTTAAAGTACACCCAAAAAAAAAGACCAAATATACCTATATAGCAACCGATGTTGTCAGTGAAATTTAACTTGCAAGAGGCATTTAGTCGAGCAGGTTGTGAGCAATAAAATAAGAAAGCTCAAGTATTTTTCTTGTTGGGTTGCAGCCAAAAAGTACGTTCTTGCACCATTTTAAAGTTAGAGAAAAATCACGGAGCCTGATCTACCATTTTTTTGGAAAACGTGGCTCTTATGCAACTAGAATCAATCAAGAAGCTCGTTATGAAAGTGATAAAACTTTTAGTAGCTTACAAAAAAACCACTCCATACGAATCAACCCATCACAGAAAACACCTCATCAATCACAAATATAATTTGATTTTGTTCTTCAAATATGAATCATAAATGTTGATTGAAGAATCAGTGATTTTTGGAAGCTTGCAGTTGATGGGTTTATTTCAATCAGCCTCGTACAATTGATGTTGAATCAACTGAACGCTTATTCACATATCCACCATTACAGAACGTCAATTGAAGCTTACTTGAAAGAAGAGCCCGTCAAGTTCGTCGTCGTACAAATTGGGTTTCGGCCCTATCCTCCGCCTTCCCTGGTCGCCGGCCCGATTCTCCGTCGTCGTCGTCGTACAAATTGGAGAGAAGCCCGTCGATTATTTTTGGGAATGAGGTATTAGATTTTCCTTCAAAAAAAAGAACGGTCCGTTTAATGGGCCAAGAATCATAAATGAAAAAATACTTCGGCCAAGGCCCAGTATGGAGAAACCCAATCCAATATTTCCCGGTTTACATTATAGCGGCGGGTAACGGAAAATTTCAAACCGCCTTGCGCGGAAGAAGGAATTCAAGAGTTTCAGCACCACTTTTTCACCTCCCGCCCATCTCTCTCTATCGCCAAGCAAAATCCCTAGCTGGTCAATTTCAATTTTGCAGAGTAAGATCTTCCGGCTACCCCTTTCCCCCTTGCAATTGTATACTTTTCTCTATCTTTCTTTGTCTCTCTCGTTTCTCATTCTCCCTAATTTTGGCTGGAATTTGCCCCTTTCTGATTTAATCCAATTTATGCTAGATATGTAGTTTAGAAAACAGAAACCCTAATTCTGCGCTATTTGGGGTCGATGCCTGTATACTACTTATAATCCGATCTTCTATCGGTTTTCTTTGAGCCCGCCTGATATATATACATAGTTTCGTCTATTTCACATTCTAAATGCATTGGCAACGATTATAATCTGTTGTATGATTTATCGTGTTTTAGGGTTTCCATTCCTATTGCTCTAATCGAGGTACTAGCAAACCGTTTTCTGACGTTTTTTTTTGCTCAAGAACTATAATTGAATCTGTAGTCCTTCCGAGATTTTCCAATGATGGCTTAAAAGAGCATGATTTTATGATTGTATTGAGCTTCAACATTAATCTATTTTTTCAGAAGGAAAACACACATGGTACTGGGTGAGGAAAAGTAACTAAGCGACCAAAATTAGTTCAGACCAGAATGAAAAATAATTATAATATTTTTACAATACTTGCAATTCCTTACCTTAGTGCAATAATTCAGACAGTTCTATTTGCAGTGAACGAAAAGAAGTTGATGGAATGTCGTTTAGAATTTCAGGAGAAATAGAGTATCTGATGAAATCTACAAAGCAGAAGGAAGAGAAGGCATTAAAGTCTTCAACCAAAAGGAAGGCTACTAGAATCACTACTAGTCTCAAGAAATCTACAAGCTTTTCTAGGGTGCAACATTCTAATGCAAAACGTTGGTATTCTCTTACCAATTGTTATATCATCTGCTTTTTTCTGGTCCATATATAATTTTCTGTGTTGTCATTAATTTAAGCTAACACGTTGCTTGTACTGATGCTTAGTGGGTGGTTTTGGGGGCACGTATTCCAAAATATGTAAGATGTGCTTGTCAGTGATGGTCTTATGCTTGTCTTAATACTTATAGGAGCAAAAGAGGTGCTTAATAAGAAGTATGTTGATCCTCAAGAACATGGTTGCTCTAGCTTAAATGAAGTTGATACACCAGTTGCAGCTGCCATATCACCTTCAGGTGGTAATGAACATCAGGCAATACTTTTCACTTCTGCAAAGATCAAGCTACAGCTTTTCCCTTTAAATGAAATAGTACAAATGGGATTAGAAAAGGTGCCCTGGCTTTTGTATGCAAATATTTTTCATCAATGAAGTGCATGGAATTTTTTAACTGTAAATGGATTTAATCTTCAGTGAAGTTGCCTTCGTATTTCTTGTAGGATGGTCACAATCCATACTTGGAATTGACTCTGAGTGCTCGGAAGAAAATATCTTCTGTGCTTAAGCACCTAAATAATAAGTGGGGCAGTTCAACCATTGCTTTGGGGGACCCCGTACTCTTCCCTTTTAACATTAAGCTGGAACATTTACCTGCTTATAGATGCTGGACTTTGAAGGACAGCAGTGTAAGTGCAGGAGATGTTCACACAACTATTGGATGTCCAGCTATATTTCGGTTGAGGTTTGTTGTATTGTCATGTCCATCTTATTAGGTGATTAAATTTAACTATGTCCTAATATTTTCTTCCATTTGATTTTTTGAAGGTATGGATGGCTTTCTGCTCAACAGAAAAACATTTTAATTCCTCCTTCCACTTCATTGGCATGTACACAGTCTGATGTTTCACCGGAAGGTTGTGATATCCTGGAAGCTTCAACTCCAACTAAAGTGATAGGTGAGGAATTGAAAGCAGTTGCTGTTGTTGAACAGCCAACCATAGATGCAGGGGAACAATTGCCACCAGCTGATCCATCTAATACTGAGGTATATCTCGATGTCATGTGTAGCCTTTTGCATTATGTTCATTTTGGTATATAGAGAATTCAATATTGTCATAGTGTCATTTATCCTTTTGTTAGTCATTATGGAATCTGTGGTGGATAAGTAACAAAGCTTAACACATTTTATAATTTTATTGAGATATTTATAACCCTATTTCTGAGTTGAGTTGATAAATCCGCATAAACTATATGCACTGCTAGTTCAGTAAACTACTAAGGGTGGATGTGATAGGCTAGAAATGGGTTTTGACTCTAGAGAAACTATCTTTTATTTAATACATAAAAATGTTGGATCCACAAATACCTTCAATTGTTCAGGGACAAGGGCTGCAAAACGGAGTATCTCATGCATCAGCTTTGTGGGTTGATTCCTTTAGCAACATTAGCATCGGTGCTCTCCTATCTGAAGAATCTTTTCTTGGAAAAAGCAGCATGACCTATCCAAGATCAAATGATGGCAAATGTGTTTCTCAGCCTTCTCAGTTACCTGCTGATTCATTGGATGCTTACATTTTCAACCATCTAAAGAGTGATGAGCCAGAGGATATCAGATCAGATTTTCAACCTTCTTCAATGGTCGCTGATTCCTTGGATGCCTTCATTACAAACCATCCAAAGAATGTGCAAGAGCAAAGGAGTAACAAAGAGGAGTTGCAACCTTCTCAGCTGGTTGCCGATACATTTGATGCATCCATTGCAAATTACCTGAGAAATAATGCACAAGACTCGAGACCTCTCTCAGTACCATCATCTATTCTTGATGCTGAAGAAACTTGCCATTCGTTTGCCTTTAAGAAGCCCCATTCATCTGAAAAAGAATTCATTGGTGATGGAACACGTTTCTTTGCTGCCGTATCAGAGCTGAAATCACATAATAGTTTAAAAGCCACTGAGGTATGCAAGTTTGCCTTTTCTTGCTTTGTTAATTATAAGGTAAGAGTGAGTTCAAAAGACCTCTTATATATCTGTATATAAAAAAAATAACAAATATCTTACTGCTCGTGAGCATTAATTAAGTAAAAAGGTCGCCTGTTTTATGTTTTTTGCTTTATTGGCCAGGCTGGCAAGGATCAAGATGAGAGTGCTGATAAAAAATCTGAACCAGAAGTCCAATGTTCAAGAGGATTGTTCATTGATGAAAGCAGCCTTGGGTTCTCCAAAATTAATTGGGTAATATATGCTAACTCTCTTTTTTTCCCTCTTGATTTGGCTTGGCAAGGTGATTGATTGTAGAGGGAAAAACAAAAAACAAATCATTTAGGAGTACAAAGAGTAAACCCTGTAATTTCTTCATAACATGTAGAGATACTTTGTCAATAAAAATGAGTTTCTTGGTAGGAAAAGATTGTATTCACTAAAGTTACTTGGCCATATTGATACCCTACCCACAACAATGGCTACTAAAGCACCACACTGATACTTGGTGACAGAAAAAAATATTTCTTGATTAGAAAAGATTGTATTAATAGAATCACCACCTTGATAACCTTACCCCACAATAGCAGTGTTATTTCTTTGGAATTGGTTAAAGATCAATTCCATCCTTTACAATATTTTCCATTCTTCTTTTGATATGGTGAATTGGTTTATGTCTGCAGACGGACTCTATGGGACCATTTGATGCCAGTCTAACCTCTCAGCAGATGATAAAGGGCGACAGCATTAGCCTCAGCGAATTTGCTAGGTAAATGAAGGACGGTGCTCGAAACATTGGAGGCATACGGTTGTGAACGAAGGAAAATAGGTCAAACATTGGTGGTTCTGAGTTCTGAAAGCAGGAACAAAAGTTTATCAACTATAACCATTTGGTTGTACATAACTACATATCAGACTATCAGTATATCACCGAGTCACGTGTCAGCAGAATTTTTTGATTAATTTGGGTCTCTTTTTGTGGATGGTTTCTGATCATGCAAAAAAAGAAAGTAATAAAAATTTACTTCAACTGCGCATTCCTATCATCATGTTTATATCTGATAGGAACTCAAGGGGAATCTACATCCTATGATTAAATGGTTGCATAGCGCCATTTAAGAATGACAACATCACTTTGATCCCAAAAATCGTTACCAATGTTTGCAGGGGCGGTTTTGGGTTTGACCTGATCGGAAATCAGGCGGGCGCGAGCAACGACATTGCATAATTCCGTCCACCACTTGCATCTTGTGTTTGTAACATCAAGAAAAGAGGGATTAAATTCTTCATATTGGACATTGCTAGGTATCTTGTGTTTGTAACATCAAAGATTCAAGAACAAGAGGAATTAAATTCTTGATAACGGGCACGGAGAGGGTAGAGTGAAATGTTGGCGTAAACGAGACGGCTGCGACAGTCTTATTGGTACTTGTAACTTTGCAAGTAGTATGGTGAAAGGTTAATTAGAATGACGAATTATATAATTGAACAATCTACTTTGAGAATAAGATAGGCCAAAGAGTGGTTGATTTATCATCTCAGTATGTGATTTAATTTGTTTATGTGTCACAGCGTCATGTTATCAAGATAAAAAAAATAATTCAATCATAAAATTTAATCACCCATTAAATCCTCATTAAAAAATTAAAAAATTCATTTGTTCTTATCTTTTTTGTTTAGATTTATTTAATCATCCAATAATAATATTTATTTATTATTAATCTATTCAAATCACTTATATACCATTTGTTAGTGATCTTTTGTATCTTCTACGTACTTAAATCTAAACAAAAGGAGAGGAACAAAATGATAAAAACAAATGAAAATCAAAAATCAAAAATATTTAATACAATCGAAATCCTACTATATACTCTATGTACTTAAATATCTTGATAAAAAAAATGAGTGATCTTTTCTATCTACTACGTACTTAATTAATATATTTAGTTTGTGACTAAAATTCTAATAGTGTGCCAATATTTTTGATGTCAAAAATCCATCATAATCAGGTCTTTTATTAGTTTCAATGTTGAATTTTGCTTTGTAATTTTTTGACATCTAGGTCTCATTGGTTAATATCATTAATATTTCTACTATAAAATCTTATTTTAAGTTCATTTATGATTTCTTGAGTTATTTGATTTTCATCAAAAATTATAGGACCGTTTTTGAAACCCTTTGTTTATCGGTTTAATTCAGTCATTGATTGATAATATTATATACTCCGTAGTATATTGATATGGTTGTTTTTTGCTCGATGACAGTTGAAAATTTAAAAGACTAAAGGGTAATTTGGATTTTACTTATAGTTGTTAAATTTTATTTTAAAATTTTATGTTGCTCAAAATCTACTACATATATATAAAAGCAATAAGGTTTAGAGCCACCACATTACGCCACGTCAGCTTTGTCAACATGTCGCTTTTAGAATACGCCACATCGGATTTTGTCACATGTCGTCTTTTCCTTAAGTCATGTCATGTAATTTTTGACACTTCATATGCCATATCGTATAATGATAAAAAAATGATTTCCTTATAAAAAGTATTTTTTATAAACAGATAATTATAGAACTATATATTTTGATAAATCTATGCTTTTTTTAATTAAAATATTTCCTTATGAGAAGTTTGGTCAAAATACTTTACTTTATTGCAACTTACAATTTGAAAATTTACCATAACATTTTATGAGCATTATATATATTATTCTCATTATTTAAACTTAATAATCTAAATTTAATGTTTTATTTGATTTTAAAAAAACAAAATAATTTTTATACATATTAAGATTAACAAATTACTTACATTAAATTTGTAATATCCGCAATATTCCAAGCTTTTATAATATAAAGTTTATTATCAATTATTTTTCTCTAAATTAAAAGGAGGATTTTAATCGAATAAAAGTCTACTATACTTTTGGAAAAAGTTTAACAATACAAAGATCTTAGTCGAAAACTCGAAATAAATACTCGAGGGAGATAATTTAATAAGTGAGGATTATGTTTAAGAAAACATCAACTAAAAATGATGAGTTAGAAGTGAATTTTACTCATAAAATAAAAATACATAAAGGCTTAAAAATCACATTACAAAGTCTTGCAAAAAGAATGCAAGAGCCAGGATTTGAACCCGAGATCTCTTGCATCCTCCCCTCACACGCCCCACACTCTCAACCACTAGACCAATTGCACTTTCTTACTACACCACACCATTCTAATCAACTTAAATCAAATTAATCTCCTTCTTTTACAAAAAAAATAGACATCAGACTATGTCTGATGTGAGTTACGTTGATGTGAAATTGTCTAATGCATGCTTCTCTCACCACCATTGCCTTGCAAGACTCACCCTACTACATCATCTTCTCATCACCATCAAAGAAGCACAACTTGCACCTATGGGTGAGCTTCTCCTCTTCCTCCATTGGTCAATTTCCATTGCCATGGATTGAAGACTTCATCACCTTGTCTATATAAACCCCTCTCAAGACTCACTTGAAGCTTTTGCTCTCTCCTCTAGCAAGAACACCTCTCCTTCTACTCTATCTATCAATTGTGTCATTCTAGCATTCAAAAATCAGCCACTCTCTCCAAGTTATTCATCCATTCAAACACATAGAAACACCACAAAAATTTCCCTTTCTTTTCCCTTGGAGTCGCCGGCCGCCACCACCTCGTCGCCGGACCGCCGCCGCCTGGAGCCGCCGCCCGGAGCCGCCTGCCCCCGCCGGAGCTTGGCCGCGCCGCCCCCTGCCGCCGGTTCCCTCCTCCTCTGCCTTGTTCCAATTGTTCTGTAATTACAGAATACCAAAAGTATAAATTCTATCTTTAAAAACTATATTATCCTTATGCATTTATTTAATTACAAATCTTTTATAATTGTTAAAAGTATATATTAGATTTTATAGAATAAAAATATATGAGAGAATCTTGTTAGTTGAGGAAAAACTAGAAACTATATGTTTTTACCATAGTAACTTAAGAGAAATAAAAATAAGTAATTATATTCATGAAATTATTACATGCATGTTATTACAAGACATAAATAGATGAAATGAAATTAGTATAGTATGAAAAGTCCATTTTTAGCATTATCTTACCTTAGATCAAAATAAAATGTAGAGAAACATCATGCATGTATTTTTATACAAAAGAGGATATGAGTTTATGACTTTATAAATCAAAAGCTTGTACAATAAAAATAATATCATATTTTCAAGATTATAATAAAAAGTTAAAGTAGAGAAAAGTCTTGCATGGCATATAATATATATGATATAGAAATTATTAAAGTAGAAAAAAAAGGAATAGGATAAAATATGTTACTAGCATGTGAATATTAAATAAGAAATATTATTAGAATCTTGCTTGGAAAAGAAATAAAAGTAGAAAATATTCTATGTTAAAAACTATAATATAACATATTATATGATTATGATCAAAGAAGTTGTATGGATCATAAAGTATAAAAGAATTTTGGAAATAGATCAAAGTTGTGAATGTAGTATATTAAGTAGAATATTACAAATATTCTAAGATAATTATAGAATAAATGAATTGTTGGAAAAAGAAAAACATTCGAAAATAAGGAAAATATTAGTTTATAAATTAAAAATATTAAAATAATAGTATGATCACAAGGTGAGAATTCAATAGGGAGGAATATTTATGTTATACAAGATAAGAGAATATCTCTATAGACTTTATAAAATAAAAAGGATTCTTGAAATTTTATAAATAAAGATAATGTAACATATAGTAATAATAGTAAGTTACCTAATCAAGCAAATTAAGAAATCCTATTTTTGGAAACTTCTAAGTTTGGAACTTTGAGTTTGATATTTATAGATAATAAGAATAGTGAGAATAAATAAAATTTATTTTAAAGTATTTAAATTGATAATTATTTTAATAAAGATATTTTCGGAATAATAAGGATATTACCAAAACTAAAATAATAATAACGGAATATTATTATTTTAGAAAAAACATTTTCTAAATTATTATTATAATAATTTAGAAACGTAAACTCTCTTATAAATAGTATAAGAGGTATTTCGAACTCTAAAAGTAAAAAAATCGTGTTTTGAGCTCTTTCGTAAATTCTATATCACTAGGTCGGAATCCTCGCTCATAGTAGGAACTCGCCTAACTTTCGTTAAAAGCTCGTTGCTAAACTCGGTTACGCTAAGGCAAGTGGAATTTCCCCTTGTGCCCTTTTAATCCTTCTTTATACTATTACTCGATGTTGGGAACGACTTGTGTGCTTAAATAAAAAATGAAACTAGGAAATATCGATTGCTAGAAATAACGACTATTGTTAGCATAGATTGCTTTATATATTCCTTGTTAGGATTATTTATGCTAGTGTGGTTACTATCTTGATTGTTACGATCTCGTTTCGGGATTGATGTCGAACTAGTGAGGGGCGTGGGATAGCCAACGCCTCTACATAACTCCACTAAGTCGTAAGTGCCTACGCGTTTGAAGTACGACTTTCGGGATCATGATCCCATCCGCTCCGATTGCAAGGAGGGATGAGCGCACTCTAGCTAAGTGCCGGGAAACGGAGTTTTCCCTCGGGTGGCTCGGTTTATCCGTGTCCCACCACATACTCATTAAATCATAAATGGAAAGCGAATGTCTTTTTTCACTAAGTAAGATAAGTGCCAAAGCACAATTAAACGGACTAGATCGGACCGGTCTCTAATGACCGATCCGGCCCTCGGTCCATTATGGGCGCGAGTGGTAATTGATTTGATTGAATAAATGAAAGTTCCCAACATACCTTCTACTCTAAAGAAGACTACAATCTAGTAGTACTTCTCTTGCTTTTCAAGCTATCCCTTTCGGGATATGTCATCATTGATTCTCGTATCTTAGCTCCACAAAGTCAAACCATCGTAAACACAACCCTTTATCCTCTCATTTATACTGACAAGTTGAAATTACCAAAGTACCCTCGGGAAGTTCTAATCCCGCTCGCTTAGTCTCCTAGACTAATTCTTCTTTCCGCATGTTTGCCTGGCATTCTATCGCCCCTCGCGAATTATGTCAGATTCAGGAAACCATAGCAAGGCGAAGTGAAGGAAGGTGAAGGAAGTCAAGATTCGTTCAAAGATGTACTTTTATTTCCGTTTTAGTTTTAATATTACTCTATCTCCGAGACATGATGGATTTGGTGTTTGTTTTCAAGTAATCCTAAAGCTAAAGACAATGTAAGACATTTTGTAATGAACTAAGTCTCCTTCGGGAGCATGTTTTCCGACTTATGTATTATGTTTTATTCCGCATTTTAATTGTTCTATATCATTCTAAAAGCCTTGGGTGACTTTGGACGGTAAAGTCTGAGGTCACTGGCGGTAATACCCAATGTTGTAAAATAGGGGTGTTACAAAATTATATATTTAATTTTTGTTTATTAATATCTTTTTTTATAGTATATCTAAAAAATATCGAGTCATCGTTGTACCATGCACGACGGGGACAACTAATTATCATAAAAATAGATTTGCCCAAAATCAATCTCTAATACGGAGAATGAGGGAGGGAACCATAATTTTGGGCTTTTGGCCCAAGGATGTTTGAATTTAACTAAAAATTCGACCGGAAAAATTACGGTCCGAAAACGGTAAAAAAGAGCGCAAAATTTCCCCAAACTCCCGAGTCTTGAACCTGGAAAAAAAAACGTACCCATAGGATAATAAACAAATCTCTCCCTTCGCAACTTCCCACCTCTAATTTCCAAAATACATTTTAGCCGTTTTAGGGTTTCATTCCCCCGCCCTAAGAAATCTCTCAAGAGAATCGAATTCTTCTGGCATCTCAAATGGACTTCGACGAGTACGAGTACCTAGAGAAAACAGTAGATGATTCAGAAAATCGAAATGGTTCGTCGAAGAAGAAAGAGAGCGGGGAGAAGAGAGATAAAGGCCATCGGAGGAGGGAGGAAGAGGACGAGCAGGAAGACGTAGAGAGGAGGAGGAGAAAACATCCGAGAAATGAAGAGGATAATGGTGAAAGGAAGCGCGATGAGAGGGAGCGGTCGGAAAGGAGGAGAGAGAGGGAGGATCGGCGTCGGGGTGACAAGGACGGAGAGAAGGAGAAGGATAAGGATAGAGACAGGGAGAGGGAGAAGGATAGGGAAAGAAGGGACAGGGAGAAAGATAGAGAGAAAGAGAAGGAGCGTGAAAGGCGGAGTAGTAGTCGGTCTAAGCGGCATGATAGTCGTGAACGCGAGAGAGAGAGGGAAAGGGAGAGGGAGCTGAGAGAACGAGAAAGGGAGATTGCGATGAGAGATGGCAGGTGAATAGTTATCTTGTGTTTTATTTGCTGCTTATTGGCTTATAGTTAGTTAGTTAGTTAGTTTTGTTCATATAGTCATGAACCACCTAATTTCCAATTTCAGTTCACTTTATTTGTTAAATTGTCCATATGGTTATTCAAGTAGGCAATTTCAGTATGAAGATACAATCCATTTGTATGAACTGCAGTTGGCTAAGTGTTGACTGTTGAAGGTGGAGGTTTAGATTTAAGCACATTAGGCTGGTACAACATCCATGTGACTGTTTGAAAGAATGATCTCTGTTGTATTATTCTGTGTAATTCTATTGTGGTTGTAGTGTTAATATTTGAATTTCTTTTGGGGGATTTGCAGGAGATTTAAAGACAAGAAAGAATCCGAGCCAGAAGCTGACCCAGAGAGAGATCAGCGGACAGTGTTTGCATACCAGGTCACCCTAATTATTGTTTTCTTTACTCTTATTGTTACCAAGAGTTTATGTATGTATTCATCTCACACTTTTGTTCTTGGTGCTATTGTGTCATGGTGACAGATGCCTCTTAAGGCAACAGAACGTGATGTTTATGAGTTCTTCTCAAAAGCTGGAAAAGTAAGTATTGATTATTCTGTAACTTGCTCAACAAAGCATTAAGGTTTTAGATGTGGTTTTTCACTTTGAACAATGCACATATAAACTTCGATATGTGGCAAGGAACAACGTGCTATGGTGCAAGTAACAATATTTATTGTGGCAGGGTGGTCAATCAACTTGGTGTCATAGCTGCATTGATTTTTGCATGATACCATGTTTTATGATCTGTTTGTGCATCAATTTGCTTGTGTGTAGCACTTGATGATGGAGCATATGGATGAAATCATGATGAACTGGTGGTTTCATGTTTAGTTCATCTTTTTGAACTGTAATTTTCCTGAATAAATCAATGCTTATTCTGCAGGTAAGGGATGTGAGGGTGATCATGGATCGAAACTCTAGGCGATCAAAAGGAGTTGGGTATGTAACTCTTCACTAATTTATATAACACCATATGTGTGCTTGTTGCTTGTAGTAAAATCTTAGCATATCTCCTTTGAAGATGGAAACTTGACTTTATTTTTAAATGAACTAGCATTGCGATAAAGAAATCCATGATGAGGGATGATGGGAATACCTTGCTCTCATGTTTAATCATATCTTACAGCATGGTGAAGGTAGATAACATTAACCTGAATCTGATCCTTACTCTTTCTTTCTTCCCCAATCTGCTCATTAAATCTCCTTTCCACAAGGACAAGGTCACATGAGCATGCAACAGTCTTTGTTTGTTGATTAAGCCATTCATCCTTTCTGATTTGAACTTGTTTCCATTTAGGTAAGTTGTGTTTTGGATCCATCATTATAAGGGTGGATTGGACTGGGAAAAATCATTCTAAGATGATATAATGAAGGTTTCTGAGGAATAAACAAGTTGGTTGCCCATATATCCTCTAAGCCTTCAAATATTGCAGTGTGTGGAGTTTAACCTCTGAGGCTTGAATTTTGCAGTTCTTAACTTTCATATCTGCAGCACTGGATATTCTATTTACATAACAACTGTCGATGATATTATAGTCTTGTTATAATCAATGTTTACTGCTTGTTTGAATTTTGTAAATTGCCTTGAAATTTTGCATTACAGAAGGCTGATTTGCAAAAATATTTCCTTCTGATAAAAATATTCCCTTTGATAGCAGTATGGTCTCTAATATGAAGTACAATGTTACCTCTTTGCCTCAACCATTGTTTTAAATTGGAGATATGAACTATACTGAATGTCGATGGGTTGCAATTGGATGATTTCTGTATTAACTAGAGGTTAGAGATTGGATGGATGGACTACATACTTTTCTTTTACAACTGTCCCTCTGTAAATCTTTGTGAAATTTTAATTTTGGTCTATAAATATAACTTTTTCAACATTTACAAAGGAAAACATTACTTTTTCAGAACTATCATTAACATTGTCATCTATGGAGTATGAAAGACATAAAAGTTCTTCCACTTGAGTTCAATTGAATTTTGTTTTATGTTTCAATTCTGTAAGCATTATAGAGACCCAAAGGGGGAATGTCTCCAGTTCTCAAGACTGAAAAGATTTTGGGATGGAGAGAGTATATTTTAGTAATGGAATTATGTTTCTCTAGTTATTTTTATTACTGCTTTGAACGCTAACATATTATTGCTTTACGTGTGATGCCCTTCCATATCATATTTATATATGCTAACGGTCTCTTTTACTTGAGAAATCAGATATATCAAAAGAGCCCCGATCAGCTATGTCACTTATGGTTTTCTCCCCCTACAATTTTAAACTAAATTGCATGTAAGTTATGTATGAATTTGTATGTTCTTAAGACATAGATGTATTAACATAATTCACTTAATTATGATATGCAGGTACATTGAATTCTATGATGCAATGTCTGTGCCAATGGCGATAACTTTGTCTGGTCAACTGCTACTAGGACAGCCTGTAATGGTCAAGCCATCAGAGGCTGAAAAGAACCTTGTTCAACCTACTGCTACTTCTGGAGGGTCTAGTGTCACAGGGCCAGCTGATAGAAAATTATATGTTGGGAACTTGCATTTCAACATGACAGAACAACAGCTGCGGCAGGTTAGATATTGTTGATGTTATTCCTAATTATCTTGCTGGTTTCTTTGAACTTGCGTAGCAGTAGAGACTAGAGAGAGAACTGTTTGGCTCTTTAGAAAATACTTACCTCAGATACATTTAATAATCTATCCCAGGACTGTGACTTGCATTATCCAATTAGAAATTCTTTCCTTTATAGCTGTGAAGTAGTAAGAATATTGTTCTGATTGCTGCTAATTGTAGCTTATTGTCTTGCTAGATTTTTGAACCGTTTGGTCCTGTGGAGCTTGTACAGTTACCTCTCGATCTTGAGACTGGGCAATGCAAAGGCTTTGGATTTGTGCAAGTCAGTACCAACTGATTCTTATATTTGTTTACCTAACTGAATCACACATCGGGGCATTTCTAATATGGAGTTATTGACAGTTTGCTCAAGTCGAACATGCAAAGGCTGCTGTATCTCTAAATGGAAATTTGGAAATTGCTGGTCGAGTTATCAAGGTTAGGGAACGTCTCATATAGTTTGCTATCTTCAACTTACCTGTTGTAAAAACTTTTTGAGCATGCTTTTGAGCTGATCCTGTGTATGAATATTATATAATATAATTGAAACATTATATTTTTAAATAATATAAATGCTGCCAGGTTTCATCTGTTACTGAACATGTGAGTACACAAGATACCGGAACAGCTGCTGCAGATTTAGATGATGATGAAGGGGGTGGTTTGGTGAGTTCTTTCTGCACAATATTTAATGTCTTACCATGTTGTGACCCTACCAGCTAGGCTAGTAAGGCTTGACATATTGATAAGATTCTCGGTGGACCTTAATTTGTGGTTTCTTGGTTGATTTGATATTGTTGATGAGCTATTTTGACTATTCAAATCAAGTTACTGTATTCATTTTGAGCTGGCCCAGTGGCCCTTGGGATTAACAAATTTTTATGGTTTATCTTGTTGCTATCCCTTTTTAGACAATATTGCGATTGATGCCTCAGTCATTAGCTTACTTCCTCAAAATAGAATTTAGATTCAGCCATTTAAATAATTATTTTGGGCCTAGTATTTTCTGTTTTTGTTGTCGGTGGTTAATGTCATGACAGCAACTTGCAAAGTTGAAAGGAATCCAATGTCTTTGGCTATTGGCATATGAACCACATCAAGGATCATGCAAACCTTTTCTTCTATCTCAAATTAGTCTAATATACCTTATAATATGATTTTACCTTCAATCACTCCCTAATAGTCTTTTCCTGTGTGCACATTCACCAAAAGCAACTATTTTTTTCACATTCAAGTGTTAAGCTGTTTACTGTGTTGTTAGCACAAGCTTCTATCTTCTGCCTAGCATTCTTAAAATCATTATAATCTGTGGTTTTGACTACATTGATTCTTGGGACACTGATCTGAATGCACCGTCTCCTTTGCTCTTGGTTCTAGAAGCTAGTTTTTCTCCTCATAATAGATATTCATGTCTTGGTATCAGATTATAGAGAAACAATAGAAATTGCTTAGATATTCATGCTCCTCTCACTTTGTTCTGAATGAAGTATGATGTTCTTCTTGCAGACTTTGAATGCTCAATCGAGAGCAATGCTGATGCAGAAATTGGATCGTACTGGCACAGCCTCTGGGTGAGTATTTGGTTTATTGTGTTTTAGTTTTATTACTCTTAAATATTGAGTTACATAATATTCTTCTAATCTTACCCTCTTAATTTCTGTAGCATTACGGGTCCACTTGGTGCTCCAGTGCTTAATGGCTTGGTACCTGTTCAGTCTGGTTTAGCAATGCCTATTAACGGTCAAGCTGCATTTCCTACTGCAGCTTTCCCTGGCCAAGCTCCTTCCACAACTACCCAAGTTGTTGTCGGGAGCCCAACTGAATGTTTGATGTTGCAAAACTTATTTGATCCGGCCACTGAGGTCTGTCTATTATTATGAGCCTCTGCTGAGCTTTTTATCATCAAAATATCCATATGCATATCTAGTGGCAACTTCTGAGATTTTGAAATATCCCAGAGTGACCCAGAGTTCTTTTTGGATGTGAAAGAGGATGTTGAAGGAGAATGTTCAAAGTTTGGGCGAGTTGAGCATATCTATGTTGACAGGTTTGTATAATGCAATACCACATGATATACTTACTAGATTATTGTATTTACTGCACACTCTAGTTGATGAAGGCTTTGTGGTATATGTGCTTGCATTTTGATCAATGTTTTGATTTTATTCACTTAACCACAATCAATTTATTTATTGTGCCTACAGGAATAGCGCTGGCCATGTGTACCTACGTTTTGAGAACAAGGAAGCAGCAATGAATGCTCAACGTGCAATGCATAACAGATGGTTTGCACAAAAACTAATTTCTGCCATTTTTCTGGTAATGCATTTCAAACAAATATATCTCATTTCCATTGACAACCCTCTATACATTGAATTAGTAATTGATCTATCCTATTGTATAGGTTTGAGCCAATTTTTCATTTCATTTTTTTGTCACAGCAACCATACGAGTATGAAGCCAAGTGTAGAGATTCAGCGTAAGGAGGAGCTGAATATGATGTTTGTGTCATTGTTTCTGGACACTTGCAGAGTGCTTCTGGATCTGGATATTGTGCTCTTTCCCTTTAAAGCTATTAGTATTTCTCTCACAGTTTTATAATTGTGTTTCCTGAATCTGTTAAATGATGTTAGTCTCAAGTCTCAACATTGATTTTGTTAAGCAGGTCACCTTAAGAAGATTACAAAAATCGTTTCCGTATGTGAAGGATACAGTTGATGCATTTGCAACTCATCATATGGGACTTGTGTGTAAACTTAGGACATATATAGTCTATATGATTAGGTGAAGCAAAAGGTGCCGTGCTTATGCTGTATGCTTTTCTTATCAGAACACTCCCGTTTAAGGACGAGAGCTGAACGCCGATAAAATACAGCATGTATTTTATTCAAATACATAATGTCTCTACAAACTAACATAGGTGCAGATGCTATCTTAAAACATGCTTTAATGGCCATGCCCGAATTTATGTCAAAATTCGGTGGCCGTGTTAGTGTTTGAGAGACATGTTTTGTGCTGACTCAGCCACGATTTGTAGGTTGATTTTGTTGATTAAGATATCCAAGCAATATTAAAAGATATCTTTATTATTATCACAAATATCTAATAAGACCGTCATTATGATGCACTTAATTTCTCGAGTGCACCGGCATTGTATCAATGTGCTTAATTCTTTCTAATGGCATATTTTATTTAATATTAGGCTATTGCTTGATGAAAATTATAAAATTTTACAAGAGGAAGCACTTTGGTATGACTGTAGTGACATAGCCGTTGCAGTGGCGTCCAAGAACTTAGTGAATGCTGGTCGTTGGAAAAATAGCAAAAACTACGTACTCCCCGTCAATAACAAGTACATGCTTGACAACATATATAACAATCACAAAACCTTGGCGACTGAATATAAATGGGGGTAATAATCTTCACTTTGTATGCATCACGAGAAAAATCTTCACTTTGTATGCTTGGCGTTTGATAAAGAGGAGTGAGATCGTGGATTCAAGTCATAAAAGGTGTATGTGAAGTTCC
Source organism: Fallopia convolvulus (assembly GCA_964016875.1). Taxonomy (NCBI): domain Eukaryota; kingdom Viridiplantae; phylum Streptophyta; class Magnoliopsida; order Caryophyllales; family Polygonaceae; genus Fallopia; species Fallopia convolvulus. The sequence goes on from OZ024732.1 coordinate 56,904,184, forward strand.
AGGGAGTCATAGTCACTCGAAGTGGTCGACATCTAAAGTGCAAGCTCACCGAGTTCTCTCTATACTATCTAGGTTTCGATCTTTAACTCGCCTAATTTAATTATTTTATAAATAGAAACTAATAAGATAATCATCAAGCTAGCTAGCTACTAAGTATACCACAATTTCCAGCATACGATCGATAACTTAAAAGGGTGCTACCTACCTATGATCGAACTTGGAAGGGACCTAAGATTTAGTTATAAATTTCGGGCTTCCAGCACGTTTTTGTGAACGATGAAAGACAAACAACCATGTTAATTATATAGTATGTTGCTAAAAGAATCATGTCAATTACAACATGTTGAAATAATCCCACATCGAGAATCCATGACAAAAACCGTACCACTAGCATGTTTAACATATGATATATAGGCAGCTGATCGAATTAGGAGAAACTAGAAAGTGTAGGTACGTATAATCAGTCATGTAGCTTGTAGCATACGGCTCATTAATTAATCCACTGAAACTACGTACGTACGTAAAGGATCGATCAGTCGATCACAACGTACTTAAATCAATTACAGTCGTTAATTGCTAGATTTTCTTTGGGTGATAGATGGATCAGTACTTGTCGATCTGGATTTGCACATAATAATATGTACATTATAGTGCATGCATTTATAATTGATTTGGTGTACATCTCTGATCTCTATCCGGCCGCCTATATACAGTATACACACACAACGATCGTGTTCCTTGCTAAGGATATTCTTTATTATTATAATTAATAAGAAACGTATTGCTTTGAGAAAAGCTAAATATCATGTATTAATTCACTGTTATTAATGTGAACGTGCAATGACAACGTAATTGATTGATAGTTCCATACCCGTATGCAATGTAAGTACGGTCGTCGTAAAAAAACCTCGCAAACAAATTAAGGACGTACAGGCTCAGGCTGTTTTATATACAGGCATACATGCAGCTAGACAATGCTAGAGGGTCTGCCAAATTATTCATGATCATATATACTAAGCAAGTTAAGTTAAAACATATATATATATATATATATATATATATATATATGTGTTGGACATATATAAATTAAATAAGTAATAATTAAGAGCACCTAATTAATTAGCTTCTTCCTCATCATCATGGATCCCTTGGGCAGTAGATTTGGTTGTTGATTTTTAGTTAACGGCCTCGTAGTCTTGTAAATCTGGGCGAGGGGCCTATACTTGTTCGGCCTCTTCCTCCGATTCTCTTCTTTGTCATCATCATCAAATCGTCTAAATATCATCCGAAGCGCGGAACACGCACAAGAGATCTCGCTGGCGTCGCTGTGGTCGCCGTCGCTCAACTGGACCAGCTGCTCGGCGGCGGCCATCTCCGATTGGGAGAAGTAGGAATCGGCGTTGATCGCATCGGCGCCGGGGCTGGGAGGTTGCGGTTTCATGGAGTACGTTTTGGCGTGTTTGAGGGGTTTGTTGAATTGTTTAGGGACCACAAAGACAAACTGCGATGGTTGATGCATGGGAGATGTGAACAAATTAAAGTCTCCGAGGAGGGTTTAGCTTATCAGCTTATAGATAGATAGATAGATAACGCGTCTAAGTCGGTTTCTTTTTCTTTTCTTCTTTTTCCCCTTTTTACAGAAAGAATAAATAAATTAAACTTTAGAGATCGATCTTAATTAATTTGGAGTACAATTTATATATGCATGTTCGCGTCAAGTTTTGACTTGGACAACACGTTCCTCCAAATTTCCACTATATAGTAGGGTCGCTTTAGAGTTTAGATTGATGCTAACAACTTTTTTTCGGTTGGATTAATTTTGGGGCTAATAGCTAATAATTATTGCTCTGTAAGATAATGCAAATTAATTAAGTAAATTAGCCTACTCATATGTTACCGAATGAATTATTTTTAAAAAAATTGTGCAAAAGAGATGTTTAATTAATTATTCACTTAAATTTTAATTTTTTGGTTCATAGGAGGCACTTAGGCCATTATAATTGGGGAGGGGGATTCGAACTCGTGACCTAATTATTCACTTAAATTTTGAGGTTGGGATTAATTATAGAGTTTGGTTCAAACAAACAACTCCTTATCCTATAAAATAAGGAGCATTTAGAACTCTTGTATCTCCTTGATCCAAGGGCTGATATTCTCGGAAATTAGAGACGCGGTGGCATTTTCGTAGTTTATCGGAAATTACAAAATTGCATCGTTATAGTGAAAAAGTGCATTACTATATACCAAAAGTGCATTACTAACTTCAAATATTTTGGTTGATTGAGTTCAATCAGAATCGAGTTAATTTTGGATGCCCAGGGTGATGCACTCTTTTGGTTTAGTAATGCACTTTTGGGTATTCGCAATGCACTTTTCCATCATAACGATGCACTTTTACAGTAAACCGAACATGGAGCGCGTGCCCTGTTGGCTTCATTTTTGCTTGCACTTTTTCGGCTTACTAGTGCACTTTTTATAGTTAGCAATGCACTTTTTCACGATAGCGATGCACTTTTGTAATTTCCGAGAAATTACCAAAATTGCACCGCGTCCCTAAAAGGGATAGAACAGCAGCCCTTGGATCACCTTGATCCAAGGGCTCTAAACGGTCCTTATAGGTGATCCAAGGGCTCTAAACGGTCCTTATAGGTGATCCAAGGGCTCTAAACGGTCCTTATAGGTGATCCAAGGGCTCAAACACTTCTTATATTATAGGATAATGAGTTGTTTTATTTGAACATTATTCGTTAATTATAAGCATTTCAATGTAGTGTACCTTGAAGCATGTGACAATGCATCATACAAGGTTTTAGCATCCACGCTTTTTTTATCTCTCGCTCGGTTCGATTCCGGGTACTGTAGAGGCCCATTGTTAGGGGCGACCCTCCCAATTCAAATTTTTCCATACACACCACCAGGAAGATTCGAACTTCAAACCTCCTTAACAAACGCTGAAAAAGTCTAGCACCTCATCCCACTAGACTAATTAGTTATTAGTAGCATTCACGCTTTTAGTTGCAAGAAAACTGTAACATAATTATTTTTCTTAAAACAAGTAAAAAAAAAAGTTTAGATGAGATTCAAGGTAGAAAGAAGAATTGTAAATCTTGAGTAATACTCCTGTGATTTTAAAAAAAAATCTATTTATTTGTAAGACTATTAATAATGGCTATGATTATCACATTAATTATAAGAGTATGTTATCTTAATCTTAACAACTATAAAAGTTGTCTCTCTATGTGCAATAAATGCTCTATTATCTTATACGGAGTAATAATTTTTATCAATATTAAATTGCAACAAATATATAAAAGATTTTTTGAAGAAAATTAAATAAATACTTATAATTGTCTATTCATTATTTAAGGGCTTCAAATTTCCTTATTGTAAAATAAAATAAGACAATGAACCTCCATAAATTAATACTCGCTAAATTAATAAACTCTCTAAGATAATACTTTTCCTCGGTCCCGACTTGGGCCAATGGAAAATTTAAAAAAATTTGATAAGATAATAAGATAATATATTTTATAAAACCCACTCTATAAATATAAGGTCCCATTAATATCATAAATTAATAATTATAAAAAAAATTACATACATAATTAAGACAAGTTAGAGAAATATGACTCTATTGTTTTTTTTTTTTTTTCTCAAGTCTATATGGAGCTCATCTCTAACTTTTCTTATTGGATCCAACCTTTTTAGGGTTGTGTTAAATACAAATTTTACAATGTTAACTATAATTTTTTGAGACTTTATCCTATAAACGAATTTTATAGTGTCTAAAACAAATTGTTATTGTCTCTTGCTCAACATTAATTATCCAAGTCAAAACTACAAGATTTATATAAACCAAAATATTGATCTTACATGGATGTGATTGTCCCAACTCACAACATTTTAAAATCCTACGGTAAAATCTTCTACGACAGTGCATCTTGAAAGCTTTTCTTACAAAAATCTCTTTAAATTAATAAATATTAATTTATCGGTTAATTAATATTTTTTTAAAATAATAAAATACCATGGTCCCAACCATATTAATTTATAGAGGTTTTACTGTACTTATCTTTTAGAGAGTAAATGATACATACAATGCATATATTGGTTATTCATAGTTTTATACACATGATAATCACATTAATCTAAATCTAATAAAATAGGTTAAAAATAAACCTAATATTGGAAATAGTTTAATTATAATAAGTGAAATTAATGTTTGGATTGTCAAATTAGAACGTAAAAGAATTCATGTATCTTAAAATGGTATGCACTAATTAAATAATACAATAACTTATATATTTTTAATATTTCATTTTTTGTATACAATCAATTATAATTTTTCATAATGAAATTAATTATTATGCTTAATCACATGTTATTATATCTAAAAGTTCGAACATTTAATAAAATAACAAACACATGATATAAACTTTGTCCCGTCCACCGAACGGATTAACACTCTAGTATGGAGAATATTTGTTGAATACATATTGACATTTTCTACGGTCACTTTCATACATAAAAAATCTTAAAACAAATTAACCACACATTTATAACTCTACTGCCCAAATGCGAAAATCCTAATTCAACCAATCATTATAAGTCAATTAACCTACGCAATACTATTTATAAAGTAATCTCAAAGATCTTCACAAACCGCCTAAAAAACGTCTTGAACAAAACTCATCCACCTGATGCAACAAACGTGGGCGGGAGTATCCAAAATCGAAGTATCCACAATAATACACTCATTGCGCATGAGATCTTTTACTCCTTCCACAACAAACGTGGGCGGGAGAGGTGGATCACAATCAAACATGACATGGAAAAAGCTTATGATTGTATCAGCTGGGAATTCCTGGCTAATATCCTTCACAACTTTCATGATAAGTCATTAGGCTGGATCCGAGAATGTGTTGAAACTGTCTCCTTTTTTGTCCTAGTCAACAACGGACTAACAAAACAATTCTACCCCCAACAGGGTCTCAGGATGGGGATCCCCTTTCACCATACTTACTAATTATTGTTGGCGAGATCCTGGCGAGACAACTCCCCCTATTGAGCACCAACCCAAAAAGTGACATCAAGATCCAAATATCAAGAAATGGAACAAAAATCTCATTCCTAGCATTCGCAAATGATATTATCATATTTGCTAAAGCCAAAGGCCAAGCCTACATAAATATTAAAGAAAATGTCGTTGACTATTGCTAGAAAGTCAATTTTCACAAATCCGCCTTTCAGGTCACCAAAAACACAAGTAGAAGCAAAGGAACAATAAAACAGTCATAACGAACATAGTTGCTTTAGACAAATATCTTGGTTGTCCGATTATCAACGGGAGAGCAACACAAAACACCTTTAAACTCTTGATTCTGCAAACCAGATCCCAATTATCAAAATGGAAAGCAAACACCCTTTCTCTGGAGGGGCGTAAAACCCTAATCAAAGCAAACCTCTCAGCACAATCAAACTATATTATGCAAGGCTGAGTAAATGAACCAAACACTCCAAATGAAACTGCTATGGAAAATTTTAGAGGAACCAGACAACCTCTGGGTCAAAATAGTGATAGAAAAGTACGTGAAAACGGAAAGTATTTTGAACTATAAGAAAAAGCATAACACATCATAGCAGTGGGCCAAACTACTAGGCCTTAGAGACTTGTTCGTGAAGGGGCTTGTCTGACAGGTGGGAGACGGAAAAACCATTCGATTTAGGAAAGATAACTGGATCGGCAATGGTCCTCTTAACCAAAAAATTGAGGTCGAAACCCTCATCAATTGAGAGGATCATGTTGATGCATACCTCCGAGTGGACAATTCACGGAACATTGAAAAATTGAGTGAGGTCGTTAATCATGATGACCTCAAAAAAAATTCCAAATTATTAATCCCATTAATAAAATCCCGGATAGATTGTACTAGCAACCAAGTAAAAATAGTTGGTACTCTACCCACTCTACCATGCAGTGGCTCCATCAATCCAAATGTGAACCCAAAATTAACCTAGAATGGATTAACAAGTTCAACATCCCCCCTAAAATGAAGAATTTCTTTTGGAAAGTGGCTCGAAAAGGCCTACCAACCAAAACAAGGCTTGTTGCCAACCATATTCCGGTACCACAAGGTTGTGAAGCATGTAATAACCAGGTTGAAGACATAAACCACATCTTACTATTATGCCCCCTTATTAGGGAGACCCTTAATTATGTAAGCCCAATATTACATTGGATTGTTGACCAAGTATCACCGGACAGTAAAAAAATCACACCAGGTCATGGAGGAAAGAGGAAATGGAACTTTTAACTAATACTTGGTGGAGCCTATGGTTCTCTAGAAATAAGAGAGTCTTTGACAACAACAACGGAACAAATTTGAATAATGTCGATAGCCTAAACGAGTTTACTCGAACCCAGGTTAAAGAGTGGAAAATTGCAGGAGCCTCGATCTGATTCCCCCAGCTCCCGCACTTATAATGTGAGAGTTGGAGCAGGGAGAATGCTTGCTAAGTGGGCAAAACCCAAGAGGGATTACATTAAGTTGAATTTTGATGGTGTAGTGTGTGCGGATGGCATGGCTTCTTTCGGGTTCATCCTCAGAGACTCTGGTGTCTCCCCCATCCATTTTGACGGAGGACTGATTGGTCGGTAATCTGTTTTGATCTCCGAGACCATCGCATTGCGTCAGGGACTTCTCGAGGCCATCAGACATGGCATTCCCAAGATTCAGATTGAAGGCGATAATTTGCAGTTGGTCAAGGCCATTCTAGGTGACTTGCATTGCCCGTGGGAGATTGAGTTGCTGCGTTCGGACATCCACGGCTTGCCCGTTTCCAGGATTGGAGTATTTCTCATGTCTTCCGTGTGAAATTTTGTGGCGAACTTCATCGGTGGATCTTTCAGACGTGTCTCCTCTATTTGTTGTAATTCTTAAACCAACCAACCAAGCAAATAAATATATAGATCAAGACCCTGCTGAGTATAGAGAAGTCAGGTTCGTCCACGGGAGAGAGGCAGTTCCAAAGTTTCGTTAACTTAGGGCAAACAAGAGCAAGCAAGAGATGATTTGTATCAAGAGGTAAGAGATTTCTTAGATTTGGGTATCACCACAACAACAATTATGCATGCCAACACCAATGAATCACAAAGATCATGATTTTATCACATAAGGATGTCAACTTTCGTCAACTATCCAAGCAAATCAATTAACTTTCGTTAAATCAATAAACTTTTCTATATATCTCAAACTTTAATTAGGATTAATCAACTTTCGTTTCAAAACCCTAACCAACTATTCCAATTCACAACTATCTCTTTCGATTAAACTGCAAATGAGAAATTTCTTATCTTTCAACAAGGATTTAAGCACAAGAGATAGATTATGGATAAAAAACATTCAAATCATGATCATAAGAAACACACATAACCATTGTTGGGCTAACCCCAACCTTAGAAAAGAGAAAACTACTCACACATCATCATTGCAAACAACTAAATTAAATTAAAAGTAAACTTACACGTTCGTCCAAAAATCGTTATTCCCTTCAAACGTATGTTCTTCCCTTCTCTCCAAAAACTAATGTGTTTCTTAAACTTGCATGATAAGAAAACTAAAGCTAAGACTAGGGTTATATACTAAAAGCTAACACACCTCCTAAGGAAATAAAATCTATCAAATATCTATCTTCAAGGAAACTATCTAAAAATAAAAAGACACGGGATATTATCATTAAATACAACCGACTCAGCTTGTTCGCTACCGACACGGGTGACCTCGGTAACGACCCCATCAGGGTCGGTAGGGTTTCATGCATTTTCCTTCGATTCCTCTTCTCAAATAAGGCCTCACTAACGACCACCTCAGCCTCGGTAACGACCCCTTTCAACGATGCATCTCCCTCGGTATGTGGGTCGTTAACGCTTGTTTTCCTCTCGATTCTTCCTCTTATCGTCTTCTATGGGTCGGTAACGTGTCTCCAGAATTCATATATGGCTCATACGTGGCTCATCCTCCATTCCTTTCACCTCGTTCCGCTCCATTCTCTTCATGCTTCTCCTTAGCTTTCCTCCACACCTTGTAATGCTCCAAAACAGCTCCAAAACACCACCAAAGCTTATGTAGACTCCATATCTTAAATAGATATGAAAACCTACACAAAGTCACAAACGACTCAAAACCACAAACAAAACTAAAGAAAAATAACCCAAACACGACTAAAAACGAACATCACTATTCCGCTTGCAGCTGACTCGGGTTTTCTTACCCTCATCCATCATGATGCTTTAGGGCGACCACTATCCTGTTAGTGGCCACACTAATCTCTTTCCTTATAAAAAAATACAAGTTGAAATATTTAATAGATCCAAATTAAAAGTGAGGTGTTTAAATGACCATTTTGCACAATTTAAAAGAGACATATAGTATATCTTTTAAGCTTTTTGGCAATTATATAAAGGTACGTATGAACAGACCAAAAAAATTAAAGTGGATTTTCCACATGGACCAAGACTAGTCAATAAGACCTACCAAACATATCACCTACAATTTCTTCCATCTCTCTTAATTTTCAATTTTGAAATATCCTTCGCTCTCTTTTATGTAAGCAGTCAGTCACATTAGACAAGGTACAAAAGAGCTTGCTTGATCACTTACACAAGTAGCTCTATTATCTGTTTACCTTCTCTCAGACATAGATCTAGAGGTGGGTTAGGGTTTAGTATAGCCCACCCCAAATTTTTAGAAAATATATATAGTACTAGTAGTAATATATAAAGCTAATGTTTAATCTTTTCCTATAGTAATGGAGTGCATGCACTATTTTGATAGACTCGTATGTGTTGGTTCGATCCCCGTTGGTGGTATTTTATTTGTATTCAAACATTTTATAAAGATGGCCTGCTTTTTATGCAACTTCTCGTGGGTTTTTTGTTCTTTTTTTTTTTTTAATTCTAGCCAACTACTTATCAAATTTTTTATCTCCTTTGTAATACAAGAAATATTACTTATTTGTTTTTCTTTATACATATATACTATTAAATTTATAATTTTTTTTACTCTTAGTAGTTCTATGCTTAATTTATTTTCAATAGTATTGAAGTTTCTTTAATTTGTTTGAGACTTATACAGTGAGTAGGTGATCTAAATCTTTAATCCTAATTTCCTCCCTGTTTATTAGTGTTTTTTAATTGTATAAGGTAAATTCAACCTACCCAGATTTTCATTTCTGGTTCTGTCCTTGCCTTCTCTTCTCTAGACTATGTCCTACATTCATTCTTGGTTAAGTTAATCAAAAGTCAGTTCATAAATAGACCTCAAAATTTTGATAAACATTAGTACGTATAAGCAATTAAGCATATTACATGCTTATATGTACCACACAGGGTAAGATTTTGTATCATTTGATTCATTTCTCTATACAATGTGTATAAAACAAAATTTTAGTTTATCACAAGGTAAAGTGAAAATAAGAATTGATTAACATTAGGACTACAGGATCCCTAATGCAACAAATTTTGTTGCATTAGGGATATAGGGTCTCTAGATACCTTTTTGTTAGATGTGATAATAGCCTTGCTCTATGAAGTGTGTATGTACTCTTTTTATTTGTATTTTCCTCTTATTTGCATAGTTAATCTAGATGTCTAAATGATAATTTTCTTCTATGGAGTGATGTGCATGGTGATAGCCTACATCATTACTTCATGTTGATCTCAAGGGCGCTATTGATATAATAGAAAGGGAGAAAAACTCTCACTAGGAATTTGAGGTGTATAAATTGATTAACATTATTTCATAACATGGCTTTTCATATTGGATAAATTTAGAAAAAAAATTAAGCATATAAATACATAAAAATATAATTATATATTTTCGAAGCATATATAATATAAGGTTATGATTCACAAACTATTTTTCATTAAGAATTTGTTTTGTCCCCATGTTAATAAGGGAGTCTTCATTAATCAAGCCTTAATTTCTATATAATTTTTACTTCATCCAACATATAAACCTAGAAATAAAATCATAAATAAAATAGAAAGACCATAAAATATCTAAGCTAATTGAAGTATGCTACTATCACAAAAATATCCAAGTAGAAAGGTCACAAAATATAATGGACTTTTTTTATAACCAAGGATAAACTATATAAGTCTAGATGAACATAAAATATACGGTTAATAAATATTTAATTTATCTATTGATATATGTTTGCCTGGTGATAAGTTTCCCTTATTAGTTGAAGAATGGGTAATAAAAATAATTGCTTGCTTATTTTGTTTTGTTGATCATAAATCACACGGGTAATAAAAATAATTGCTTGCTTATTAACATACATAAATTATTAATTTCATTCTCATTCATATCAAAATCACTTATTCTTTCATGTGATGTAATTGAAAAACCAAGGAAAAACCTAGATACAACCAATATCAAAACATAATATAGAGAAAAATAGAAAATAAAACACTTTGATTTTCCTTTGATTCTCTCTATATATGAGTAGGAGAGAGGCCTATTTGACTTTCGTTGAATTATTAATTTATTATCAATAAATTTAATTAAATTTCAAAATAATTAATTAGGCTATTGGTGGATACAAAACTAATAACTTCTCTACATTAAATATGTGAGAGGTTACGATTTGGATTATTGTTTGATTTCTCACCTAGCTCACGCCTTCACCGTTTGATTTCTCTTTGAAGCAATGCTTCGTAAATAATCTATCTCACCCATTCACCGTTTGATCTCTTTTGCTTATTCGGAGTTGGGCTCTCCTAAGGCCCATCGGTTTATTTAATCAAAAATCATATTTAAACAATATTTAAATTTGCTAAATTATTTACAAAATAATTTTATTTGCAAATTTTATTTATGCCCCTTTTAAAGATGGAATTTAAAATATAAGTTTAATGGAATAAAAATATGGTCTCTCTCCCCTTCCATTGTGCTCTTTAGGAATAAGAATGTGACCGCAGATGCTACGCCTCCGTTTGCAGCCACTCCGGTTTAACTAGGGCCCTCCTACATCCGGTGTTTGATGTGTTGTGTTTGCAATTACAACGGACACTCGAAATTTTCATTGACGATAATATTGTTGTATCGTGTTAGTTTGCATTTCTATTTGTTTTAGAAAATTTTAAAAAATGTTAAGATTGAGTTAAGCTAATGAGAATGTTAACTTGTCTAGGAAATAAATGAAGTTTATTTTGTGTGGGACGAATGAATTATTAAAGTTCTTATTTTGTAGTTAGATATACATTTTCATGTGTATTGGTGTAGCCATTTACTATAGTTTTTTTGGTTATGCGTTACTTTCTTACTATCTCTTTATTTGTTATGCATTACTTTGGATTAGTGTAGTGTGAGATATGTCCGTAATGGGACTGTATTTGTCACAATTTGAAGTGATCATTTTGGTCCCATTCTGGCGGAACATGATCTAGTGAACAACAGATGTGTGCTGGTTGAAGATGGTTGGGCCTCAACGGTGGCATGTATGCAATGCGGTGTTCACTTTTCCCGATTTCAAAGGTAATTGTTGGGCAAAAAGATTGTGGTTCTCTCAAGTGGGTATAAAGACGAGGATCATGGTGAGTTGTTCCTCTATATAGGTATGAATAATCGTGTGGGACAGGATCAGAGCCTTACAAGAATGAATGAGGCACTTTGATTGAGTTGTAACCTGCAGATATGGTTACCTTAAGAGAGTTGTAAGGATGACATTTTTTCAAAAATAAATATCTTGCTTTCATATAATATGTTTATTTACCCTGTTAGATTGTGACATCTATGGTTTTACCTCAACTTAAATGTATATTAGACATCCAGTTTCTCATTGATAATAATATTTTTTTGTCATGCATTACTTTGTGATATTTTTTTTACCTTCTTTTATTTTTCATACAAGTCTCATCGAGAAAAATACTCTCTTCATTCTCCTACAAAAGGTCTTAGATATGATGGTATATATAGAATTGAAAAGTGTTGGATATGTAATGGTCACCAATTATTGTCTTTTCTCATATATATGTTTTACCTTTTGTGATATTTTCTTTTCCTGCCACTTCTTTGTTGCATTAGGGCTACATGGTCTCTAGATACCTGTCTATGTGATAATAGTCTTGCTCTATGAAGTGTGTATGTACTCTTTTTATTTGTAATTTTCCCTTATTTGCATAGCTAATTTAGATATCTAATTGATAATTTTCTTCTATGGAGTGATGTGCATGGTGATAGGCCTAGATTATTACTTCATGTTGATCTCAAGGATGCTACTAATATAATAGAAAGGGGGGAAACTCTCACTAGGACTTTGATGTGTGTGAATTTCTTGTCTTTTTACTAATTAAGGAAGAGGACCTTGTTAATTGTTCTTGAGCATTGGCTCTCTTTCTAGGAATAAGAGTTGACCACAAATGCTACGTCTCCGTTTGCAGCTACTCCGGTTTAAATAGGGCCCTCCTACGTCCGTTGTTTGATGTGTTCAGGTAAGCCAATGAGAACGTGTATGATGATAGGCCTAGATCATTACTTCATGTTGATCTCAATGATGCTACTGATATAATAGAAAGGGAGAAAAACTCTCACTATTCCTTGTCTTTTTACTAATTAATTAAGGAAAGGGACCTTGTTAATTATTCTTGAGCATCGGTTCTCTTTCTATGTATATTTTGTTGTTTTTTAATTGTTATTTGACATTTTAGGAAAGTGTTGAGTGTTGGATGTGTAGAAGTACTCAACCAAAGAGAGTACATAGAAAAGACTAGTCAGATGACAAACAGTCTATATTGAATGAATTTCATATATAGGCAATTAGCATTATCAAACGATGATCGCAAAGAAGCATATTCAAATCTGTTGATGCTAAGGAGCCAATGGTCATAGAAGATTTGTTGTCTTTAACTTCTTCAACTTCAAAAATTGTGTCAATTATGTGAGCTTCAGCTCAGCGCTCTCTTAACAGCAATGTTCTAAAAACGTTAGCCTGTGAGATGGGGCCTAGCGCCTAGAGGGCTAGGCGGAGTCTAGACAGATTAGGCGGATCAATATAATTTTTATTTTATAGGGTTATTATTTATAATTGGTGAGAATATAAATAAAGAAAAATCTCATTATAATGTCTCTGTATAAATTCAAGTATAAACTTCACCTAGAGTCCGCTTAAGCCGCTTAGAAGGTCGCCTAGCATGCATAACTTGTGTAGACGCCTGCCTAGGAGTCCAATACTAAATCGGAACGGTGGACCACCTCCCATCTTCTAGGCGGCCGCCTAGACCTTTTTTTAGAACAATGCTTGATTATCATTTCCTGAATTTGATTTTAATCGATATATTTTTACCGTAATCCCATGTTTAATGATATCCTCTCCCACAAGTCCTAACAAAAGAAAGGAATACGGAACTAATTCTACCATTTAATGGCAAACAGACTGCTATTTAGGCCGATTTTTCAAGCCCAATTTCGAGTGGCTTATTGTTAAAAACAAAGGAGTCGAGGAGGCTTAACTCAATTTGGCTTGCTCGATCTATTTTTGCTAAAACTTGTCTTTATTAAATGTTAAAATTTACCATTATTTATAAAATATTTTTATTTTCAAATTTTTTATTCATGACAAATTTATGAATCAAGCGAAGCAAAATAAAGGAATCCCTATTTATAAAAAAATCCATGAATATTCTTTTATAAAATAGCGAGATAATATAGATGGGGAGTAATTGACGATTTGTCTTTGTTACGAACTAGGTTTGTGTAGTGGGTGTCGTCGTCAGAGTGTTGGATTCCCGGGACTTAGTTTAAAGGAAGTTTTCCTTAACATATGAGCTTCCCGTGAAACTCTTCAAAGGAGATCGATGAATCTTTGTTGTTCACGACTCAGTGACTAGTAAGAGGCATATAGACCTTGAAGTATGTCATCTGTAAAGTCTTCTTGGCTGTGTGGAGCGTGAAGAGACGCAAGGAAGTGTGCATCTTCCTTTATATTATGCATGTATTTAGATATAATGTGAGCTCCTTTATTGGCATATTTGATTTTGTATTGAATTTGTTGTTTGCGATTTCGAGAAGCACTAGAATATGTTTGCTTGAGGAGGTCCCGAATTGCCTTAGACGTGATGGCCTGAGTGCCAACATCATGATTGATGCAGACAAGGTGTTGAACATAGCCCCATGAAGGAGTTTATCATGGGGTTTGGAAATCTGGTAGGTTTGGTACATGTTGGTTGCGCTCACAACTAGTGGCGGAGGGAGGGGGCAGGTGGGTGCGGCCGCCTCCACCGGCGGCATGAGGATCGGGACTTCTTAGAAGGCCGTCCCCATGTCTGTGGCGAGGGAGCGGGCGGAGAAAGAAGGCTGGGCAGGAGCGGGGCTGAGGGTGGAATGTAATCTCGAAAAGGTGAAGCCGAAGTATGCAGTCGTCGGTCGAAATGTCGGATACAGTCGGCGGATTGTTCACTTGCAAATTGGAGGAGAATGATTAAAATGGGCTGGGCTATTAAATTTTTGGGCCTAGATGATTAAAAATAGAGTTGGGCCATTTTACATTTTAATCAAAACTAAATCAACTTATTTTGCCTTGTTATCTCTCACTGAACGAACCTTGCACATTGCACACTTCTAATACACCTATTTTTCAAATTTTAATGTTTTTTTGTTGCTAATCAACTAATTTTTTTTTCCAATTTGTAAATGGTAATTCATTTATATTGGTAGGATCTTCTTAGAAATTATATTGTTTTAATATAGAATTTGATTATCATTTTTATTATATTTTGAAAAGTTTTTATTTGCTTAAAATTTTAAGTTGATTTTTTTATTGTTGATCAAATTAAAATGGGAAAATGTATCTTATAAAGGCCAGAATTTCAATTGATTCATATAGTGCGGAGCAACCTTCGCACAATTCCAACGGAAATATTTTAATATGAAAGTTGAATTGGAAATGAACCCGAACGAGATTGAAATTGATGAGTTTGATATTGTTTTCGATCCTAGATCACGCAAGCCTATTGATAGTTCCAAACTAATACTAGAGAGCGTATGCGAAAAATATATGCGGACAAAGGTGTTGTGTGGAACTTATATATTTAAAATATCTTATATATATCTGGATATATTAAAATAGCTTGATTTGTTTGAGTTTCAATGTACAAGGTCCCCCCCTCCCTCGTCCAGACATTCCTGGCTTCGCCACTGCTCACAACAATCGTTTCAACGAAGAGAGGATGTGACCCATCTTCAGATTTAAATAAATTGTATCTTTCAATAATGAGTTGAATTTGTGTTTTCCAATCAATGTAATTAGTTTAATTGAGTTTGAGAATGTTTGGAAACTAAGAATGTGTTTGTCATACCCAAATTAACTAGTTAATAAACTTCAACTAGTTAAAAAATTAGTAAATCATGTTTATCTTGTGTTAATTAACTAGTTAGTAATTAATAAACTAGTTAAAATGATAAGCTAATCTAGCTTATCTATTGATTTATACTAGTTTATTTGAATAATAAAAAAAAGAAAAAAATCTACCAATAAGAAAAGAGAGAAAAGATAGTGGATTGGGGGGGGGGAAGAGAAGATGGTGGAGAGGGGTAGTTTTAAAATTTTTACGTGATTTTGACAAGAGAAAACTAGTTTATAGAGACAAATAAAGTTTATTAATTTAACTAGTTTTTTTATCTAGTTTTTTTAACTTCAACTAGTTTAATAACTTCAACTAGTTTTTTAACCTATGGATGTGTTTGTGCACACAAATAAACTAATTTATAAACTCTAACTAGTTAACAAAATACTAAAAACTCGGTTTGTCAAATAAAAATAAACTAATTAGTGATTAATAAATCAGTTTAAATAATAAGCTAGTTTTTTTAGCTTATGGCTATGTTTGTCAACATAAATAAACTAGTTGATAAACTCTAATTAGTTGAAAAAAATATATAAACTGTGTTTGTCTTTTGAAAATAAACTAGTTACTAGTTAATAAACTAGTTAAAATGGTAAGTTAAAAAATTTAGCTTATTTACTAGTTTATCTAGTTTATTTGATTAAGAAAAAAGAAAAAGAAAAAATCAACCAATAGAAAATGAGACAATAAATAGTGGGTAGGAGAGAGAATGTAGTGGGATGGAGGAGATTTTGAAAAGTTACGTAATTCTAAATCCATAAACTAGCTTATTTCAACAAACACAGTTTATTGATTCAACTAGTTTTCTATCTCCATTTTTATCTAGTTTATTTATTTCAACTAATTTATTAACTTCAATTAGTTTATTAACTATTTGACAAACACAGCCTATATTCTGATTTACACGGGTTTATTTGGTGAAAACAAACCATCCTACCCTCCACTCTTATCTAAAATTACACAATTTATCAACTATAAAATCAGCCCACGTCCTCCACTCTTATCATTAGTTTTTTTGAAAAAGAACTACCTACAGAGAGATACAACTAATGACAAAAAAATCTCACAATTATGAATTATCACATGAAGACAAAAATAAACTAGATTATTAGAACAAACAGAGTTTATTAAATTAATTAGTTTTTAATCTAATCAAGTAACTAGTTTTTTTATCTTCGACTAATTAATAAACTTAAACTAGTTTCTTAACTACCATGTCAAACATAGCCTATATTTTTCTTTTGAAAATAAACTAACTACTAATTAATAAACTAGTTAAAATGGTAAGCTAAAAAATCTAGCTCATCTACTAGTTTATGCAGTTTATTTGATTAAGAAAAAAAAATCAACTAATAAAAAAAATGAGAAAATAGGTAGTAGGTTGGAGGAAGAATGTAATGGGGTGGAACAAATTTTGAAAAGTTAACATTATTGTCAATCTAGAAACTAGTTTATTTTAACAAACACCATTTATTGATTTAACTAGTTTTCTATCTCCATTTTTATCTAATTTATTAATTTCAACTAGTGTTATTCCCGTATTTTAGTTTTATAGTTTAATTTACTCTGAGATACACATTTAATACAACTCAACATATTTAAAACTCAATATTTTTTCAAAAGAAAATTTATGAAATATAAAGTAAAAGTATAGCTCAAGTAAAATCCACAACAAATAGTGAGTTTCCAAAACTTTTTTATTTAAAGGTTCAATAAAATATACTATGTATAATTCAATAATAAATAAATATAATTTTCAAAGCCCAAGATATTGTAAGAAACTTATGCTTAAATAATACGAAATTAAGCTATCTAACAACAAAGGGAAATAATGTACACTAAATATTTTATCTTATCTATGCTAGACGGTTCTTCATCAAATTTAGTTAGAAATTCCTTATTATGTACTTCACACAAACCAAATAAAATTAGAAAGCCCATTAGACTTTTATAAATTTTGATGGAGATGGAGAGGTGTGAATACAATTTGTTCTTCAGTTTTACATAGAGTGGGAAAGTGGGGAGTTGTGGAGAATTTAGATACAATTTATTAAAGTAATTAAATTTTTTACATGAAGTGGGGTAAAGTGGGGAGATAATGGGAACATGTGAATACAATTTGTTAAAATAATTATTATTTTTCTTCAGATTCTAACAAGTGGTTTCATTTTTTTTCTACAACCTTGATTTTTGCTTTATAGTTGTACTATGGTAGACTAGTTTTTTTAACTCTAACTAGTTTATCAACTATATGACAAACATAAAATTAAACCACATAGAAGGGGTGGTCAACTTCAAGAGGATTCAACAAAATGGTCTGGAATTCGGCTGCCATTAAACTGTTTAGTGGAGGGTTGTATTTATTAAGGTTTGATAACATAGATAATTCTTTATTGAGAAAACACATGAATATAAATACAAGTCCAACTATGAACTAAAGCCTATATAATTCAGGGATGCAACGCCATATCTTTCTTAACAACTTTAACCTAATAAGATATGACCAAAGCTTCTAACTACAATTCAAAGAAATAAATTAAAAAAAATATCTAAACTATTGTCACATATTATACACTCATTGCTCCCATATAGGGTAGTCTAATGGTAAGAGATATGAATGATGTTAGGAGGGAGGTCCTAGATGATCATTGCACCTGCTTTTATATAGATGTAAAATTAAGTATCACCATCATTTTCTTCTACTAAATCGAATTGATCGATCAACACAAACCATTCACGCTCGGTCACAAGCCCAACTATTACACCAAAGTGTTCCCTCGTTAATTTTTTTTAATAGAAATTCACATTCCTCCATGTTGTTATACTAGATGGGTAACTTTCTTAGGGTCCTTTTGTTTTTATACCTGGAATTGGGTTAGAAGCTGAAATCGGGTTGGAATAGGTTTCACTCATACCCACCTCAAAGATAACGTATGAGCTCATGTGTATTTTGAGGAAATGTAAATGAGCCATACCTAGACAAGCACTAAAAACGGAATAGGCCATACCTAAGTATAGAACCAAACAAGCCCTTACTAGGCTAATAATATTTTCCGATCCCATATACGATACACCCTATTGTCCCGTTTGGTATGTTGTTGAAATCCGGAATCGGAATGAAATTAGGAATTGGAATGAACCAATCCTGTGACATGTTGTTTGGTATGTTGTTGGAATAAACCATTCCTAAGAACTATGATTTAAATTTTAAGTTTTTTACCTTATAATTTAGAGGCTATGGTTTTTATAATTTATTATTTAAACTTTAGAAGTTTTAGGGTTTTAAGGTTTAAATGTAAAATTAATTAAAACTTCTTGTAATTAATGGTACGTTCTATTTTCTAATGAAATCAACTTTACCTACAATTTTAGAATGAGTCATTTTTTAGAATATCGATTCCAGATTTTAGTCTGGCAAACAATTTATTGGAATCAACCATTCCTCTTTTTCAAACAATCAAACCAAATGAGGCTCCACCTTCTCTCGAAATTGTGGGTGGCTGGGTGCTTTGAAAGATGACCAAGAAGGCCCTTTGATTCTGCCCGAGAAAAATTCTGTCTCCGGTCGAGAAGGTCACCGATCCTAGACTGAGAATGTAGTCGGTATTAGGCCAAGGCGACCACACTAGGCCCCAGGCTAAGAAAGTAGCTTTTCTTTTGTGCTAATTTTGGCTCCCACCTTATTGGTTTTGGATTTAGCTTGACTAACCTCTGTACAATACTGAATTTCAAATCCAACGACCTAATAAATTATTTGTAAATCTGATCAGTTTCCTTTCTATGACCAAGATCAATCCCCTTTATGTTGATTTGATCCAAGTTTCAATTTGATGTTTTGAGGCTTTTAGTGAAATCTATGCTCTGACCTTGGTTCACGCCTTTTTTTTGGAGCTATTTTCATTCCAGATCGCATGAGTTCTTTAACACCGGGTGCTTGATTCGATGGGTCGTCGACGCTTCTTTCCTATCTAATTTTTGTCTTATAGGATGGTTTTTGAGCCCGTCGCTCTTTTTGGGGGGTTGACTAGTAAGATGCAAGCTTCTCATGCCTCGGTCTCGACTTTTTCGCTGAAATTCTGTTCTGATCGAGATTGGTCTGATCTGCCTACGTGTATGATTGTCCTTCACGTGTTTGTGTGGTTGTTGTTGTTTCTTTGATGATGACGAGCCTTTGTGGCTTTTTAGTTGATGGACATTTGGTTTTTTTGGGCCTTTGTGGACTTTTTTTGTTTGCGGGTTTTGCTCTTTCTCTTTGTTTTGTGTGTGTTTGTTTGTGCTTTTAGGTTTGATCCCAGTCGTGACCCAAATACGTTTGGTTTAATTTTGAAATTTGGCTTTAGAATTGGGTATAGTTTGTTTGTGATTGGCGCGATCACATGAACTTTTTTCGAGGTTGCTGAAAATCTTTCATACCTGTGCAAGTAACATCAGTAGTCCATTCTCACTTCTCCCACTACTCATTTAATTCTATTATTCTAGTGCCTTTAATACCGGTTGTGCTTTTGTTTCAACTTACTCTTGTCGGTTTTCTGAATGTTGTTTTATCGGCCTCTCGGAGAATCCTTACCTTCTAAAAAAAAAGCTGTCCGCGTCACGGCTGACGAGCTTACTCCCAAATCCTCTTGCTCCTCCAGTCCTCCTCCCTCACCCATTAGTATCAACTATCAAGCAGACAAACACCACCACTCCTCTCGTGATTCTCTCTCTCCCTCTCTCCTTTGCCCTAATTCCACCCACCTTCTCATCCAATTCTGCATAAGGTCCATCTTTCAGGATTGGTTGCATGATGCCGCTGGAGTCAATCTGAGTAACAGACAAGGCACCATGTTTCAATGGCGCCTATTTATGGAATCTTGATATCAATTTTCGGATTCGCTGGAACTGAACAATTTTTCAAGGTTAGTGTCTCTTCGTGAATGCCAAATTTGTCAACTGTAACGAGAACCGGCCTGGGAATTGGAATAGTTTGTTAGATTAGGTTTGATCGTGTTTGGTTGGATTTGAATTGGATTCTTGTATGGGCGATTGCGTATTTGGAATCGTTGACAGTGAGGTTTTTGAATTGTGATGTTGGTTTTTGGCTCTTGTCAGGTTCGAGAATGGGCTCCGAAAGAAATCCGAAAGGGCCTGTTGTGCTGCAGTTGCAAAGGTGGGACACGTCTCAATCCCGCATCGATATATCGGAGTTCCGCGAAGCTTTCATTTCTCCGACAAGGAAACTGCTGTTGTTGCTATCCTTTCGCCGAGACGCCTTACTACTTCCGCTAACACGAGGTGGTAGTTTTTATTTTTGCTATTACTCTGTTACACTGGTATCTAGCTTCCCAGCAATGTACAAGTTTCTCTTTAGTCTTATAATTGGTTGTTTTACTCTTCTCTGCAGGAGAATCGGATGATTTTGACAATGAAGGTTTTCAACATGAAAATCTGCCGAAGATGGATTCACTGTCTTCTCCAACTTCAGCTATGCCTAGTATATCCCCATCAAGTGAGAAAACAGCAGCTTCTTCAGGAGGGGGCATATCTTTGGAAACTGATGCTGGGCTTGCTCATGAAAGTACCTGTTCTCAAATGAATAATTGTCGTTTAATTTCTGATGTGAATTCGTTGGCTTGGGGAATTTGTGTGGACACAAATAAGAAGCATCAAGAAGCATCATTTAGAGAACTTCTTTTTGTGTCTGGCAATCGTGGTGTCACAGTGCATGCATTTTGTAAGCTTCATGAGGATAACACAGTCTCAAATTCTCCGAAAGAAGTGGAGAAAGGAAATGGTCAGTGGTTGGAATGGGGCCCTTCTACTGCTTTCGCTGATTGTATGGAAACTTCTAGGGGTAAAGCCACTTCATGGAGTACTAATGGGGATAAAGAAGGTCCATATTGTTCCGGGAATGACATGTCAACTCATGGTGCAAGGAACCACAGATCTAGGAAATGGATGCGATCTTTTTTAACTTCAGTTGAAACTAAGGAGCATGATGGAGTCATTTTGACCTCATTTCCTGAAAAGTCAATGTTTCCTTGCTCAGCAAAGGTTGTATCATTTCATATTTTTAATGACGATTCATTGTTCTTAGACATCCTATCTCATGGTTCTGCTGTAACATACAAAGGGGTTGGAAAAGAGCTTGATAAACCATTAGGTGATTTTTCAAGAAGTGCAGAGATACCCCCATTGGAACATGATCTCAAGACAGACAAAAATGTTGGAATGGGAAGTGGTTACCAGTGTTTAAAAATATTTTCAAGCAGTTCTTATAACCTTATTGGTTTTGCTTTCATGCAAGTAAATTCTGCAATTGATAGTAGTGATAGACCAACAACAGAAAGAAGTAGGAATATAATCGTTTTTGTTAGTAGGTTGAATATCTGTGGTATGCAGTGGATTTCCTCTGTAAAGCTGGAACCAGAACATGAAAATAAAGCTGTTGACTGGATTGACTTTCAATTTTCAGATAATCTGCTTGTTTGCCTTAATGCTTCTGGGTTAATTTTGCTTTATGGTGCAATGACGGGAAAATATGTTGCACGCTTGGACATTTTAGAGATGTCTAGTTTGAAGCCTCGACGGGATATACTGGTGCAAGGAAAAAAAATAGCAGAAGGGGACACTTTTATGCATATTAATGCCTTCAAAGATGACAAAAATGAATGTGACAAGTTAATGTCTGAAAATGCTGGCTTTGTTGATGGCAAAGGTTTTCGAAAGTTACTTGTTGCTCCCTATACTTCTCTCTTGGCTGCTGTAGATGAACATGGTGTAGCTTATGTAATTTGTGCTAGTGATCATGTTCCAGAGATGTATTATTCCCTTGAAAGGCTGCCTCAGCAGAAGTTTGGCATGCTATCTCCCTGGATTGCTGGCAGTACCAATATAAGCTGTCAAAAGGTAGGGTTGACAAATTCAACATGCCCAAGATCAGATGACCCTGATATAATGTGGAAATGCTTCAGTGATGAGCTCAATATTGTTGACCACGGGTGCCTTCATGGTAGGTTGAGTCAAAGTGACTTGAGTTCAAGTGGTTTTGCTGAAATGCACCAGAAAAATAGTCAGCGATTTCCTCAATCTAGACGGTCATTGCATTGCCGCAAGTTATTTCTTCCTACCACTGGTTCTGCTGTAGATGATATGATATGTTTTTCTTCTTTTGGAATTACTCGGCTTTCTAGAAGAATAATTTTAGAGGGAACACAATGTTCCTGTATTGCTCATGCCAATTTGCATCTAGAAACAAACTTGTATAGTGACAGATTCTTTAACTTTGGGGCAAATTTTGACCTCAAAACTGAACAAGAAACTTCAATTGGAGATGCTGTTGGATGCATTTTCCACGGTTGTTTCTATTTGGTGACAGGAAATGGTCTTTCAGTTGTTCTTCCGTCTGTGTCTATTTCTTCACATTTCCATCCCATTGAGTCCATTGGATACCCATCACCCAGAATAGGACAACATTTTGCACGCGAGGTGGGTGAAATAATGAAGACAAAAGACGCGCAGCCGATTTTGTCACCATGGAAATTAGAAATTCTGGACAGAGTGCTCCTATTTGAAGGTTCTGATGGAGCGGACTTGCTTTGTCTGGAAAATGGTGAGAATATTTTTAAGATATCTTTTGATTACTAATTTAATAAGGACTAACTGAATTTATTCTTTGTCAGATCTTCGGTTTTTGATAGATTGGTGGCTTATCATGTTTATTTTCTGTTCTGTATCTGTCCTTACAACAATTTGCTCCCTCGTCTTCTCAGTTTGTTAACTTAGTTCTTTGTGCTGACATGATATTCATTCTGAATTATTTTTTATTTGTCACTATACTAACTGTGCGATCTACAGTTATGACATGTTTGCTTAGGTTCATGAGCCTTTCTCCTTTCACTAGTTAAGGTTTAGAGAAAGGGAATGGTGTATGTTGCTGGCTTGTACAATGTCTTTTTGGTTGGTTGCATGCATCCTGCCAGTAGGTTATTGGCTCTTGTGCTGGGAGGAGGACTTGTTATGAGTTTGGATTAAGGCTTTATGTCAGTAATGAAAAGAAAAAAAAAATCAAAATCAATCCTCAAACTTCTAATATTACTCATAATACAAACAGATCAGCCACTAAGAAGTTCGCAAAAATCATCTTGTTACTTATAGAGTACTGCTGATTTCTTCCCTCTTAAATGCAGTACTACTTGTGTCTTGACTGATGTCTGCATGGTTATTATGGTGAGGGAAAATCTATATCATGACATATTAAATTAATGTTATGTCAGGATGGGATCTACGAGTATCTCGCCTACGACACTTGCAGTTGTCATTGGGCTACTTAATATTTGATGAGATAGAGCAGTAAGTGTTATGCAGCTTATCTCGCTTGATGTGTGTCTGTAGTTTTGAGGATTAATTGTTTGTTGACTGTTCGGCTCTAAACTTTCCAATTGTATGGTTTTATATTCATGGAAATCAGGTCTTTGGAAAACCTTGCTGCCATTAACCTTGCTGAAGAAGGCATCTTGAGATTGAATTTTGCTGCTGTTTATATGATGTTTGACAGAGCTGGAAGCGATAATGAGATTTCTGCCGCATCAAGGTACTGGAACTGATCATGAACTTTCTCTTTCCTACCCAAAATTATTTCATTTTTTATTGTAGTTGTATCTTGTTATTTTATATGTATCTTTTCTAAATCAGATTTTGATATAATTTTTTTTATCTTGTTCATATATATATATATATATATATATATATATATATATATATATATATATATAGGGGAGGGCTCCAGAGAAACGCAAATTGTAAAGAAACGAAAGTCGTAATAAGAGCCTTTGGATTTGGGAAGATTAATGGTCATGATTGATGGTGCATAATAACAAATATGGGGATTAAATACTTGAATATGGCTAGTTAATTGCGAAAATGGAAAGTGCGAAATTATAGGGATTTGTTAGATTTTTTAAAAATAAAAATCATTCATTTTATTTTCTATTTGGCGTAAAATTCAAATTCAAAATTTGAATAATTATTGTTGGCATAATTATGTTGTATGTGGTCGAATATGTTTCAATATTTTCTGAATATTGTTCGAATTTATCACGGTTTGAATGTACTATCCACTTTGTAGTTGTCATGTGTTTATTTCT
This sequence comes from Fallopia convolvulus, assembly GCA_964016875.1. Classification (NCBI taxonomy): domain Eukaryota; kingdom Viridiplantae; phylum Streptophyta; class Magnoliopsida; order Caryophyllales; family Polygonaceae; genus Fallopia; species Fallopia convolvulus. Next base: position 56,928,715 of record OZ024732.1, read on the forward strand.
GAATATGGTAGTTTAAATATTGAACAAACTAGAATGTGTAAACGAATATTAATGGCACATTTTCGAATATGTCATTGTAGGAGTGATTTATATAATTGTAATTATATTTGAATATTTGAGTATAAATCTTGAACAAAAACAAAGTATGAAATCGAATATTAAGTATACAATTTCGAACATGTTTTACAATATATTTGAATATTAAATACAAAATTTCGAATATGTATACAATAATGTATGAATATTAAGCACAAAATGTCGAATATGTATACAATATATCTGAATATTAACTTTACAGTTTTGAACACGTGTATAAAAGAACTCGAATCTTTATACAATATATATATATGACTGTTAAGTACAAAATATCGAACATATACACAATATAATTGAATATTAACTTCACAGTTTTGAACACGTTTACATTAGAACTCGAATCTGTATACAATACATCTGAATATTAAGTACAAAATCTCGAACGTGTATACACTATATATGAATATTAACTTCACAATTTTGAACACGTGTACAAAAAAGAACTCGAACATGTATACAATATATATGAATATTAAGTAGAAATTCTCGAACATGTACACAATATATATGAATATAAAATCTCGAATATGTACTCAATATACTTGAATATTAAATTCACACTTTGAACATGTGTACAAAAGAACTCGAATCTGTATACAATATATATGAATATGTATATACAAGAACTCGAATATATAATTACAAATATCGAACATATTAACAATGTAAATGAATATTCATCTTCCTCATTCTATCGGGGATTGCATTTGTAAAATCGATCTTGGTGATTAGGTTCCTCGTTGAATGAAGCTCCTCCGATAAAACCAGAATATTAAGCATCTACATATGTAAATCTATTTTAAAAACCATATCAAATTGTAAACTAAACCCTAGATCTATATATGTAGTGATCGAATCATAAAAAAAATAAAACCAAAGTCTGAAACTAAAAACACTTAAATCAACTTGGAGCAAAATTACAAAACCAAACTGAAAACACCAAATTGACTTGAATAAATTCAATCGGTATTGAAAAAACAAACAAATAAAAGATGAAACTTTATAAAAGCAAACCAATCAGCGTTTGAAACTTAAAAAGTTGTGGCAAAGATACAAATCTAAAGTGAAAAACACCAAATTGAATTAAATAACTTCAATTGGTTAAAATCTCTACTGCTTGACCTGGTTCTAATCGATTGGCAAATATGAGAAACTTACCAATTCATTAAGAAACTCTAATCGAGAACTTCGAACTGCCCTTACTTCCAAACTGAAGTTAAAATCTCTAATGCTTGACCTGGTTTGATTGCGAAAAACGGTAGACTGGTAAAGAAATAATTTTGGTTTATTAACAATTTAAATTTTGGGGGATTGAAAACCCTCTATCAATCGATTTCAATGGCCAATAATTTTGAGAGAGGTTTTGGAAAGTGAGAAAATTATGGAAAATGGGAAAGATACGTATATTAGCTGATTTTATTCCAAAAATTTCGCTGTGAGAATCCATCCGGTGAATGCACCCGTATATTTATTTTTGCACCCTTTTTTTACTAAATCTGGTCCGTTAATTATTCTTAATCCAATGGCAATCCTTCCGGCTCTAGTTTCTCTATATACAGTGGTTTCTCTGGATACTAAACCTATATATATATATATATCTGATTTCTGCATTTGATCAAATTAGGATTTTATCTTATCCTAGTTGATGTTATTTTCTCAGGATTAATCTGGTTAGAACTTTAGAAGTGCTATGAGAAGTGTTATATGTTTAATTAATGATCAAACTAGTTTGGTGCTAAAATTCATTTTGTCATGATAAATCAGATTAGAAGTTTCGGAAATTGTCAGGGGTGGTCAAGATTTTGTATCTTTATTGATGCCTTTGATTATGAATTTTACAAGATATTGTGATTGTTTAAAGTTTAATTATGTACAATTGATCCTAAAATGATTGATGTTTGAGTTGCTAAAATTATCACAAGTGGTGCACCGGTTATTTTGATGTTTAACGTGTACCCTGGCTATGACTTTTTCTTTGATCTTACCTGTTTGTGCAGACTTCTTGCGCTGGCCACTCGATTTGCAACCAAAATGATTCGTGAATACGCAGTAATAGAGCATAATTTTAAAAATTTTGATGTAGAGGATAAAGGGGCAGTATCTTGTTACTTGCTACCACTATCACCACTTAAAGAGCATGACATTGAGGCTTGTGCAAGAAGGCTTGATGAGATGTCTCATTTGTTGATGATTACTCGGAATCTCCAACGCCAAGTAGCTTCAAAATTTAGCAGGCCAGTTCAGGGATCTGTATGTGGTTTAAGCTCCTTTTTGCCAGGACATTGGTTAAATTAAAAGTTCGAAATACTAATACAAATGCTTCATGTTAGGTGGATGATGACGAAGCACCCGGATTTTTGCAGAACTCCCAGATGTCCTTTCTTGCTGCTGATGCATCACCTATTGATAAAATAAACCAACATGAACGTGCTTTCTCTGTGTTTGAATCAGGATCTAATAATGCTGAGAAGCTAGCACTGATACCTGCTGATTCATTTGATGCTGCAAACCATCCGGATTTTGAATCCTTAGATGTAGCTTTTGTTGGACATGATATGACTCCTAGAAAGCAGATTTTCCCCATAGAGAACCCTATGGAAATGATTGCACGATGGGAAATAGATAAGTTGGACCTCAAGAATGTAGTAAAGGATGCTCTATTGTCTGGTCGTTTGCCACTAGCAGTTCTGAAATTGCATCTTCATCGTTCAAAAGACTTGGCTGAAAACAAGGATCCTAATGATATGTTCACTGAAGTCCGTGATGTTGGAAGATCGATTGCCTATGATCTGTTCATGAAGGTATTCTACCATTTATTATTTACAGCATAATTTTTTTTTTGTGTTTTGCTGATATATTTTATAACAGGGTGATACTGGACTTGCTGTGACAACCCTGCAAAAACTTGGAGAAGATGTTGAAGGATGTCTCAGGCAGTTACTGTTTGGCACAGTAAACAGGTTGCTGCGGAGTCAAATCGTTGAAGAGATGAAGAAATACGGATATTTGAGGCCATATGAGTTGGCAATTCTTGACAGTTTATCATTAATTGAGGTATCTGAAAATGCTCTGCTATTATTGACTTCTGCACACAAATCCAAGTACTTTATTATATTCCAGTTATTTCAGCCATCCTTACACCTTTTGTTTTTTTTTCTTGGAAGAGAATTTATCCAAGCAGTAGCTTTCGGAGAACCTTCTTTTTTAGAAAACAGGAAGTTAAAGGAGATTCAACTACTATTAATTTACCAACAGAAATAAGGTTCCGGCTGTTGCATCCACATTCATTTGGAAATGCTATCATGGAGTGTGGTGAAGTTAATGGAGTTGTTTTAGGTTCATGGACAGATTTAAATGACAACTCTTGTAATACAGTGGAAGAAGACAGTAATCATGTGGGATACTGGGCCTCCGCAGCTGTCTGGTTCAATGCCTGGGACCAGAAGACTATTGATCGTGTAAGTTATTATTTCTGTGATTTAATTAGAATGCAGAATGAAGCTGAAATTGTATGTGAAATGGATTAGAAAGGCCTTCATACTTGCTCGTTCTTTTTCTTTTTTATCACCTCATTCTAGAAGCACTTGGAATTATTATCTTTAAAATTGAAGATCAATCTTATATCAATGAAGTTTGATAGGCTTAATTCCAGGCATTTCTAGTGTTTTTATCATTGTCATGCTCCTATTTGGTTTGTTTTCAGGAGTCTAGCTTTAGCATTTATAGAGTGATGGGAAATGTCTTACAACTTGTTTTTCTCCTTATCTTTCATGGAATATAATTTTTCAATAAAGGACTGTATCAAAGGCTGTCTATGTTTCATTTGAAACATGTATATTTCCACTCCGGTATACCAACCTTATTTCTTCTATTCCAACCTCTGGCTCTAAGCTTCTTACTCGTAGGATAGGTGTGGATACACAACTAGCTCAAATGTCTTTGATATATGTCTTCATTAATCATATTTGTTGTTTATGCTTATGGGTTTGGTTTCCTGGGGATGATAGTGTGTTTACACACCCCTAGAAAAAGAGACCTTAGTTACGCAGGGTTCATGTTGAGTGGGCTGGTTCTTTTACAGGCTGTAGGGTGATTATTCTTAAAACATTGTGCCCTTTTTTGTACAGATATTGCTTGATCAACCTTTTGTTATGGGTATTCATGTGATGTGGGAGTCACAACTCGAGTATCACATATGCCACAATGACTGGGAGGAAGTATCTAAACTGCTAGACATGATCCCAACTTCTTTGACACCTATAAGAAGTCTTCAAATAAGCTTGGACAGCCTCAAGTCTTCTTCTTCCTTTAGATGCGGCATGGAAGTGCCTGATTATTTGAGCTATGCATACTCCCCAGATGAACTTGATGCTGTCTATGCTGACATTCCCAATGTCAGAATATTTCAATCATCTGCGCATTTTACATGCTCTACCTGGTTGCGAATGCTCTTAGACAAGCAGCTTGCAAAGAAACTCATATTTTTGAAGGATTACTGGGATGGCACACCCGAAATTTTATCTCTAATGGCAAGATCTGGCTTTGTGGGTGAAAAAAATAAGTTGCCCTTTCAGGATAAACATGTGCTTGAACCATCAGATAGGGGTTTTATAAATTTTGGTGGAGAGTTTCAGCAAAATACTTTGCAGGCACTTTATAAACTTATCATACACCATTGCTCACAATATAACTTGCCTTATCTGTTGGACCTTTACCTTGACCATCAGGAGTTGGCTTCAGATAATGATTCTCTTGGTTTACTGCTTGATGCCGTGGTAAGTGCTTCTGCACCTGCTACAATTTAACTTCTTTGTAATATTCTGTTGGTAAATAGAACTTTTATACAGATATGTTTTGGCAATATGTATTATTTGTATTTTTAAGCAATACCAAGTAGCATTACTGTTTTGGTTGTTTGAAAACTTTGATCAGAACTTGTCAGCTCTTTTTTTTTTTTTTCGTATATGTTTATGGAAATTTAGGTGAATAAATCATAGTATTTCTTCATAATTTCTGTATCTATTGAGTTGCATGCGTTTTTCTTTCTAAAATTAGGTGGCTTTGGCTACATGATTATGTATTATAATTATGTTTAAAAATACATCATTTAATGTTTGAATACTGAGAAACAAGGTTATTTGTTTTTGTTTTTGTACCTCTCTAAGATGCATCCCTCGTGACTATGTGATTAGGTTTTTGAATATTTTTGTAACCCTTTTCCCTCTGTACAGGGAGATTGTCAATGGGCAAAATGGTTGTTTTTCTCTCGGATAAAGGGCCTTGAATATGATGCATCTCTATGTAATGCTCGTACTATCATATCTCAGGATGTAACGCAACCTACCAATCTCACAGTATTAGAGGTCAATGATTTGATTCATACTGTGGATGATATTGCTGAAAATGGATGGCTTTTGGCTGCTTTAGGAACACTGATTTTTGCTCCATTGCCAATGGAAAACTGCCTCAGTAGTGGGAGTGTCAAAAGGAGGTTTAGCTCTTCTGCTCAGTGCACATTGGAGAATCTCAGATCTGCCCTGCAGCGCTTCCCTACACTATGGCGCATGCTTGTTGCTGCATGTTTAGGGAATAATAAAATCTATGATTTTCGGAGCCCTTCATTTAGGACTGGTAAATTTTCTATCCCCCACCCCATAATTTGTTAATTGCTAAACTGCATTGCTCACCCTTTATTATTTTGGTGACATTATTGTGTTGGTATTAGTAGGCAGTTCAGCTCTATCAGTCTATTTGAATTGGCGAGACAATGTCTTCTTTTCTTCTGATCATGATGCCTCACTTCTGCAAATGCTGCCTTGCTGGTTTCCTAAAGGGTTGCGGAGATTGATTCAGCTTTTTGTTCAGGTTAAGTTGTTAAAAAATGTGTTTTTCTTGATTCCTCACTACCTAACTACCTAATTTGGTCATAAAAACTGTCCCGACTACTTGAGTGTTTTTATCTTCCATGGGAGAGATGAGAAGGAGTTTTGGAAATGTTTTGATAACTCATGTTTCTGACTCGTTATGGCTGACTTAGTAGTTCTTACTTGTACTCTTTTCTCTGTTCTACATGAAATCATTCTACTATTGCAGTACAAAAGAAAAAAGAATCCAGTAGTCTTAATTATGTGAACAAGCATCAATATGTGGGATGGTGACCATGATATTCTTTCTGCACCTTGTAGAATCTATTTATCTTATCTGGTTTTCTGTATTGCAGGGTCCTCTAGGGTGGCAAGCGCTAGCAAATTTTTCTGCTGGGGAAGCCTATCTACAAAGGGACATAGAAATTCTTATAAATGCTGGTCAATATTCTGAGATTAGTGCAATGTCCTGGGAAGGAGCCATCCAAAAACAAATTGAGCAGGAATTATATGCCTCTTCATTAGAGGTAGCCATCAAAAACTTTATTTTCTTTTATTCTCCTTTTGATTGAAGATCAGTTAAGTATATACGTATAGTAAAAGGTAAGCTTATTACATATCACCCCAAGGTTTATCACACTTATTTGAAGGTCATGTTACATATTTTATGGGTATAGGAAAATTATCATTTAGGAACTGACTTCTACAGTATAATCTTTCCTAGTCAGTAATAATTTCTAAATCATAACAAAGATTTCAATTTTTCGATTTGTTAATTTTGTGACTGATTTTACACTATAAATGAAACTCGGTGTGTGTTTTAGATTTTTGCTCTGGTGTCACCTTTTTTAGCTGAAAAAATATAACATTGGCCTGTAAACCTTCTAACTAGCTTTTTAACTAGAAAGGTTGATTTCTACCAAAATATTTAGAAAAAAAACAAGATAGAAATATATGAATAGAGGAAACAGGAAATAATGATTTGTGAAATCTTCATTGAACTGCAATTGCTTTTATGCTTTCGTGAATGCTTATCTTTTAATTCTTTGTGTACTTATGTAACGTTTATAAAATATTTGAAGCTAAATAATATTAAGAAGACCATACATTGATCTATGATTTGTCTGCGGAACAATTATGACAAAAAGGGGACACAGTCTTTCAATTTAGTAACCTTATATGCTATATTAGCCATTCTGGTTTTCTGTGTTCATAGTTGGATATTGTGAAGTAGTAAGTGCGAAGCTAGATTGTTGATAATCTAATTGTTAATATTTTCTAAGGAATCTAAGATGAATGTTTATATCATGTTTGATTTTGTTGACTCTGATGGCAATAAAGAATTTGCTTTGACATTGGCATACCTTCGCTTGTATCATGATGGTACTTGTCTTTCCTGAATATTTCAACTCAGGAAACTGGTCTTGGGCTAGAGCATCACTTGCATCGTGGACGTGCACTAGCCGCTTTCAGCTATCTCCTTGGTTACAGGGTTCAGAAACTGAAAACTGAGAGTTCAAATGGAGGTCAATCTGTTGCTTCAGTTCGCGGACAAATGAATAGTGTTCATGTGGACATGCAGGCGCTGATGGCACCACTTAGTCAGAGTGAGGAGTCTCTTCTTTCAATGGTATAAGTTGCACTCCACGAAATTCTGTTTTGAAAAAAAAAATGGTATTACTTGTAGTAAATTTATACAGGTGTAACAAATTCTGTGCAATTATATGTAATGACTGAAGTAGCAATGTGAATCTGTAGTTTATTTGGGTTAGCGCCCTGTTAATATCCCTCATGTGCATTGTGATATTTTCATATTATTATGTCATTTTTTAAAAGATGAATCTAGGGGGAATAAAATGGCATTGGTGGTGCATTTTTTCCATTATTTGGATCACCTGATCTGTGAATTTGATTTGTTTTTAGTTTTTATTCAGGTTCTTGTAGTTTTCATCATTTGTTTTTCAGTATATCACATGGTTTATTTTAACTGAGCATGGTAGAATTAAACAAAATTAAAAGGTTTCTAGCTTGACCTTGGGAAAAAAACTTTGGAGAACTTCAATACCCCTTTTGTGGCTTTATGCACTGTAAGTATGACCCTCAATGACTACCATTTATGCTGGAACCTCTTGGCAGTAGGTATAGATTTTGATCCAGACCTTTTATCTTCTTTTGATAAATGATACTGTACTACTTATCATATGGCAAAAATCTACATTTGGCAAGGATAAAATTGCCTTGTAGGAGTAAGGGGATCATAAGAAGTAAACCTTGCAGCTTTTCTCACTATGAAACCCTCTGAATTAAGCACTAGGATGCATGATAATCATGTCTTATGGGGTCAACGCAAGATTTTTTTTCCCATTACATATTCCATGATTGAGGTCATTAGTTTGTGTACTAGAGTAGAACCAAAGCCTGCTTTATGTTCACAAGTAGGTAGGTAAAAGTGGTAATGATAATGATTGTTCAATTAAGTATTTTTCTCAATATTATCATAGGAATTTTTTGTTTTAATTGTATGATAATGTGGTGTGTGAACAAATCTCATTTTTTTACTGTAAACTTTCAGATCATGCCTATTGCTATCACAAATTATCAGAACTCTATGTTGGTGGCATCGTGTGCTTTTCTCTTGGAACTCTGTGGGTTATCAGCAACCATGCTTCGTCTAGATGTAGCTGCCTTGAGATGTATATCAACTTTTTACAGATTAGATATGAAAATGGAGGAACAAAAGCTGCCTGTAATGAAGGATTCAATTGTGCCTTCAGTGTCTGAAGAAGGTGCTATTGCAGATTCCCTTGCTCGAGCTCTGGCTGACATTTATCTTCAACAGGAGAATCCAAGTATTTATAGGCAAGAAGGATATTCCACTACTATCTACCCTGGAAATCTTTCTCGAGCTCTAATGCTTGTTCTACAGCATCTGGAGAAAGCTAGTCTCCCAAGATTGCCTGATGGTATGACTTGTGGCTCTTGGTTATTAAGTGGGCGTGGTGATGGGAGTGATTTAAGGTCTCAGCAGAAAGCTGCAAGCCAGCGCTGGAATTTAGTTATGGTTTTCTGTCAGTTGCATGAAATTCCATTGAGCACAAAATATCTTGCTTTATTAGCACGAGATAATGATTGGGTATGTCTCGTTATCGATGAATATATATGAAGAGGATATTGATATGTGGAAGATATCTAGTAGTGAAGTGGTTTTCACTGCATTGTTATCTAATGGATTGTTCTTTTGTTAGGTTGGGTTCCTCTCAGAGGCCCAGATTGGCGGATATGCTTTTGACACTGTGGTTCAAGTGGTAATCTTCTCTCTATTGTCCTTAGTTTTTCTGAATTTACTTTTTTTTCTTGGCTTCGTTCTGTTAAATTTGTAACTATCAAATGATCAGTCATGTGATACTGCTACCAAATTTGTCTTTCAGGCAAAAAAAGAGTTAAAGGATCCCCGTCTGCAGACTCATATTTTAACAGTTCTTAGAGGGATGCAGTCAAGGAGGATGACTATCTCATCCCAAAGTTCGAGTTGTTTACAACATAGGAGTGGTGATTTTTCTGTGCGTCAAGGCTTTGATTTACCTGCAGAGCTCTTTGAAATTTTAGCAGAATGTGAGAAGCAGAGACAACCTGGGAAAGCGCTCTTGATTAAGGCAAAACAATTAAGCTGGTCCATGTTGGCAATCATTGCTTCGTGTTTCCCGGACTTGACCCCACTTTCCTGCTTAACAGTTTGGCTGGAGATCACTGCAGCAAGGTGACAATAATTAGTTTTAATAGAAATTAGATGTCATTAATTCCCCAATAATTCTGTCTATGTTGCTTTTGTTATACAATTAATGTTGTGCATTCCGTTTTGCTCCCTTGTGGAGACTGGAAATATTTGGTACTTGAGCTGCACACAAAACCTTTTACAGAATGTTATCTCATTTCTAGTGGGAACATTTTATATCACACTGTCGATTCATTCGATCTAGGGAAGATAAGATAGTGAATAATACAAGGCTAGATGGTAGACATACCACCCAGGAATTGATTGCTTCATTATCTCTTCATTTGTAAGATGTTACGGTCACCACTTAACCTTTTCTTTTTTTAACTCAATGTACTTTCTCAAGGACTGCAAAGCTGATTATAAATTTGAAGTGCTAGTACATATGCTGGGCATGAGTTATGAGTTTTTTGGGAGTTGCGCTCCAGAATGAATTATGCATTATACATACAGGTCAAGTTTGTTTGTTTGTTTGTCTGTCTTTGATCCTCCCTCCATGGAATTTGTGCTCATTAAAAAAGTTTGCATATTGTCATTTTCCTGTGAACCTTTCCTCCCCAGTTGATCTTTTGACCGCTGTAGAGATATTCATTACTTTTGTTGTCCAGTGTATATGTTTGAAGATTGGTTTATATGATCAAAAGTAAAACTATCTTTCTTTGTTACTTGAGCAAGTGTACAAGATTTTTCCATTGAAGCAGCATTAGATTTGCCTCAGGAAAGATAAACTGATAAAGTGCTTGCTGGTAAGAGCACAAATTTATTAAGCATGAAGTGGGCAAAGGAGGGCACTTTCAATTTTTACTTCAATCGGGTGAATGAAATAAGTTCTACTAATAAAGGAGTTGCGAACAACTTCAGGATCATATAATTCTGTAAATGCTTGATATGTTGTTGGAGGTTCTGTCTCTTATTTCTAAGTTGCTGTATGAGTGTCAATACAGTTTAATTGCAGGTTTTGGTTGGTAATTAATATAATTGATGATATCGCTTACAGGGATGCCTCATTAGTGAAGGCAAATGATATAGCTACCCAGATCGCAAACAATGTTGCAGCAGCCGTTAAAGCATTAAATTCCCTGGCATCGAATGAGTCATTGCCCACATTGTATTATACTCGGAAAAATCCAAAGCGGCGACGGCTTGTTGATCCATTTGCAGTGCCTTCTGGGTTCATTAGTAATTGTAGTTCAGATGCCAAAGCATCTGTTGAAGGAACAAAAGGAGTAGCTGGGGAAGAGGTGAAAGAAACAAGTAGTTCTGATGATTGGTCTGTTTCCTTGCCAAAAATGCTCTCTGTACTTTGTGAACAGCAGCAATTTCTTCCTTTGCTGAGAGCCTTCGAAATGTTTCTTCCCTCGTGTTCACTCTTGTCTTTCATTCGGGCACTTCAGGTTTGACTACTGATCCCGAATCTTCTGCAGTGAAGCATATGTATAAAATGTTTATTTTTTGTAATTTTATCTTTTTACCATTACTATGCTTTCATGCTTTACAGCCTGGCAAAAGGGACTTCCAACAGTTTTTTTTTTAAAGCTTGATGCTACTTCAGTCCAGAAAATAATTGATGAATCCTTGCAGCATGTGTTTTCATTTTAGATCCAACTCCTGTTGTTTGTGCATGATATATCTGTAGGTGCTTTATGCCTTGTTTTACTTGTAAACTAAATTGACATTTTGGGTGAAATATTATTTTGCTTATCTTGAAAAACATAAAGTATAGAGAATGAACATATTTCAAGAGTAGAGAGTTATTTTGCACCAAAAGTGAAGCAAGGCCTTATCGTAATCATAAGAAATAGATGTCCTTTTGGCTTTAACCTTGGTAGACAAGTTGTTAAATGCAACTTTCGGTTAAACAAATCTATTAAAATTCAGAATTTTGTGCAAACAAAGTTTCTAAAAAAGTTTGTTCTCTTTTGGATAAGATTTATGAAAGTCGACCATGATTTTTCATATTATATTTTTTCTTTTGGGTGATGGGTTAGGATGATAACAAACTTTGACATAAGCTTTTTTAAGCAATTGTATCATCAGATATGGTCTTTGGGTAGAAAGGTGGGGATCAGAATTATCATTCTATATATCAAAGCCTGAACAGATGTCAAGCCTACAATCATCATATCATGAGCCGAGCTTCTATAGATGGGACTGTCACATTATTATCTTCTATCCTTGTGATACAATCCCACGTGATTTCACCATTCACCAGAATTCTAGAAATTAGGGCTTAATTATTTTTCTTATTTTAATTGTTATTTTCTGCTTGCTCCTTAATTATCTCAGCAGGGTAGGAGTTAGTGCTTTCTCTTAGTGGGTTAGTGTTGTTAGTAGGCAGTTATTTTGTTAGAATTAGTTTAGTTTATTTCCTTTAAATAGGCTAGGAATTCTCTTGTTTCAGCAGACTTGATTATTGAATGAAAAGAGTCGGGAGTGTTTTCCTACAATTTCCTCTTGTGCGAGATTCTTGCCTAAGAGTGGTTCCTCAAATTGAGATTCTCATTTGAGTGGTTCTATCACCTTGTTTGCAGGCATTTTCCCAAATGCGTCTATCTGAAGCTTCGGCACATCTGGGGTCATTTTCAGCTAGAATTAAAGAAGAGCCAACAGTATCAAATCTTGACATGTCATGGATAAGCTCCACTGCTTCAAAAGCAGCAAATGCTGTCCTTTCAAATTGTCCATCTCCTTATGAGAAACGATGCTTATTACAGCTTCTTGCGGCAACAGACTTTGGGGATGGTGGAACTGCTGCTACATATTATCGACAACAATACTGGAAGATCAATTTAGCTGAGCCTGCACTACGTAAAAATGATGATATTCAATTAGGAAATAGCACATTAGAAGATGCTTCACTTTTAACTGCACTAGAAAAGAGTGGGCATTGGGAGCAAGCTCGTACCTGGGCAACACAGTTGGAAGCTAGTGGTCAACAATGCAAATCTGCTGCTCACCATGTTACTGAAACTCAGGTAAAGAATAGCTGTTATTATTTGCATATCCAATGGGTATTCAGACTCGGCGGTACTTTGTGGGTTTTTTTCACTGTAATATGTCTAGCTATTAGCTTATTACACTTGAGTTTGCTTCAAATGAAACGAACTCTTATCCTGAAAATTGAAAAGTGCACTACAAAGTACGAAAAGTGCATTACAAAATACAAAAAGTGCAATCCGAAAGTGTACTATAAAAAATATGAAAAGTGCACTACAAAGTACGAAAAGTGCAAATGCGAAAAAGTGCACTCTGAAGTAGGACAAGTGCATTACAAACTAGAAAAAGTGCATTCGTTTCATTTTTCAGGATAAGAGTTTGTTTCATTTGAACCAAACTCTATTACACTTATGTATCATTATACTTTGCATGAAGAAGTCTTGCAGTATGTTAGATTGATGAGTCCAGTTTCTGCCACCACCGCCTTCTCAATCAAAAAACCAAAAAAACGGGTCAACAACCTAAAATAACCCTTGGCTGCCAGTGAAATTTTAGGGTTTACTCTTACATCGAGTCCACTAAGTCTTGCAGTATGTTAGGTCTCAATCACACTTTATCTGCTTCCTGGTTAAGTTGATATTGTTATGTTGTCTTGTTCTGTTTTGTTGTACTCAGGCTGAATCCATGGTGGCAGAGTGGAAGGAATTTCTTTGGGATGTACCAGAAGAGCGAGTTGCTCTTTGGGGTCACTGTCAGACCTTATTTATAAGATTTTCTTTTCCTGCATTGCAGGTAACTTCATGAATTATACATAACTATTTATATGGAGTATAAATAACATGGTGTTTTGTTCTGTAGGCTGGTTTATTCTTCTTGAAACATGCAGAAGCTGTGGAGAGAGATCTTCCTTCAAGGGAACTTCATGATTTGCTGCTTCTTTCACTGCAATGGTTAAGTGGGATGATTACCCAATCCAATCCGTAAGTATAAATTTTAGACAGGTTTGTGAGTGCTGCCTTTTTTGAGGACATATAATTTAACTTGTTGAATTCTTTTACTAGGGTTTATCCACTGCATCTTTTACGAGAAATCGAGACTAGAGTATGGCTTTTAGCCGTGGAATCTGAAGCTCAGGTGAAGAGTGAGAGGGACCTCAACTTGAGCAGCTCTAATCAGGAACTGATGTATGCTAAATGCTCCAATATAATAGACAAGACGGCAAATATAATTTCAAAAATGGACTGTTACTTATATGCAATGAAGAATAGAACATCAGAAAAAGTAGATGGGAAAGAAAGCAACTTCATGCAGCTCAAGAGCGCACAGGCTTACCTAAAGGGCTCACAAGCGTGGGATACCGGGATATCTACTGCTACCAGCAGCAATAAGTCTAAACGACGAGCCAAAGCTCATGGATATCCTAGAAGTTTTGCTGCAGACACTATTGGGAGAAGCGCTGATGTTGAAGATGTTTCCACTCCCCTGGCAGCTTTCAGAAGTGACTTGGAAGATGAGAATGTGAGAGCTGAAGCATCCTTGTCAAGATGGGAAGACAGAATTGGACCAGCAGAGCTTGAGAGAGCTGTCCTTTCATTACTGGAATTTGGGCAAATATCTGCTGCCAAACAACTCCAGCATAAGCTTTCTCCAAGTAATGTGCCTCTTGAGTTTAAATTTGTGGATGCTGCACTGAAACTTGCAGAGCTGTCAACTCCTCCTCAGATAACATCTTTGTCACTCCTGGACAAGGATTTATGCTCAGTGATTCAGTCATATGATAATTTGACTGAGGACCAACTTGTTGACACATTGCAGGTTTTCATCTAGCTCCTATATTTCTATATCTTCTACGCTTGCTATAATGCTTTAATACTGCGACCTTTGGGTCTAAGTCTAACAATTTGAGATTTTGATGAAACTTCCTCTGCTGCATTAAGCCATTAACTAACTTGATAAAGTTGCGAGGATTATTTGGGGCTTGGGAATAAAGAAAGATTAGTTTTTATAGTTCAATGCCTTGTTCTTTGGCATTGGCCTTGCTATACTTAATCATAAAAGCACTTTTTGGCAAAAAAACATACTTTTTTTGCCTTGAATTTGTGAAAACCAATTACGTTTTACAAATTTCAAGGCAAATAAGTATGCTTTTTGAAAATAGTACTTTTTAAAAATAAAGTATAGCAAGGCCATTATAAGACTCATAATTGCCACCCCGTTAAATCCCTACCATCACACTCATTATTATTTTCCATATGTGCTGCGTCATTCAACTCTCAATATGTTCAAATCAATTTTTTTCCCTTTTGCTGGGTGGAACACCACCTCCTGTTGCGAACCATCTAGTGTTTAATTTCTGCATATCCAAATGTTACATCTACTTTAACCAGTACAATATATTTGCTATCTTAGGTTTTGGAAAATTTATCCTTTATGGTCACTGAGGGCAGTGGACGGGGGTTGTGCAAGAGGATAGTTGCAGTAGTTAAAGCTGCAAATGTCTTGGATATATCTTTTTCAGAGGCATTTGAGAAACAGCCAACTGAGTTGCTGCAGTTGCTTTCGCTTAAAGCTCAAGATTCTTTTGAAGAAGCAAAGCTTCTCATTCAAACTCATTCAATGCCAGCTACTAGTATTGCTCGGATTCTGGCAGAATCATTTTTAAAGGTACGGACTAGATTCCAAACCCAACTTCCTCATAGCTTGATATATTTTTGAAAACATCTTCACTTATGAGTTATAAATTGCTGTCATCCCCCCTTTGTTTCTCACTATTCTGTTCTTCACTCTAGCATTGTGAATCTGTGCTGGCAGAAGTCCAGCTTGAATCACTTTGTCATTTGCTTTTCTGTTAGCAAATTGTGCTTGCTTGCCATGTTATGACAACAATTATCAGTTCTCTAGGTTAATGTTGTAAAGAAATTGCATTACTGACTTTGGGGTTAATTTATTGCCAGGGTTTGTTGGCAGCACATCGAGGGGGATATATAGATTCCCAGAAGGAGGAAGGACCTGCACCCTTGTTGTGGAGATTTTCCGACTTCTTAAGGTGGGCAGAACTGTGTCCTTCAGAGCCAGAGATTGGGCATGCATTGATGCGATTAGTAATTACTGGACAAGAAATTCCACATGCTTGTGAGGTACATATGTCCCAAAGTTTACTAAAAGCTTTCATTGTTCTCTGCATCTCAAAAAGCAAGCAAAGAGGCTTTAAATGTAGTCTGTATGGCAAGATGGATCTCTATGCCCTTATTGCCTCAGGTAAGCCATATTAAGTTAATAGATTACTAGGCCTGGAATGTAGTCTGAATAGTAAGATGGGTCTCAACTCCTTTTTTTGGCAGTAGGATGAGGAAGCTTGTCCAGAAAGGGTCATTAGATCAGTAAAATTTCCTTAGTGAGGAAAAATTCCTCGTCTAAGGACTCAAATATTTGTATGTGCCATTATCATGTTACAAAATGCTCGGCGGGCCAAAGGATACCAATTTTATCCGTACTTCGTGAATGTCTGAGCTGCTACTATGAGACTTATATTGCAGTTATTTTATTTGCATTAGTTCACATGACTTTTTCGTGTTTCTCTTCTCTTTGAATTAGTGTAGATATGTAGTTTCATGCTTATTAGACAATATTGATAGAAAGAAATGTATTTCCTATATGAGCTAAAGCTTATTTTTTGGATGTTGTAGGTGGAACTTCTTATTTTGTCCCATCATTTTTATAAATCATCAGCTTGCCTTGATGGCGTTGATGTTCTTGTTGCTCTTGCGGCAACAAGGGTGGAAGCTTATGTTTCAGATGGAGACTTCTCGTGTTTGGCTCGTCTTTTGACTGGAGTTGGAAATTTTCATGCTCTAAATTTTATACTTGGCATCCTCATTGAGAATGAGCAACTGGATCTTCTCCTTCAGAAGTATTCAGCCGCTGCTGATGCAAACAGTAGTGCTGCAGAAGCGGGATTCAGGATGGCTGTACTAACGGCATTGAAGCATTTCAACCCCGATGATCATGATGCCTTTGCTATGGTTAGTATATGCTCTGGCTGTTTAACTTCATACTGAAAAGGTGTGATGACTCTGTATGCTCTTATAGTAGAATGTACATCCCTTCAAGTATGGATGATTGATAGGGCCTAAATTGAAGTAGTGTAATGCTGTGCATTGTGATGTACTTAATAAATATGTTGATCTTAAACAAGTCACGTTTCTGTGAATGATATATAAACAAGAAAAAGAAAGCAAAGGGAGATTGTACTTCTATTCCTCTATTTACTCATATCAATTGATTCCTCTGTGCAGGTTTATAAGCACTTTGATATGAAACATGAAGCCGCTTCACTGCTGGAATCACGTGCTCGGCAATCCTCGGAAGGGTGGCAACTTCACCGTGATAGGTACCAACATGGAGACCTCCTTGAATCAATGTGCAATTACATTGAGGCTGCAGAGGTTTATTCCTCCATTGATGCTGGAAATACAACACACACTTCCTGCGCCCAGGCATCCCTTGTCTCCCTTCAGATCCGAATGCCTGATCTCCAGTGGCTTAATCTCTCTGAGAGAAATGCCCGTAATACCCTGGTCAACCAATCCCGGTTTCAAGAAGCATTAATCGTGGCTGAAGCTTATAATCTCAACCAGCCAAGTGAATGGGTTCCGGTGCTTTGGAACCAGATGCCCAAACCAGAATTATTAGAACAATTTGTTGCTGAATTCGTGGCCGTGCTTCCCCTCCAACCGTCGATGCTTGTTGAGCTGGCAAAGATTTACAGGTCTGAGATGGGTGCCAGTAGAGATCAAACCAAGTTTGCTCATTGGTTTATCCCTGGAGGCGGTGGGTTGCCGGCTGATGGGCCAAGTAGGTCATTTCGGTGTTTGCTGATGAGAACAAGGGATCTGAGGCTGAGAGTGCAGCTGGCTTCAGTTGAAACTGGTTTTAATGACGTCATCAAGGCATGTAACAAAGAGCTAGACAAGGTTCCTGAAAATGTTGGACCGCTTGTTTTGAGGAAAGGCCATGGGGGAGCCTATCTACCATTGCATTGAAGTTACAAAGAAAAGCTTGCAGTTTTGAAGACATTAAACTGGACAGAATGGCTGGTGGTGATATTTGTGAAGAAAATTGTCATTGTTTGTTTTCCCTTTCTACTTGAGGCTTCCTCGTAGTATTTTTTTTTCTATATTTGAAATGAGGTTTTTTGTAGAGATGAGTGTACAGTTGTCCAAGTCTTTTTTGCTGGATTTTGGGTTAGGTTAATCAGTTAATGTGCTATAATTCTTTTGGCAAGGGAATGTAAAATTTCTGTACATATGCCATGTGCATGGTGCCTGTTTGAATTTTGACAGTTGCATGCTTGATGTTGTTATAATGCAAGATTATGAGAATGGAAGCCGAGGACAGAGGAAATATGATATATTTTTGGCACGCGAATTAGTACATACTGCGCTATTTAAAGCTCATAAAGAAATCGTGTATACAAGTGATATGTTATGTATTATATAGCCTATATAGAAAATCTATATATGCACGTCATCTTATATAATGCACATCATCTTTGGATCCTATATATACACATCATCTTTCCAAGTTACTAATAGTAAACAAAGGAAACCTTTAAATCAGTTGCCAACTATTACAGCCTTCATTTTTACCTCTATACATGCTGTCTTTTACAGTAATCCATAAAAATCGACAGAGAAGAATAATACTACTGTTATAGATTTGCTTTCCAACCTGTTGTGTCACCAGACACAACTGCCCCAAGCTGAACAAGATCTCCTGTTTTAGATTCTCTCACCTTTACCTCAAAAGATGACTCTTTTTGAGTAGCTCATCAGCTTGAACAAGAACTCCTTGCCTGAGAAACTGTCCTTTCATTTCTTTGTATGTGCTGAGCTCCGAGAGCACATCAGCTTTTGTCTTTGTAAACATGAGTCCAGATGAGGCCAGGTTTGAATAAGTTGCAGCTTGCTCTCCTGGCTTGGATGAAAGCAATGGCCCTTTTTAGCATCAGTACAACTGTACAAGGGCGCCCACAACTGCATCTTGTGATTTCTTAACACGGGCGGACCCACCAGCTTCAAACGGATCGCTAATGGCTACTTTCTTGGATCGAATGATCCGGACCTACCAAAATTCAATAGGCAAAGACGAGTTTCTACATCAGGCAAAGATGGATTTATTTTCTTCCATTCGCATTTAATGTTACAAGTCAAGATAACAGTATGTTGGAGCTCTATTCATCCCATTACAGATTTACAGTATGGAATACCCATCCATCGATCACCCAGAATCACATCTCACAAAACCCCCGTGACACTAACAAACAACCACTCACTTCCAAAATCTACCACCAATTCAACTTCTCTTTTACCCACTTCACAAAAGTTCACCCTAATGAAACACCCTAGTCGTAAATCCCTAAATCCATCTTTCCCCGCTAAACCCAGGAGCTTCCTCCTGTTATCAATGGCTTCCCTCCTTTCTCTCTCACTCCTCCTCTCCCTTCTCCTCTCCTCCTCCTCCTCCGCCGCCCACAACCGCCCTTCTCCTCCCCAACAAACCCCAATCGAGATCCAACGCGCCTGCAACGCCACTCGCTACCCGGACGCGTGCCGGGAACAACTGGCCCAATCACCAATCCGGCCCAGCACAGCCCAGATCATCTCATGGGCCCTTTCCGTCTCTGCCCAATACCTCAGCACCGCCCAGTCGATGGTCCGTGACATCCTCGCCTCCTCCTCCTCCTCCTCCGGCAACCGGAAACGTCTCGAGGCCGCCCAGGTATGCGTCGAGCATCTGGCCAACTCCGGCCGCCGCACCACCGCCGCCGGCGACGCCCTCTCACGTGATAACCTCAGGGACGCGCGTGCCTGGGCCAGCGCCGCTCTGGTCTACCAGTACGACTGCTGGTCGGCGCTCAAGTACGTGAACGACACGAGCGGCGTCCACAAAACGATGTCGTTTCTCAACGACCCCCTCCTGGTGTCAACTAGCAACGCGCTCAGCATGCTGGCCGCGCTCGCCAATTTCGGCGCAGACACCAGCTCGTGGGCCCCGCCCAGGACGGAGCGGTCCGGGTTTTGGGAACCCGGTTCGGGGTCGAGTGGGCCGGATCTGGGGTTCGGTGGCGGGTTTCCCACGGGATTGGCGGCGGACGCGACGGTTTGCAAGGCGGGGTGTGATTATGCCGCGGTGCAAGAGGCGGTGAAGGCGGCGCCGAGTGATTTGGAGGGAATGAAGAGGCATGTGATCCACATTAAAGAGGGGGTGTATGAGGAGATCGTGAGAGTTGGGTTTGAGAAGAAGAATTTGGTGTTTGTTGGGGACGGCGTGGGGAAGACGGTGATCACCGGCTCGCTCAACACCGGCATTCTGGGGATCACTACTTACAACACTGCTACTGTGGGTGAGTTGAATCTCAAAATTTGAATGCTTTCGATTCCTCAATGACAGACAATTCTTTCTTTCGATTCCTTGTGGCTGCTTTGAATGCTTTTCGATCCGTTGCTTTTGAATTGTATTGTATTGTGTTTCTATCTACGATATTAATTGCTATGCTATGTGGAGATAGATACTTATAAAATTAGCTCAAGCAAACATTCTTTCTTACGGAGTATTGATTAGTGTTAAAGCATCTTTCTTTCAAAATTCAAATGGGTTTAGTAACATTATGTGTTGGTTTGCATTAATGCAGGGGTGCTTGGAGATGGATTTATGGCAAGCGGCATTACATTTGAGAACACAGCGGGCCCTAATGCACACCAGGCAGTCGCCTTCCGGTCGGACAGCGACCTCTCCTTGGTCCAAAACTGCGAGTTCCTGGGCAACCAAGACACCCTTTACTCCCACTCCCTCCGGCAGCTCTACAAATCATGCCGAATACAAGGCAACGTGGACTTCATCTTTGGAATGGCGGCTGCTTTCTTCCAGAACTGCAGCGTGTTGGTGAGGCCCCGCCAGAAGAATCCTTCCAAGGGAGAGAACAACGCCATCACTGCCCACGGACGAACGGACCCCGCGCAGACCACCGGGTTCGTGTTCTTGGGGTGCGTGGTGAATGGAACCGATGAATACATGAAGTTGTACTATAGCAAGCCGAGGGGGCACAGGTGTTACTTGGGGAGACCATGGAAGGAGTTGTCGAGGACAGTTGTTATCGAGTCTGTGATGGAGGCAATGATTGTCCCGGCTGGGTGGCTTCCGTGGAAGGGGGAGTTTGGTTTGACTAGTCTTTACTACGGGGAGTATGGGAATACGGGGCCAGGGGCGGATCTCGAGCAGAGAGTTTCGTGGAGTAGCCGGATTCCGGCTGAGCACGTCGCTGCGTATTCAGCCAACAACTTCATTCAAGCTGATGAATACTCACTCCATCACAGTCAGTAGTGGCATAGGAATGAGTTGAACAATTTTATGACTGGTTCTGGTTCTGGTTCTGGTGAGTGTGTATCTCTTGGCTCCTGGACAATTTTATGTAGTAGAACAAATATGCACTGTATATTTTCTCATGCAAATATGCTAGCCAATTGTGACAAGTTGATCGGAATTAGTTATCTTGACTCCTGAATTTAACTTAAGGGTTAGTGGTGCTGGAAAAATATGCTGCTGATTTTTACCAAAAAGGTAGGGTTGATATATGTTGACAGAGAGTATCCGTGTTTGCCTATGGGCTTCATAGAATGGTATGTACCCGAGTCCCGATAGTATATGTAAGGCTACGTTTTATAATTTATTGGACCCCAGACCTGATTGTTGGATGAAATGTACCGTAGGCATTGAACTTGTAGTGCTTACACCAGCTGACCAGCATAACTACAAAATTTCAAGTTCAAAAATTGTAAACAATGTTCATCTAACACACTCTTCTGTTGTGCTGACAATGAATGATATGGAATCTGTAGCTTAAAGAAAACGTGAAATCAGAAATTGAATGGGGCCCTTTTAAAAGACTTTAGTACTAGCCTGCATCATTTCAGGGCCTCAGGCAGCAAAATCCAATGCAAACACTATTTTCCTTTTGCGTACAAGTAGAAACTCCCTCAAATCCAACATATAAACCATCCATTGATACGTTACAAAGCTTTAATGCTCTAAATCTTCTGGCCCTCAGAAAAAATAAAAACGTCATCCTTTAAATTGAACTAGTACCAGTTGTTCCTCACTAGCTATAGCTATACAGTGAGGAAGAGACAGACAGGAGGAGCTTACACTGACGGGGCTGTTTGGCTCTCTACTTTGTAAAAGCTGTTTGTAAACCTTAGTTATCCACATGGCATGTTCACAATTATGATATTCACTATCACATATTTAGAAATGTATAGACCTTCCATTATATCATTTTGATTAAAATGTGCCTCCTAGCATTAATATAATATCCGACTTAATAATAAAGTAGTTTTAATGATAAAGTCTTACCTAAAAATAATACTATAAACAAGCCGATTATATTTAAAAATGATTTAAATTTAAAGGTGAAATATGCTCTCAACCTGAGTTATGGTTAAAATGGTAAGTATAAAGGCTACGTACCTGTCTAATACTCATTCTATATTACTTAAGTGAGAAGGATACACAAATCAATTAGGATGCTCTTACTTCAAGACTGATAATACAAGTCCATGGAACAATCAAACTTTGTTTATTTGAGATATTTTGATTTCAGAATTCTTCAAATTATTGCAAAGAATGCTCTCTCCTCTTTCTTGTTGATTGATCTATCTTCATAACTTTTTCAATAGCAGGAGCTGAATAATAGTTGGATGGATCTGCTGACTTGAATTCAGCTGATAAACAGGGATTAAGACAAGTCACAAAATAATGACACTGTAGAATTTGACCCCCTCTGAGAACTGTTTATACAGTAGCTTGTTTTTGAATTATAACTGAAGTTAAAGCATGGAAGAAACCCTTTTACTCTTATTGATGATGCGCATTAGCCAGCCCTTTTACTCTTTTTAGATTTCCGACGATGACTCTCCCTGTTTCTCGATAAAACATGGAGAATTAGTTGATCTTGATAGCTTCTATTTTTTTGGGCTCTAAACTTGTACAAATTAGCTCTTCTGGAGGCCCAGGAAGGTAGTACCCTAAATTACAAATTAGCTATTTCCCTAATGCCAAACCCTTGGGCCTTGGCTCCCGGCCTTGCAAATTCGACGTAAATCCAACTCCTCAAACGGCTGACTTTTCATTCTTCCGTCGTCGTCTCTCTACGATTTGCCCCCAAAAGAAGGTCAATTCTGCCACTGTTCCTGTAGATGTCCGGCTAATCTCCATCAGCTGGTGAGGATCCAAAACAGTATTCAACGCAATAACTGAAGGTTTACCAAACCCACTTGAAAGTTTCCACACCTTCCCAACTTGTTTGGCCCCATCTTTCTCTCCTCTTCATATTCTCTCCCAAATCACGTTCGAGAGACATGTAGCTCTCTGATTCAATCCGTCAATTTTCCAGTCTCGTTGTGTTTAAAGAGCCTTCACCGGGAATTTCGGCTCTGCTATCTGAGATTCAGCTCGCTGCAGCTGCATCTGCCTAGCGCTTGCCTCAAATGGGTTCAGGGTATAATACTCTTTCTTCCTTGCCCCTTGCCCTTGCCCTTGTTTTAGTGCTTTATGATCAGCCATATTTTACTCCTTCCTTGGTTTAATAATACGAGTGATGTTTGTGTAATGTGATCTGAAGATTACTTTCACGTTATTTTGATAATTAGTGTTTCTTCCCTCTTCTAGGTTATATATGTCAACAAAGTCTTCTGCAGATGACAATGACTTGGAGACTGGTAAGACAGAAAAAGAAAGACTGCTACAAAATAGCAGGATGGTCAAGATTCCCAACCGTGCTTTACTATCTGGGCTGGCTTATTGCCTTTCTTCTTGCAGCATGATTCTGATCAATAAGCTTGTTCTGTCCAGCTATAATTTTAATGCTGGCATATCTTTGATGATGTATCAGGTAAAATGTGAACTTCTTATTCTTTTCCCTCTTTATTTATATATAAGTGTTTATCTGATTACTGCTCTGTTGGGATGTGGGGCTTAGCTGCCCTCCGAGTTTTAGTTATAAGTGTGGCACCTGTTGTCAGCTTCATAAATCCATCTTTTAGCTTCATAGACTGTTGCCTTCAATCAAGGCACTGAATTGAATGCTGACTAGAGTTGATTCTTATTTTTGGTGCAGAACTTCATCTCAGTCATTGTTGTGTTCGTGTTGTCCATTTCCGGTTTAATAGCAACTGAGCCACTGACTTGGAGATTGATTAAAATCTGGTTGCCTGTGAATTTTATATTTGTTGGGATGCTCATTACAAGCATGTTCAGGTAAATTCTTTCTTGTCCTTTTGTTTTTCACCTGAACTTATTTTAAAAATTGATCACACTATTTTATTGTAAATATCTAGATGTAAAGAGTTGATGTCTCTATTGTGATTCTGAACTTGTCGGATGGCATCTGTTGTTTCATAAGCCAGACCCCACTCATATGGGATACACTGGTAGATGTTGTTGTCTTATGTGTTGCATCATAAGGCTTTTCCATGCTCAGGTTTGCCCCTTTCCAGAAGGGGTGCGAATCCTTAACTATACTAGAAGATTCAATCTAAACCTTACGAGGGAAAGCTGTAGAAGGAAATAGAGTGGTAGACATGTCTGGAACTTGTTATGCCTTTTGATTGTGGGTGAGATGCAGACTACCCAAGAGCTATTGTTATCCTGTGCTTCTGATACATGTTTTCTATCTTGCCATACCCTCAGTGGTTACATCATGAGTGCTTTTTGTCTAGTTATTATAGCTTTATATACTATAGTCTGCATTCTCAATGTCTTTGGGTTTTGCTTTGGAGGCCTCTTGGTTTAGTCAGCATATGGTTTGTAAGTTTTTCGCACTTGAATATGTTTTTCTGATGTATTGCTTTGTTTATTTTGGCAGCTTAAAGTACATAAATGTTGCCATGGTAACTGTGTTGAAGAATGTTACCAATGTGATGACTGCAGTTGGTGAAATGTATTTGTTTAGCAAAAGGCATGACAGCAGAGTTTGGGCTGCCCTATTCTTAATGGTAAGCTGCACAGGATGATGTAGTTTTCTCGATATTAAAACATGTCACCGCCTAAGCAGTGTGCACAAAAATTGGTGTTCTCATTTAATCTTCTATTGTTTCTCTTCTAGTAAAAACAAGCATCATGAGCTTGGGGGGTTGAAATTTCTTACCACGAGTGTCTGCGGCTTGCATTTTTTTATACTAAAAAGAAGAATATGAATTTCTTGATGTAGGCTTTGAATCTTCAGTTGCATGAGTGATGATAATGTATATCTAGTTTGTGTTTTTATTCCCCTTCCTTTTACTAGGTTGTTAAAATAAGCTTGGATTTTTATGGCTGAAATTTTCTGCAGATAATATCAGCAATATCAGGAGGTATTACGGACTTGTCTTTCCATGCAACAGGATATGCATGGCAATTCGTAAATTGCTTCTTGACTGCATCCTATTCTGTGAGTATTTGCTTCTCATTCACGTGCCTTTATTATCTGGTTGGTATTACTGAGGCCTTTATCAGTTAACTCATTAATTACTTGTTGGGGTAGTTGACATTACGGAGGGTGATGGATACAGCTAAGCAAGTAACTCAATCTGGGAGCTTGAATGAGTTCTCAATGGTGCTGTTGAATAACACCCTTTCCTTGCCTTTGGGCCTGGTGCTTGTCTTAATATTTAACGAAGTTGATTATCTACTCGAAACGTGAGTTGTGCTTTGCATTGTGCCCTTGGTTTGCTTATAAGAAATAGAACCTGTGTAACTTTCTGGTTGTAATTCGTGATGACATACTACATACATTGCAGACCGCTTCTAAGATTGCCGAGCTTCTGGTTGGTGATGACACTGAGTGGATTGTTGGGGCTGGCTATCAGCTTCACTTCTATGTGGTTCCTCCATCAGACAGGGGCCACTACGTATAGGCAAGTCAAGTCATTTTCTGATTTCTCTCAATAGTACATTTACACGTTCGACACTAATTGTATACTGAAACACGTATGCATTCATATATATTTGGTGGTGCAGCCTTGTGGGTTCACTAAACAAGATCCCGCTCTCAGTAGCTGGAATTGTTCTATTTCACGTCCCTACTAGTTTGGAAAACGCAGCAAGCATCTTTTTCGGTGCACATCCAAAACTCTTCTCTTCATTTCAATCCCACTTAATTGTATATGCAAGCAAAACATCCATTTGAATATTTGATTGAAGCTCATTCATTCCTCTTTGATTGTGTTCCCCTTTTCCAGGTCTCTTGGCTGGAGTGTTCTTCGCTCGAGCAAAGCTAAAGGGTCGCTCTCAGTCGTCATGATCCTTCAAGGAAGACCCTGCCTGCCATATGCATTTCCCATATATATATAGAGAGAAACAGAGAGACTAACCCATGCCAGAAGCATTTGCTGATCGAAACCAAAAACTCACCTTCTTTGCAGCTTAGTTTACGTACAACCAACCAGAGGGGAAAGGGATGCTTCAAATTGCCTCACATATTCGATCAAAAAGAAAAATGTTCCGCCAAATGGTTATGATTGAGCAAAATGTTGCGTGATCGTTTTGTGCCGTAGGAGAACGTTATACTTTATCATACACATTTTTATTTGCAAGAAACTCATTTCTGTTCCTATCAATTAATATATTTTTCTTACTGTAATTATTGAAGTCTGTGGGTCTTTAACGTGTGGGGGGTGCACACGACCGTCCGTGTGTATATGCTTGTCGGCCCAACATACAAGCCCACGGGGTTCTATCCTAAAACCAATTGGCTATAGGGGAGTAGCCCATAAACTTAGTGGTTGTGTTTAGTCCACTTTCAGATGTGGGAATGTATTTTCTCAACAGTAATAATGTATTCTTAGACATGTCAATGGATAGATATGTTGATTTTTGTGACATATTAAAAATTTGTATTTTATACAGGAATAGTATGCATTCCTTTTAAATCGTGCTCACCAAGAATTTGTATTTTTTACAAGAATGGTATGCATTCCTTTTAAATCATGCTCAAACAACCCATCAACAGTTTTTGACGTTGTCTATGTTAACAACCTCTTTGAACATCCTTCTCATACTCTTTAAATCCCGAAAATATACAAGTAAAAAGTCCAGTGATCATGGATACCGAACACACTAGCTGCTACATGTATTAATCTATTGAACAATTTTGACAAATATGTACAAGGCTGATGAAAATATATATAAAGAGAGTATGGAAGAGGGCAGCAATATATATATATATATATATATATAAGGCTAATGAAAATATATATAAGGCTAATTAATTAATCCCACTCAAATTAATCTAAGAAAACAAGTAATTAATTGATCGAGAGAAGAAACAATTGATGCATGGAAGAGGTCAGCTAGCCTGGACTGGTGGGTGTTTCATACACATGAATACGTTTCCGGGGCCGGGTCGTCATCCAGGCTGGCGGAGCCTCATTGTCCTAGCTCCACCGTCGTGCTCGTTCTATCTTCCCCAACCCTAAACTGCGAAACACTCTCAAGACTTTTATACCGATCGCCATGAAAGCAAGAGGCAAAGAGTCAGCTGGTAATTTTATGAGACGAGGCTTCTGATAAGGGTTGTGACTTGTAAGTGAATTGCATTCATTTATTTTCCAAAATCCAAATCAACAACTTTAATTTCTGGGTGGATTGAATGTCGGTTCTTAATTAATTAGCTTCGAAGTTCACACACACACATATATATATATACATAGTGATTTTTAGCTACTATTCTGTTTATGTCCGAAAGTTTAGGAAAGCTGATCATAAACTTATCATGAGGCTTCTGTATGTGTTTCAATCAACGCTAGCTGATCAAATCGAATCAGAAAATAATTAAGTAAGATACACAAGTTAAAGCACAAGCTAGTCGTTACTCTTAATTTACTGGTAAATTAAACTCATGGAAGAGTAGTTTCAGCCACCGATCGATTTGTGAAAGTAATCCATCAGTCACAAATCAGTCGCTAGTGAACTAATTAAGTTACATACATACATTATACATTATACGTACATATATGTGTGCTTTTCACGAGTCATGACACAACATTGAAACACACTGATCGAGTGGAAGTATCTATATAATTATTTTTCACACAAAGAAAGGGGGAAGCTAGTTAACAAAACAAATTACAGTTATATATATATAGGTCTAGCATGCAGTCAATATATATATGAATATATGACAGCAGTATGTATAGTACAGCTAGGTAGTTTGAGTATACTAGTATAAATTAACTATACTTAATTGTAGTATATATATGTTGATAATTTTGGAGGAGGCCGGGGGGATTAATTCATTCCACATATAGTCTCACCAATCACCATCATCATCTTCTTGATGATCAAGGGATAAGAAGACTTCATCAAGAGATGAAAGCTCAACTTCATCGGTGTCGGCTTGATCAGCGGTAGCAGCAGGCGGGTGAAAGCTCAGGCCACTGTTGCAATCATTCACTTGGAGCACTCGGCATAGAACCCATCCCTCCGTGTCCTCCTAAATAATTAATGGTGTATATATGGATCAATCACAAACTAAATTAATGCAAGCTAGATATATATCAAGCAACAACTATATATTATACAGTAGTTACTAGCTAGTTGATGGAAGATTTATTGAAATATACTAAATACTACTTACTGCACATAGATGGGTTGTTGGATGGGCATAGCCGTTTTTGGAAAGAAGATGGTACTCCTCCAAGACCCAGCTAGTTTGAATCCCCAAAGGAGGATCCCCTATGTAGAACACATAAAACCTCTTCCAACCAATCCTCTTCTTCTTCTTCTTCGATGACGATGATGAGTAGATTATTGCTTCATCCTCCTCTACATGATCCTCTTGCAGCTGTACCTTCCAATATCCAGTTTCCGTCTCACGTACGGGCACCTCCTTGTTCGATTTGCTATAGAAATACCATTTGTTGCATCCAAGCAATGCCTTGCCTGTAATATTAATTTATTAAATTGTATACAATTAAGAATGATCGAATGAATTAACAGCTTGTAGCTTGAGAGAGGATCAATATAATTAATTGAGTAAATTAATTAATGAAATTATACCATTTAGACCCCAAGGATCAACAGCACAGATATCGAGGTCGGGAATGAAATTATCCGCCCTAGACGACGACCTAGACCTAGCGTAGAGAAAGTGAAGAATGAGTTGTTCGTCGCTCGGGTCGAACTGAAATCCCGGAGGGAGCTTACTCATCGGATCCCCATATTCCACTTCCATATCTACGTACGTACGTAGTACGCGTCTCTTTGCTCCAGCGCCGACCTAGCTACCTTAATTCTCCAATTTAAATAACAAGGCCGCCCCAAGCTAGAGAGATATACACTACATATATATGGATTAGGTTAACATACATCACCTAGCATTAGCATAATTAGCATATATATATGGATGTCTTAAGTTACAGTCCGGATCACTATGATGGGATATGCTTCTTGATAAGGCACTCTCATGATGCCTTCTTTTTGATTTTGGATCAATTTTCTAAGCTATCCCCTTGACCATATTTTATTATAATTTTTATGATGAAATACTCAAATATATACGCATATAATTAATTAAATTAGTCGGTATAAGCAATGCCTTCTTGTGGGGCGGAGAATACCGTCTCTGCTTCGACTAAAAAAAAAAGATTTAACATATATCGTACCTAGAGTTGGCCGGACTCAGAGGCGGAATTCAAACCTTCTCATTGTAGGGGCCGATTTTTTTTTAACCATAGCCAATATTTTTCAATTTCAAAAAAATACAAAATCCTAAAAAATATTTGAACAAAATCTCAAGGATTATAAACGCGTAACAAGAATAAGTAATTAAAAAATGAACATTTTATTACACAATTGTAAAATATTTTAATATAAAACAATGTTAAGAAAAGTAATAGAAATTAAAAACATATAAATTTAAACAAAGAAGATAACATATTTTATTGAGGAGATACCAGATCAAATATAATTAGGTGAAGAAAACAAGAATGTTTTAGAACACAAAAACGGGCCGAATCCATATTTAGTAAATGTTCATAACTTAAACTCAAACTAAATCCCTAGCCTTATGCTAATAAATAAAGTGCATGACAAGATGTTTCATAATATAATTAGGTTAAGAAAACAAGATTTATTCAAAACACAACCGGATATAATCCGTATTTAGTACATGCTCGATCATAACTAAAAACTAAACACGGATTCTGAGCATGTATTATTTAGTGGTGATTCAAGACATTTCAACCATAACTTATTGTTTCGACGCTCTTGGGTCCATTTATATTATGAAACTATGTCGTCCAATAAATGAAAAAAACATTCCAATTAAGTAAATGACTTGTAAAAGTAGTTTTTGTACCGTCAACTTTCAAACATGCATAACTTTTTACTCAGATGTCAGATTAAAGCCCTATAATATCAAATCGAAACTCTTGACAAAAAAAACATACATATTAAAAAAAAATTGGATTGAGGGATCATGGTCACCTCTGACCCTACATTACTTCCGCCTTTGGGTGGACTATATATATTGATGTGAGGGGTTAGAGTTGCTTAAAAATATTTCATATTGAAAACCTAGGGTGAGAAAATGATTTTTTTGCCACAATAGTCCACTTAATTGGCTCTATTCCAAAGCTTTATCAAATCAACAAATGAAGACAAAAAATAAACAACTACTCCGTATACATCTACGAGACTTCTCTTGATGGTGCGTCGATGAAATAAGCATGATGTAGTCATTACACTTCTTGACCTAAATGACAGAGTAATTAACAATTAATTAATGCAACTTTTACTTTAGAAACTTTTCTCTTCAATCATTCACAAACATATACCCATTACCCAATGTTTGATTTTATACTACTCCGATTTGTATTAGGTGACTTTTTAAAAAAAATCACACTTATTAAAAAAATTATTAATAGCGTATAAAAATCTGCTTTAATTCAAAAAAAAATACGTATGAACTATCCTAAATTTCAAATTTAAGATTTTTCAGTCGTCATAAATAAATGCCTTTTTTGAGCCGTCTAAAATTCACCTAGTTCGAACGACTTAAAAATGAGAAATTAAATGAGTCCTATATAAAATCGCACACGGATCAGAGTACAGCTTTTTTTGATTTTATTAAAAAAAAAAAGTACACTGCAATTTCCTTTTCGTATAAATTTAAAAAGACCGAATTAACCAAAAGAAAATCAACACACTTCGATCATGAAACACTACTTTAATTGCGACGAGAATGATTTCAAGTGTCGTCCATACAAGATATTCGATCCATTGATTAACAAGTGTAAAGTAGAAACTAATTACGACCCATCAACTTCAAAAGGAGAAATCAATGCTCTTTATTTTTCTATATGTGTCAACCAACAAAGCTCCAATCCATCCTCCAAACTGATCAGCACAGCACACCTAGCTATATGAAGAAATTAATTCATCATCAGTTCTATTTTTTTCTTTCTTTTTTGTCACTTTGCTGTAGTTTTACCAACCCAAAGTGGAAGCTTTAATTTTGTGGGTTTCTTTTGCATTCACTAACCGATCAAAGGATAGACTGATCCATGCATGCAAGGGAGGGGGGGAAAAAAAGAAGAAAGAAAAAGTTGATCTTTACCAAAGTGAAATCACAAGAACAAAATTGGACGGGTGAAATTGCTCAACACAGGATATTGGTAACATGTGGATGGATATTCAATTATTCATAGTAATGGTGGTTAAAACTTACTTGATCAGGTCCACAGCAATTGAAAGGTGTAGAATCACATCACTTGTTGAGAAAGACGTCATGCTACGTGGGTTGAAGAGTTTTTTTTGTAATTTATCCATCTATCCAATGTTGCCAGGATCGGGATTCTTGGATCGGATCGTAAGGAATAGTAGGATCGGATCGTAGAATAGGATCGTTAGGATCGTAAGATCCTACCACATTAATAAAATAATGGAAGAATTAATCCATCTATAACTATGCATACTATTTTTTTTTGGTAGAAGGAGAGGCGGCACTCTCCGGCCCCTCAAGAGGCATTTTATTAATAATCAAAAAAGGGCTAAGTAGTCAGCAAACGGGGGATAGCCCGACCCCTAACATCATTAAGCAACAGTAAATTAATCCCCTCAGGCGGGGCAGACAATACATGCAAACCAATAAGAAAGTTAAAAGCAAGAGACGTGAGCCGATCCGCAACCGAATTCGCCTCACGAATCACGATACACATGACGGATTTGGATAGACCAATCCCTACTAATAATGCCTTGGCATTATAATGTCAGGCTAGAAAGTCGGTGGGTATTAACCACCCTAGAACTCAACAAATTAACCACAATTTGCGAGTCCGACTCAATTAAAACTCTACGAAACCCTCTCTCCCATGCGATCTTCAAGCTGTCGAGAATTCCCCATAACTCCGCCATAGGAACCCTACATGACTCGATGTTGTGCACGAACCCTCCAATCCAACGTCCTTGGCAGTCCTTGAAAACTCCCCCATCCGAAGCTTTATTCCCAGCGCAAACCGCTCCATCCGAATTGCACTTAATCCACCCATCACAAGGAACGGTCCAAGAAACCTCCTACAAGCTTTTCTCATTATAATTAAACAACAGAAGGGACTTACCTTTAGCTATACCGTACTCCATGGCTCTAGCGACGATAAAGCTTGGCTTGTCCGAGCATTCAATGGTCTCATTAAAAACTTTAGCATTCCTCCAACGCCATATCCACCAAGAGGCCGTGGAAAAAATCGCATTCCACTCCACATCACCAACTTTCCTCTTGTCCATGATGTTGTTTCTTATCCAGGAAGCAAACGGAACCTGAAAAAAATCAGGAAAAAAATCAGTAGCCTTTAAACTCGACCAAATATGTCGTACCTGGTGACAGTCCCGGAAAAGGTGTGAAAAATTCTCTTCAAGTGATTCCTCTTGACAAAACATGCAAGCAGCACTTGAAGCAATATGGCGTCTCACTCGTTCTACATTGGACAAGTACCCCCCCCCCCCCCCCCCCTTGCACACCATCCACATGAAATGTCTTAGCCTTTCAGCAACATTCAACTTCCAAACTTTACAATACATAGCTTCATCAACCTCAAACTGATCATGATCCCCCTTCAGCAGATTAAACCCAGATTTGATGGTGTAGTTGCCATCGCTCGACTTGCTCCAGCAGAGCACATCCTCTGTATCCGGTAGTAAATTGACAGCAACCAGCTCCATCAACACGGAAGGAGGAAAAAGATGAGACAACAACCCCCAGTTCCAACCCACGCCTTCCAGCCAATAGTCACAAACAACCTTATGAACATGAGTGTCATCAAGAAAAAAGGAAGCTGAACTACGCAACGGATAATCGCCCAGCCACACATCTTGCCAAAAATCGAACAGATTTCCCGTTTCTAACAAGCCATTTAGCCGCATGTATCACAACCTTCGACAAGCCTTGTCTAATGCCTTTCCAAAGGTAAGAGCTCGAAGCTGAATTACCCAGCGCACGGTCGACATACTTCTTCTTAAGAACATAAGACCAAAGACCCTCTTCACCCATTATGAATCTCCATCCCAGCTTCCCCACCATAGCCAAATTCAGCTCACGCATCGTCCTAATCCCGAGCCCACCTTTCTCTTTTGGTTTCGTAACCTCGGACCAAGCAACCTTGTGCATTCTCTTCCTTTCACCACTGCTTCCCCATAGGAAAGATCTGTTAATTTTATCAATTCTATTACAAACATTCTTAGGGAGAAGAAAAGTTAACATAGAATACGTCGGAATAGCTGCTAAAACTGATCTAACAAGCGTAGTTCTCCCGACAAAACTTAACGTCCTCGACTTCCATCCAGCCAACCTGGTATTGAATTTATCAATGAGCATTGAAAAGGTATTCTTGTTTGACTTGCCGATGAAGTATAGGCAGGCCCAAATAATTGCCAAGATCCTTTGTGACCGTGATACCACCAAAACGATTAAATCTATACCTTTTCGAACCACCAAAACGATTCTGGCCCCACCTCATATTTAAAAATAATAATTTTTATTTCGATTATTATAGTTTCTTTCTATTAAATTGTTTTTTTTACTATTTAAATTTATCTCTCACATCAAACAAATATCTATTTATTATAACAATATATTTTGAAAGCTTTCTTATACAATCATTTAAATTTAAAGATAAAATATTTTAAATATTTTAAAATAAATATAAATCTTTTAGCATATATCTTTACTTAATATTATACATCAATCATAAATTAATTATTTAGAAAACCTATAATATTTACTTAATATTATACATCAATCATGAATTATTTATTTAAAAAACCTATACTTTTTATAGGTTTTCTAAATAATTGTATGTCAATTGTAAATGCATGTGATAACTTATATGTAAAAAAGATATACAATTTAAAAAACATCATTGATGGAATATAATATTTGAAAAATAAATAAATATGTAAACATGTAAAAAAGAATTTCAATAGAATTATTAACCCGTATTTGCACGGGCATATACTTCTAGTTTATATGTAAATTTTAAGTAAGCAATGAGTCATTTATGAATAAAATAATGTATTAAGTTAATGAGTTATTAGGCAAAGTGGGCAAAAATGTTCAAAATGATGATTTATAACTTAATTTTTGTGATTTAGTAGGAGCTTACGATCCTATACGATCATGTATGATCCTACTACGATCCTACCACGATCCTACTTGTTATGATTCACTACGTACGATCTAATTCATTTTGTAAAATCTGGATCATAGGATCGTACGACCCAGATCGCGATTTTGATAACACTTTATATGTCTATATATCATAGTTTAAAAATTTGGTCATTTATGACCATTCTCACAATTAAGTTCATATGTATAATTAATTAATAAAAAGTCTCTATAGACATCTATTGTGAAACGGAGGAAGTATTTTTTTTTTTGAGCGGAAACGGAGGAAGTATTGGGTAAGGGTAATATAGTAAAAAAGTGTAGATATAAAAGGAGAGAAGCGAAAGTATGACAAATATTTGGAGACACCAAATAGTGGACAAACAAAAGGGTACGGAGGGAACTCCGTTTCACAATAGATGTCCATAGACAAATTTGCACATATATTAAAAAAAAATTCTCCCTATTAAATGATACTTCGTACTCCTTTTTGGGAGAAGCGTATAAGATTAATGTGGTAAATTATAAATGGAAAAAATAGACAAAATTTTTATATGGACATCTATTTTAAAACAAGAATTGTGAAACGGAGTGAGTACATTATATTTTTGGCCAAATGGTGGTAAATAACACAAACTTTCACTTTTTGGAGTTCAATAGCACCAACTTTCATAAAAACAAATATAATCACCAAGTTTAAGGGTAGTGGTGTTTAGTGGCACACAATTTGAGAAAATAAAAAATATTCACCAAAAGATGGTGGTTAGAGCTGTCAAAAGATGACCCGACCGGCCGACCAGCAAACTTGACCCGAATCGCCCTAAAATTAGGGTCAAGACCCCAAAAATTTGAACACGAAACCGGAAATAAATCGAACTTGATAGACCCGAAACCTGTTGGGTTGAAACCTAAAAACCCGTTGGGTTGACCCGATTTGTTATATTTTCAGAATATATAATATATTTTCAGAATTATAATATATTTTATTATTAAAATATATAAATAATATATTATTAAATATTATTTTTAAATAAAATAATATTTTAATAATTGTAAAAAAATTCGATGTTCTTGACCTATGGGATCGACCCAACCCGTAACGACAAACCCGATTTGACCCGTGACCCGTTACGACCCGAACCCGTAATGGGACCAGGACATGACCTGTGTTAAGTTCGAACCGTGTCTTAGAATATCTTATGCTTATAGACGCCACCATTTTTTAAATTGGTGAGTATTTTTTTTCTTCAAAATTGTTGTCACTCAATACCACTACCCTTTAAATTAGTGATAATATTTATTTTTTTAAAAATTGGTACTTTTAAACATCAAAAAAAAAAATTTGTGTTATTTACCACCATTTGGCCTATATTTTTTAACAATTTTATTTACATTACAAAATAATTTCAAATAGAAGTTGTGTAAGTTGGACTAGGCAAAAAAGAGGAACCACATGTCAGATGTCTCCATTTCACAGCGACACATAAAACTCTCTGCCAAAACAAAAATGGATGACGAACAACCAAGAGATCGAATGGCGGATCCACCGACTTCCGACCGCCCTGTCCGGGTCTACGCCGACGGTATCTACGATCTCTTCCACTATGGCCATGCGCGTTCCCTCGAACAAGCCAAAAAATCGTTCGTTCACCCTTTATTATTCCCTCTCTATGTTTTCTTCATTCTTCTTCTATCGCTTTGTCTTCTGTACTGGCTTTCTTGTCTGAAATTGAAATCTGGCGTGATCCGATTCGTTTCAGTCGAAACCATCTGTCTAGGTTTTCACTCTTCCGCTGCTGGTCATGATTCCCGATTTCGAACCCCGTATATCAGCCGATTTGTTACTTTTGGTGTTGTGAATTTAAACATGAGATAAATTTTGAAAGATGGTTTAGTTTTTGGCTGAATCCCCCTTTTGTAATGCTTGCTATTGCGAAATTAGCCTTTTGATGAATTTGCTGTTGGATTTTCGTGGGATGGTGCTATGGAGTTGAATTTGAATGTGTGAGAAGACTAATTTTGTAGATTCCCGAACACATACTTGCTGGTCGGATGTTGCAACGATGAGACCACCCACAAGTACAAGGGTAAAACTGTGATGACTGATGGTGAACGATACGAATCTCTTCGCCACTGCAGGTATGAGAATTCCCTACCGTTAGAGACTTGGAAATGTTCCTTATTCATTCACTGAGATAATTGTAACCTGGTCAAAGTTTGTTCTTTGGTTGCTCCAGATGGTAACCCCACCTTTCTGTTTATTTTGTGCAGATGGGTTGATGAAGTTATACCCGATGCACCATGGGTAATTACAAAAGAATTTCTTGACAAGCATCAGATTGACTATGTGGCTCACGATTCCCTTCCGTAAGAGAACTCTAACTAGGCAGCTAGTGGCCTTTTATATACAATACTCCGTATTGTTTTATCAGCTTCTCTTAAACTTCAATTCAGCTAGTGAAACCGCCTGTTGGGTACAAATAATATCCTATTCTGTTTCATGTACATTGCACAGGTATGCGGATGCCAGTGGAGCTGGAAATGATGTCTACGAATTTGTAAGTTTGGGGTTGATAGAGATTCACGGTTAATGATATTGAGATTTGAGAATGTGCTCTGCACCGTACATACTGTAGCCTGTGTGAGGTGCAGCTTCTTTGCTTGTTTCTCAGGTGAAATCCATAGGGAAGTTCAAGGAAACCAAACGAACTGAGGGGATTTCTACATCCGACATCCTAATGAGGATTGTCAAGGATTATAATCAGTATGTCATGCGCAACCTGGCTAGAGGATATACAAGAAAGGAACTAAATCTTAGCTATGTCAAGGTAGATCTTTGAATATTGCTTCTCACTTATTAAATTAGCTGCTTTTGTCTTAGCGTGGCATTTCCTTATGTATGTAATATGCTTGCCTTTCCTTCCCTGGCCAGGAGAAGCGCTTGAAGGTTAATATGAGGCTAAAGAAGTTGCAAGAGAAAGTAAAGGAGCATCAGGAAAAGGTTGGTCTGTTTACTGCTCTTCCATTTAGGGAGTCATGATGTTTTCTTTATAATAACTAGAGATGAATTCAAGCAAGATGTCATCAAAATAATGTTATATCATATCATACGCAGATTCAGACTGTTGCAAATACCGCTCGTGTAAATCATACTGAATGGGTTGAAAATGCGGATCGCTGGGTTGCTGGATTTCTCGAGATGTTTGAAGAAGGTTGCCATAAAATGGTTTGTGCTGAGCCATGAAACATGACTTGTGCTGTTGTATGCAACTGCATGGTATTCTGAACAACCTCATTGTTTGAATCTTGTCAGGGGACGGCCATCAGAGATCGAATTCAAGAGAGTATAAGGGGACAACAATCAAGAATGTTGTTATCCAATGGCCAGCCAGATGGTGATGATGATGAAGAGTACTATGATGATTATGGTGATGAAGAATATTACGACAACGATGAATACTACGGCGAGGAGGAGGAGGATGCAGCAATACAACAAGTAAAATAAATCTTTTGCATGGTCGTTCTCTTGATGTAATATGATGTTGGAAGCAAAGTGCCACTATAGGAAGAACCCAAGGGGTTAGAGAGTTAATGTATCTTTCCGTCTTGAGACGCTGTGTGGTTAAAGATTCGCTTGTCTTGGTATGTAATTTGGTCCTTTTGACTATACAAAGTTACACGTGCAACATCTAAGCTAATCAATAGCAGCATCGATTGGACCCATGTGAGCCCTAGCTAGCTAGCTAGCTTCTTTAATTTTTTACACTTCACTCTCTTCAGATTGCTAGCTAGCTAGTTAGTTTGTGGCTCCTCCGATCCTCTTGATTTTGAATTGTTTCAACACGTACGTACAGGTTTTAACGTGGAGACTCTGGAGTATAAAAACGTTAGCTTCACTGTATGGGATGTTGCGGCCAAGACAAGGTAAATTTGAGTCTTCCAAAATGGATTGATTAATATTACCAGTAAACGGAAAAACCTTGAATTGTGATCACGTACTGCATATGTGGCATGATCCACATTCATTGATCATCAAAACTGAGAAGCAGAGTTTTGAAATTCATGGAGAATTAATGGTTAGCTCTATAGATCGAGTAAGTATTTGACAACTTAATTATATGTTGTTGAAATTGTATGTTTTGATGACACCTATGTACTGCAGATCTAACCATTGTGGAGACACTATTTCCAAAACACCCAAGGGCTCATCTTTGTTGTGGACAGCAATGATAGAGACAGGATCTCAGAGGTCAGAGATGAGCCTCCTAGGATGCTCAATGAGGTGTGTTCATCAGTAATATAACATCTAAATCTATAAAATGTTAGTAATATATACTAAGAATAAACCCGGCCTCATCAAAATTAAAGAGGATGTTTTCCTTGCAGGACGAGCTACGCACGGCAACACTGCTTGTGTTTGCAAACAAGCAAGATCTTCCAAATGCTATGAGTACTACCAATTAAATGATCGATGCTGCTTCTCTTCCTACGTACTTCTGTTTTGATTTTCATAATTCTTCCTTCCTGCTTCTCTGGTAACTAGTCCAAATTCAAAGCTATTTTACAATAATGACTAAGCTGATGCTGCTGGTACTACTATCAAGTCCAATGCTATATATGATCAATGTATAGGCAATTTCTAACTAGTTTATGTCATCTTCTTTTGCAGGTACATACAGAGTGTTTGTGCCAGGGCTCTATGAAGGTCTTGATTGGCTGCCCAATAATATCAACACCAAGGTAGTTTTTTGGGGTTATTTAACATATAAAATTCATAAATCCAGGTCTGTGTGAACAATCATTCTATCTCTTGCATGTTGTTGCATGCAGTGAGTGATTCATGGGACACAAAAAAGTCGACCAGAAACGGAAAGCTTAGATCGAGGCAGTTGCTGTCACCAGCATTTCTGGTATATGATTATATATATCTCAAGTTGTATTGACAAGAGTGTAGTAACTTACTATGCATATGGAATGAATCTACTGCAGTGCTTTCGCTTGTGTTTGTTTACCACCAACGAAATTGCATAGGAAATCGTACAAATTCGAATGACAATTGGTAATAAGTAGTTCAGTACTAAACAATACAACAGACTTTGATTACCATACTGAAAGTGAGCTGCAAGTCTTGCGAACAGACTTCAATTAACACGCAGGTAACTAGTCCAAATTCAAAGCTATTTACAATAATGACTGCCCATGCCAAATCTGGAGCAGATGCGGGTAATAACCGAATAAAGCAAGCAAGGTCGTCTTCTTAATTAAGCACTTGCGCGTTGCTGGTTTGTCGGGAAGAAGGACAAGGGCTTGATGGGGTTGTCAGAATTCTTAACAGGATAGGAAGGCTGCATTGCAATGCCACACCTTCCAGTGAACATGTGGGTGTTGCGTTCAATGCGGATGTATCCATCTTCTCCCCATGCGTTACTCCATGAGTTCCTCACTATCCAGTAGTCCACTCCGTTCTCTGTGCCGTATCCCACTACTACCACAGCATGGTCCAGCTCCGTGCCACACGACCCAGTGAACACACCCTGCATTGCCGATTTGTAATTAAGCTCAATTTCAGCCTCTGTCTGGCACCCAGCTACAGGAACAGGACTATCTATCTATATGTATATATATAAAATGATCCCATTCAAGCCAAAGATTAGCTTACAGATTGGTAGAGTTGCAAAGCTCTTCCGCTAGCCTCAATGGCCACACTAACAGGCTGATGTGCCACTGCTTTCTTCAACGCCCTCTCGTTGAACGGAGGCACATCTTCGTAACCATCAATGCTTACAACATGCCTGTTCTTCTGTAGGTACGTCACGTATTTATCAATCAATTAGATTCAAACATAATAATCATTCAAGCAACTGATATCAATTTCAAGATTCTTAATCTTGAAATAGGTAATTAATTAACTGAAAAAACTGAAAGCAGTAGTAGTAATGCTGTACTGACTCTAGATTGGTCACACTGTCCATCCACAGCCTTGTAAGGGTAATCCTCCTCAGTGTCAATGCCCCCGTTTTGGAGGATGAACTTGAAGGCATGGTCCATCAGCCCCCCGTTGCACCCTGCATCGTAAGTTCGATCGCAGTCCACCAGCTCTTGCTCTGACAGAGAGGTGAAGTTGCCTGTCACTATCTGGTTTATGGCTTCCACTGTTGCTATGGTTGAGAATGCCCAGCAACTCCCTGAAATACGTACACACCAAGCCATTCGATCACTTTCCATTGTTTTCTTACATATCAGTTATCACCCCCTTATATCCTAAAACTAAGTGGAATCCACGCGCCTAGATGCCATACGAAAGAAATTCTAAGGAAAAAACAAAAAAAGTCAAACCTGTCATTCAAAGGTAAAGCCTTTCCTTACTACCAGTCTATTCCAAGGGCAAGGGCTACAGGCTACACAGCTTATTGACTAAGCAAAATCCACAAAGGCGATTGAAGAAACTAACCGCATTGGCCTTGATCCTTGACATGATTGACAGCGCCCTTAATCCTCCAATCGACGGCCGACGGGAGCCTCTCCCCGGCGCGGCGGGCGTACCTAGGGCTTGCGTTCTTGGCCTTGATAATGAGTCTCTCCGGATCGAACCTGGCGCCCAAGTACTTGGAGCGGTATTCTTCGTTGGTGAGATCGGCCAAATTGTTGAGGCCGAGCTTGTAGGTTTGGCCCGCGACGGAATTGTGCTCGTCGATGAACTTGAGATTGTCCTTGAAGATCTCAAATCG
The DNA here is from genome assembly GCA_964016875.1 of Fallopia convolvulus. NCBI lineage: Eukaryota > Viridiplantae > Streptophyta > Magnoliopsida > Caryophyllales > Polygonaceae > Fallopia > Fallopia convolvulus. The sequence goes on from OZ024732.1 coordinate 56,969,806, forward strand.
CTTCTCGTACTCCCCGATTGCGTTGTAGTTTTTGCGGTGCTTGGCCAGCCACCACTGATACAGCCCCCTGGCTTCTTCCTCGCTCCTTTCTATGGCCGCCGCTTGCGTTGAGGATGAGAGAGCCATGAGAAAGACGAGGAGGAAAGCTGTTACGGCGGAGGCCGCGGGCGACATTGCAGAGCTCAAATCGAGTCGGGAGGATTATTTAACGGAACGTTGAATGGGGGGATTTGTGGTTTGATTGACAGCTCTGGGGCAGGGGAGGGCTGTATTTATAGCACTACAATCCTTGCGTTTGCATTTGGTCTTCTTTTGCAATCTTCTCATACAATCAACACAAGCCACATGGTGATGGATATTGACAAGTTTTTTATTTATAATTTAATAAACACGTTGAACTCTGTTATACTCGTAGTATTATATACGCATATCATAATAAATTAATAATGCAGGCCGGCCATGTAATCATAACTGGTCTAGCCTGGTTAACTTAATCAAACTACTGAGTATAAGAATAAGAATTAGGAAAAGGTCAAATAACTATTGGCGTGATCATTTCAACCATAGGAACCCGGCAGTTTGTTAATCTATGATTGATAGTCTAGCTACCAGGTAGGTAAAACCGTACAATTTTTTTTGGTGAAAAGGTAGAACCGTAGTACTATCGATCATTAAAAAATGTTTATTAACAAAAATAAAAATTACATTCAACTTATGAAAAAGTTATTCATTATGTAACAAATTACATCTAGTTTATTATTGATGCTACATGAATCATTCAAAACTTCTAATTCTCACGGTACAAGGCATATATACCAAAAAATAAGAAAAAAATCATTGAGTAGACACTTTTATTAATAGGAATGTTTTTTGGTGAAAAGTATTACTTATTTGCCTATAAATATGCGAAACGTAATTACTTTTTACGTATTTCAAAGTAAAAAAAATAATTTCTCCGTTTTACAATACTTGATCTTAGACAAAATTTCATACATATTAAGGAAAATTTTTTTCCCCAAATTGTCTCTATTAAATACTCTTTTTTTTGTCAATTATCGAAAATCTTTGAAATATGTGTAATGTAGGGGTATACACAAGGGTATAAATGGAAAAAAATTATATGAACAACTATTTTAAAACAAAAAAAAAAAGCTTTAAGAACAAGTATCGTGAAACGGAAATAATACTTTTTATAAAAAGCATGCTTATTTATGAAGTGTAGCAAGCTCGAAGTAATATAAAGACGTCCGTTTTTGTAATTACAAATCACACGGATGCTGTCAAAATTAAAGATGATTATGCAGTTTGCCTCCTTAATTTGGTTAGTTGTTTGATAGGTTAGATTTCTGATTTGTGCTCCAACTAACAGTCAATAATCTAAGGAGATCCTTTTCCATTTGGCTTAAGCAATATAATACGGAACATAGTACGGTCTCCTAGTCAGCAGTAGATAAGAGCAAAGAAGAGGAAATATATTTTGATATCTATGGTAGCTAGTTAATAACTATATATATATAATTGGTATGAGATTCGAACCGGTCTGTAATGCTTTCTTTTGATCTAGGGATGTATAATTGCTGTTATCTAAAGAAATTTTGAGCAGTGACATGTAACGTAGCACGTAGAATAATATCTAGACTTATCTATCATTCTTTTCCTACTAACGGGCCGGCCACTTTTGGAGCCCGAACCAGTATGTTGGGCCCAATGTTTCTAGACCTAAGTATGGTTCCCAAGCCCAACAAAATCCATTATAATACAGAAAAGAAAAGTCGTCCCCCTATCAGAAATTGAAATTCTCCATGACGTCCAACACGGCGCCGCCGGGAGGAGAGGATGAGATTCTCTGCTGCTCCGGAGCCGGAGATGGCGGAGTCTCGGAGCATAACGAGAGAGGTCAAGGGCTGTTTCTGGGACTGGGATCTCCAAACGGGTACTTGAGCGGTGAGGCTCGAATTGAGAGGGCGTGGGCCCACTGGATCAAAATTGGTCGCCCAAGGTTGATGGTTGCTCCCATGGTGGATTGCTCGGAGCTGCCGTTTCGTCTGCTGTGCCGCAAGTACGGAGCTCAGGCTGCCTATACTCCCATGCTGCACTCTCGGATGTTCGTCGAGAATGACAAGTATAGATCCGTCGAGTTCACCACCTGTCAGGTCACCCTCTCTGCCAATTTGGAAATTTTCGATTCAACTGCGGGGTTTCAATTTATTTTGCTTAAATTGCTTGCTTTTGTTACTTAGTGCTCAAGTTGGATATTTTTAGTTTGATTGAATAGCTGATGTTCAGTTGGTTAGAGCGACTCAGAACTTGTTCTGCGGTATAGGCGAATGTCAGGAGTCTGGAGATTTCTTGCGAATACACATTACGTAAGCTGCCATTGGATTGACTTTGCAGGAGGATCGCCCGTTATTTGTTCAATTTTGCGCGAATGACCCTGATCTTTTACTTGAAGCCGCCAAACGAGTGGAACCTTTTTGTGACTATGTGGACATCAATCTAGGGTAAGATTTTCTGAATGTTTTAATTAAGGATAGCTTTAGTTGCTAGTTGGTGGTACACAGCTGACATGTTTGCCTCATTCTAGACTTAGCACCACTTGGACATGCTAGTGCTAATTAACCTTAGTAATCTAGCTCTACTGTGTATATGTTTTTATCAGTTGCATACTCTTACAGTGTTTTGCATGCAGATGTCCGCAAAGGATTGCCAAAAGAGGCAACTATGGAGCATTCTTGATGGATCAACTTCCACTGGTAAGAGCTCTGGTGAACAAATTGGCCATGAACCTCCACGTCCCTGTATCTTGCAAAATTAGAATCTTTCCTGATGTGCAAGATACAATAAAGTATGCGAGAATGCTAGAGGAAGCGGGGTGCTCTCTGCTGGCGGTCCACGGCCGAACCAGAGATGAGAAGGATCAGAGAAAAATCCGGGCTGACTGGAGCGCCATTAGGGTAGTAAGAGAATCAGTGAGAATACCAGTCCTGGCCAACGGAAATATTAGGCACATGGAAGATGTTAACAGCTGTTTGGAGGCTACTGGGGCTCAAGGGGTGCTCTCTGCTGACGCCCTTCTTGAGAACCCGGCTCTCTTTGCTGGGTTCCGAACTGCGGAGTGGGCGGAGGATGATGGTCAGGATGAGGGGCTAGACCAAGGGCAGTTGCTGGTTGAGTATTTACAGCTTTGTGAGAGGTATCCGGTGCCATGGAGAATGATCCGTGCTCATGTCCACAAGATGCTAGGTGAGTGGTTCAGGATACAGCCTGGAATCAGACAAGACCTCAACAAGCAAAACAAGCTCTCTTTTGAGTTTCTTTATAGCATTGTGGAGCGGCTCAGAGCGTTGGGTGCTAAGATTCCGCTGTATTATGTCAAGGAACACTCCCAGGATGAAGAAAATGGCCACGAGTTGTTGTCCAGCTCATGATGATCCAACCTCGTGTCATTTGTTTACGCATACAATGATAATTATAACTGAGGCGAAACTGAAAGCTTTTTGCTGTATTTGTCTTTGTTCAAACCCCACAAAAGTGGAGCTTGATACAAGTAAGTTGCTAAGGATATTGAGTGTTTCACGCACGGACAGAAAGCAAGCAGGGCAGGGTGCTCTCTAATGTGCTCCTTGGTTGCAAAGATTGTTCAAATGCAGGTTAGTCAGCTGAATACTTATTTTGGAGATTTGTCAAGACGTTTTTACTTGTTGGTAGACTGCCACTTTTTCATGTTTCTGAATTTAGAAGATGCATGAAGTAGCATAAAAATAAATAAAGGATTATTAACCTGAATAAATTTTATTGGAGGTTCGAATATTCATGTCAAGAAACAAAGGGTGCAATACTAGTCGGCTTACAAACCAAATACTAAGTCCTCACACAACCGATTATTAGAGTTTTGAGGTGTGATCAGCATCCTAAATTATTTTTCACTCTGCTAACCAAATGCTCTGCATAATACATGTGCTTATATATTTGACGAAAACATGAATGATGTGTAAAACAAGTCAAGAGAATTCATTAATGAATGAGGCTACATACCTCGTAGAAGTAGGTCAGAGTCACAATAATAAATTATTAAACAACATCATGTCGATCTTGGCGGCGGATTACATACCTGTGCATAGCTCGATATATTCTTCCATCAGTGACTTGAAAGTAGTAGGATTTACAGGGCCTGCATGATCGATAAGATTGCAACAGGGGATTATCCCAATACCGGAGGTTGATAAAGACAAACGGTAGTTGTAGATAAACGGAGGAGTATTGTGTGTGAGGCGTTGAATTAGACTTGATCAATGAGTACTAATTAAGTTAGTATATAATAGCAGACTCATTCTAAAATCAGAAGTTCAATTTTAAGTCAGTTTTAGGCAATAAGTAATCAAGATTTACCAAAATGGAAGTTCGTACATAAAATGGATCGTGCAAGCTAAAAAAATTCTAACTCTTCAACCGAAAAAAAAAATTTAAAAATTCTAACTCAATTTTAGGAAATAACCAGAAAAATCTTGCACCTTTCCATTTGTTACTCATTGCAAATTCGACTAACTACTTTAATAATATTCGATTGTACAAATATCTGAATTTAACATGCACATGGCCGAATATGTTTTAACATTTTATGAATCTTATTTAAAGATTGTTCGAATTTACCATGTTTACATTATTTAGGTTGAATATGTACTTATTTTGCGTAAATATCTATATTATTGGTTGAATGAATGTATATCATATATTTATATTTGAATTTTTAGTACTAAATATTGAATACGAATCCACCAATAACTCAATATTTGAATGTTTGATATTGAATAGTGAATATGAAAGCATCATGATTTGAATATACAAATAACTTAGTACAATTGCAGATTTATATAGCTACTGATTAGTTTGAACATGAGTAATCAATGATTTGAATGTTTGGTATTGTATATTGAATATAAAGATATCGAGTTTTGAATATACGAATAACATTGTATAATTGAAATTTTTTTGAATATAGCTACCGATTAGTTTGAGCAAGAGTAACCCATCATTTGAATATTTTGCATTGTACAATGAATATGAAGACATTAAATTTTGAATATACAAATAATATTGTACAATTGCAAAAATCTTTAATATAGCTACCGATTAGTTTGAACATAAGTAACCAATCAATTAAATATATGAAGTCATCGAGTTTTGAATATACGAATAACATTGTACAAATGCAAAATATTTGATTACAACTACCAATTAGTTTGAGCATGAGTGACCCGTAATTTGAATGTTTGGTATTGTATAATGAATATGAAAAATCGAGTTTTGTATATACGAATAACATCATATAATTGTAAAATGTTTGAATATAGCTACCAATTCGTTTGAACATGAGTAACCCATTTGAACTTGAGATGGTTGCAAAAAAATTGAATGTCTTTTTTCTTTTGCTGCTTCTTCACCAAAACTAACCAAGTGTACGTCTTGTATAATGAACTTCTTTTGTTTGCTTTTATAGCCTTTTTGTACATATCTCTTCATGACAATTGGGATATCATCATCATCGACAAAATCTTCACTCAAACTAGTACTCTTCTCTTTTAAACCCCATCTCTCTTCTCCATGGGGGTTTTTAGACTTGTTGAGCTCCATAGCCTTCCTCTCCTTTTCGACTACATACAAATATATTGGGAAAAAGCGAGGGGCAAAAGGGTCATTTAACTCATTTTAATGGAAAAGAGATGAAACTCATGATTGAGTGGTCCTTCACAACGAAAATACATTTAGAGGGTGTGTCCAAATAATGTCAAACCTATTTAGCGGGTGGTTGTTCACAAATCCCTCTTTATAATTTTATCAAAAAACAGATCAATGATTAGTAGAAAAAAATGAACTATTAACAACAAAATAGACCGGTTATTTAATCTAAGCATTTATAAGAAACGAATTTGGTATTAATTTTTCCCCGTAGTACAATATATGAACGGTTTTTCTACTATATCCTAAGAGCATAGGATAAGAACTCTAATATAGAAACTAAAACCCTAGATAGGAAAGTCTAAACCCTTTTAAAAAATAATAAAAAACCTTCTAAATATTAATTTCAAGATAGAAAAATCGATATACGAAAAGTGAACTACTAGATTTTATAGGCGCAATGTGAAAAAAAAATGACCGTTTAAAATATAATAAGGATGTTTGTTTAACTATGAGTATTTGTTCAAATTTATTGAATTTTTGTTCAAACATTTCTCGTGTTAGAAACATGTATTAAGTGTCAACCACAAGGCTGCAGAAGCAAATTTAAAAAGCCGATATGCAAAAATGTGAATGAAAAAATAAGTGAAACCCAGAAAAGGACAATTAACCTCCTATTCAAAAACGAACAAATATATGGGTTAAACTTCACAATGATTTCGTCAAAATAAATTTTGATGGGTCAAAGCGATCGGATGAAAAAGCTACTGTTACATATATTATACGAGATTAATTTGAAAATGTCATATGTATGAATGTCAAATCTTGTGAACAATGGAGTGTAGAACAAGCAGAGGCTATGGGGTTATATAAGGCAGTTTGGGAGGCCCATAACAAGAGACGCATCAAAATAAAATAGAAGAAGATAGTTTAATTGTGAATTGTGATAAATGTGCTCAAAGTAGGTCGCTCCCGTCCTTGGTCCATTGACATGATTATTACGAACACTTTGGTTACTTTACAATCTTTCGAGACAGTTACTTACAAACATGTGTCTCATAATTGTAATTCTGTGGCGAACTTGATTACAAAACTACATCACATGTAGGTCAGATAAAACTCATTGTTAAACTATATGTCTCAATTTGTTCATACTTACATATTTTACTTGGAAGTTGTCGAAAAATATGGTCGAGTCGAGTCTCCACTCTCCAGTACTCAGATACAGTTAAGTGGCTTGCATGTCGTCAATAATATAGAACTGGCCGGCAAGATAACGTCCTCCACCAAGTACATAGTATAAGATAAAATTTGTTTAAGAGTTGTACATATTTATAAGCTTCTATATCATATGTTTGTCTTCCACTATCTCTTAACATTTCTATTGAACCGCCTACTGGTATGGAGAGATCGAAGGGAATCCAACTTTCTTTTAATTTGGTTATATTAACACGATAGACCCGTATCTTTTATATATGTACGTGGTAGAAATTCTTTTTTTTGGTCGAAGGAGAGACGGTACTCTCCGGCCCTTCAAGGGGGCATTTATTAATTAGGAAAAAATGGGTTAAGTAGTCAGCAAACGGGGGATAGCCCGACCCCTAATATCAGCAGAAAGTAAATGAACAACACCCTCGGGAGGGTCACACAATACATGAAAACCTAAGCTAAACGAGAAAGCTAACGAGGCAAGAAAATCTGCAACACAATTTTGCCTCTCTATAAATGTGTCGGAATTGAATAGTCCAGTCCCTACTAAGTAAGCCTTGGCATTGAGCAACCAGGCTGAATAAGGGGTGATAGCGATCCACAGGTCTGCTTAAAAGTAGACACACAATGTGCGAGTCTAACTCTAAGCAAACCCTCCTGTAACCCCGGTCCCAAGCTAAGCGAAGTCCCTGTAGCGCTCCCCATAGCTCAGCCATAGGAACCGTACAAATACCAATATAATGGACAAAACCAACCTGCCATTGCCCATGCGAGTCGCGTATAACTCCTCCAGCCGCCGCGAAGCCATTATGTTTAACCGAGCCATCAGTATTGATTTTGACCCAATTGTCTCTTGGTAATTCCCATCGAATGTAGGAATCGGTTTTTGCCAGCTTATTGTCTTCACTAATTAGTGCTGCTCTATCATAATCAACAACTTGGCCAATCACAAATGCCGCCCGATTTCCTGAAAAACAGTCGTTTTGAAACACACAACTGTTACGCCATTTCCAAATCCACCAAATTGAGGTAACAAAAATACTGGACCATGCCATCCCACTTTCATGAGATTCTCTGTATGAAAACAAAAAAAAGATAAATTACTTTTTATCATTTTAAAATTTAAAAAATAAATATTGATTGATTTAATGTAGTAAGTAAGAGATGCATGAGAAAAAAATTTATAAATTAAATGAAAAAATCTCAACTTTTAAAGTCATTTTTGAATATTTATACTATGATGTTGGTTTCTGAAAAAATATTACATAATTAGGGATGATTTTGTAATTTTTTTTCTTAAAACAAAGTATATATAGATGGAGGACATATTGGTCAATAAAATATAAAATTTTACTAAAAATAGAAATAGGTAGTTCAATTAAACAAATTACATTATAAAAGGTGGTTTTACTTAAAAAATATTATAAAAGGTGGTTTGTTAAAAAACACCTCTTTTAAAAGGTGACTTGTGACAAAAACTCTAAATATTATAGTTAATTATATCATTCTTGCGCGCTATATATTCAATTTGATCTATATACTGATAATTTTTATGCATTTTTTTTATTTTGTGATAAGATTTGAGATCCAAGTATATAATTTTTTTATCTATATGGTGATAATAAATTGATCTAAGGTTTTTTATATCATTTTTTTGTATAATAATTTTTTTATCTTATAACAAGATTTGGGGTTGAAGTATATAATTTTTTATCTATATGTTGATAAAATATGGGGCAAATCTTAAAGATTTTTCTATAAATTATATAATTTTATTACAATATTATATATAAGTATTTAAATTTTATATTATTATTATAATAATATTATATAATTTTTAATAAAATTATCCTATGAATATCACGGGGATTCAACTAGTTACGTTCAAATGTTTGTATAAAACTAAGAAAAAGGCTCATTCTAAACCACCTCATTGTTTTCAAGTAAAATTGTGTCCCTTTACGTGGCAAGTTCTAATTAAGGAATTGGTTTACACGAAAACAGTTTTATTATCCTACAAACTACAAACAAATTTAGGTCATCCATAATAAATACTCTCTACGTTTAGAAAAATTAGATGTTTTAAAATTTGTCTTAAAAATTAAGAACCTACACAAATTAACTTATATCCTTTTTATTATCGGTTTTTTTAATGTTTGTCCACGAGCACACATTAATAAGTTAAATTTCGAAATAATTTCTAAACCATTCCCTAAATTAAAATTGATAAACCCTAAACATTGAAGTAAAACACCAAAAGTAGCCGTTCGATGAGAAAAAGTAACCAATTAGATTTTGAACTAAAAAAAGAAAGGAAAGGAAAGTCACAAACCCTACAACTTCTGATTTTGTTGGTTCAGCTCTTCTACCCTAAATCTCAATCCTTAATGGTCCTTGTTAAACCTGTTGTTCGTCACCACCGTCGATTTCCGGCCAAGTAACTAGAAGTCAGAACACGCATTTATTGATCGATGTTTATTAGTATATTGTTATGTCAAGAAATTGGGTAGATTTTGCAATGAATCTTGACATATAGAGTTTGACTTTGAACAGTCCGGATCCTCTGCAACGGGGTGTGATGCAAATGCTGTTCCACTAGTTAAAACTTCACACGTGTCAATTATTTTAATTATTTTAAAATTCAATTTGTATTATTCTTATTCCCATCATCCGTTCAAAACGCAGTCTTCTCCTTGTACAAATCAGAGAAGGGATTTTCACCGAAACACATCCTTTAATTAGTTCTTGATTTCAATGAACAGCAATAACAAAATAGATAAAAAATTATTGAAGTAATTTTCTCCAAGAACAGTATTTCTTTTATTCAGATGGTAAGAAATCCAGATACACTGTAAATAGTGATAGAACCATTAGAAAATTGAACCACACACTAAAAGTAGACAGCAAAACATCGATCAAGCCTAATGATGGGCAACCAAGTTCCCTTCATCAACTTTAAAATCAATGACAGGAAATCATTCTCAATTCGAAAATATTTGCTTTGTTCTGCACCATCTCCCAAATTTATATTTTATCCACAAAAGCCCTTAATTTGCTAATCAACACCGGTTTTCTCTTTCAGCTTAGTGGCAAATTTGTTTGTGGGAATTTTGGAGTTAGGCAGGATAGGTTCAGCAATAGTAAAACGAGTTCAAGCAATAACTTGAGTCTTAGGTTCAGCAATAGTAAAACGAGTTCAAGCAATAACTTGAGTCTGCTTAGTCCGAACATTCCGTATTCTTTTCCAAATCAGTCAGACCGGGAAGTTGTCGGTCCGACTCCGAGAAGTTGATCCGTTGACCGTTGTCCAATCGGTTGCCTTTTGAGGGATCGGAACTCCAATTGTGCAGTAATTGATAAAAATGAATACTGAATTACGTGTTTCGGTGAAAAACCATTCTTTGATCTGTATAAGGAATTGTTGTGAAGGCGTTTGATGGGAATAAAATTTACCTAATTAATTGAATTTTAAAATAATTAAAATAATTGACACGTGTGAAGTTTTAACTGGTGGAACAGTATTTGCATCACACCCCGTTGCAGAGGATCCGGACTGGACTTTGAACCTCTCGCTCCTGGCGAGTATTATGGAACTCCAACAACAAATTTTGGAAGAGTTCCCGGATAACACAGAGATCCGCGTTATTATGTGTGACATGAGAGGTTTCTTTCTCGTTGGTCATGGGGATTGCAATTCTCCCCCGTTGACAATCGACTTGTGCTCAAGTCGAAAAGTTCAATGATGAAAGCACCAATTGATATCAACTAGTTTAGCATGTACCCTCAATCGATCAATGTAGTAGGCTACAGAAAGGCCTAACGCCTGGGGGAAGAAGTCAGACGAGAAGAAGAAGGAAGAGAGACGCAGATGGGATGAGGATCGGAAAAAGAGAAGAATTAGGGTTTTTGATAATTTTCTGATTAATTGCCTGATTCCTGGAATATAATATATGATATCTATGTATATACTAAAGAAGAGATTTTTTTACACATGTTGGCCTCACGTTCATTTCGCTTATGTGTCGTCTCCACATTCAATTCGCCTATGTGGTGCCACATCATCAACCCTCTAAAAAACAATTCAATACTTCCTCCGTTCTATTCTACTTGTTTTTTAGGTTTTTTCACATATATTAAGGAACTCATTGAAAATATAAAAAATATCATTGAAAATCTAAAAATTTCTAAATATAATCACCAATTAATTACTAACTACCCTTTATACCTAATAGATAGATAGAGAAAAGTCAAAATGAACACTTTTCAACATATTAATTAAATAAAAATCCTAAATGAACAAGTTTTGTTAAACAAAATTTTAAGGTTAGAAAAATAAGTAGAATAGAACGGAGGGAGTAGAAATTTTAATAAAGGATATTTATAACTATTTTTTATATATGTTTGTTACAAATAAAAATTAAATCTTAGATTCATTCTTATCTCATTTCTCCTTAATTTTTTTTGGTAGAAATCATTTCTCCTTAATTAGTTACATATTTTTATTAATTAATTATATATCCAAATCTCATGTTATAATGAAAAAAATTATGTAAACTTTAATTAAACTTTCATTGATCTTATATGTATAATTTTTAATTTAAACATATATGTACAAATTTAAAAATTATTAAACTAATTCTTTTTCTCTTAGTAAAGGAAAAATAAAATACTAAGACTCACTTAAAAATAAATAATTTATTTTTAAAACAAAACATATATCATATATGTATATATTGTATATATTCACCTAAATTTAAATTATTTTATTTTTAAAATAAATAATTTATATTTAGTCCCTATATCAGTTTGGTGCATTCTAACTAAATTTAGTTATTATTGTCACATAGCTGAATTTCAGTTTTTCTTGGGTCTATCTGGGTGTACCCCCTTTCCCTTGGACGGGGGTACCCCTATCTTGATTCTTGACCCCCCAGATTCCGCTGTAGCGGAGCCTCACTGGGTCAATGATGATGGTGATATTTTACCAAACTCGTACAGAATACGTATACTTATGCTCGCTAGTTTATACTAAACCCTAACAGTTTAAATAAAACGTTCCGAGAAATAATCGTAAATAAATCCTGAGAAAGTGTTTATAACACTTGTTTAAGAAATTACATTAATTTAAAATACTAATAATAATTCTAGGAATTTTTTTCTGAAATGGGCATTTGGAAGATTTTAATTCTAGATTTAGGCTGGGAGAAAAAACTTTTCGGAGAATAGGCTGGCATTCTGAGGGTTGGACGTGAGTCGCTGGAACACCCACGATTTTCTGCTTTCACTTGTACACGTAGGCTAAGTCGTTGTATGGAACGAAGGTTTTACAAAAAAAATACAAACCCGCTAGTTGGTGCAGCGACTTTGCCTTAATTACCGATATAATAACATGCCTTAATTACCAATATAATAATATCCAGTAACTTGTTTTGATTTTTTTACTAATCCTGCGGCCTGCGGTACAAATTTATGCAACGCTTTTTTTTTATATGTTATAACCAGTCAACTAGAGTATATGATAATACTTTCTTTAAAAAAATAATGTGAGAATGGTTCATAGACCTGTCAATCGGGTGTAATTATACTGTATCACCTGTTCGGTGTTGCCCACCTAGACAAAATAAAGTAATACACGGTGAGCCGATTCTTGATTTTTATTTTCCCTGTAGAGGCCGCGTGCTTTGCTTTGCCAAAAATTTAGGCGACTGATTCAGGATGAGAATGATTAGCAACTTTGCAACATTAATTATACCTGATGATTGCAGCTTAGTTAGATGAATGACGGTTAATCATAGATCGATGTAGGATCTTTACATGGATATATCTTTTTCAAAAGACAGGGTCAAAATTTTTAAAAAGGTTTTTTACCATATATAAGCTTTGAACATGGTAAGCACTAAGCACGTCTGCGGTGTTGACCTGGTGCATGTCATTGCTTATTGGGAGTGGACCTGGTCATTAATTAGAATAGGTTAGACATGTAGAAGAAGAGGAAGAGGAGAGACAAAAACTGAAAAAAAAAGACGTGATTGTTTGTGAGTGTGTTTATGGTTGAAGAAACAAAAAGAAGAGAGCTAGAACATAATCAAATTGCGTTCCTTGAGCTTGCAATAATCAATAAAGGTTTGTGCGGTGTGATTGGATGATGGATCAGAATGGCGTATTGGCTGGTTTGGAGAGTATAGATGAGGTAAGGTTGGTGAAGAAGGCAGCTCTAATGAGCGTGTCTAACAAGTTCAAGCACTCGTTGAGGAGGAGGAGAAGCAGCAAGGTCATGTCGGTTGAAATTGAAGACATTCACGATGCAGATGAAGGACAGGCGGTTGAAAATCTACGACAGGCACTCTTAACAGAGGATGTCCTCCCTCCAAAGCAGGACGATTATCATATGTTGCTCAGGTCCTAGCCTATATATTCTACAGTAGCTTTTTGGATTAATAATAAATACTATATGCTTGCTTGCTTTAATGAATTCAGGACATGATTTGAGTAAATTGTACAGATTTCTCAAGGCACGGAAGCTTGATGTTGAGAAGGCAAAGCAAATGTGGGGTGACATGCTTCGATGGAGGAACGACTTCGGGGCTGACACAATCAGGGAGGTATGATCATATTCATTGATCATTGATCATTGATCAGATCAGCTGCTAAGTAGTAGTTAGCAGTGTATATATACAAAATTGATCGACCTGACCTGGCCGGGGAATTAAATAATTAATGAATTCTCAAGAATTAAGTTGATTGATTGGGTTACTAGCTATCTAGCTAGCTTTAATTTTGGGTGTATATATGTAGGCGTTTGATTTTGAAGAGCGTGAGAGAGTGTACGAGTATTACCCGCAAGGACATCACGGTGTTGACAAAGAGGGGCGTCCTGTTTACATAGAGCTTCTGGGGAAAGTGGATGCAAACAAGCTGTTGGAAGTGACAACCATGGATCGCTATCTCAAGTACCACGTGCAAGAGTTTGAGAAGACCTTTGATATTAAGTTTCCAGCTTGTTCCATATCTGCCAAGCGACACATTGATCAGAGCACAACAATTTTAGATGTGTCTGGAGTGGTAGGTATCTGACCCGCATAGCTTAACATTAATTAATTGTACTGTATTTATATATCTCGGTCCTGAATGGGCCGGTGCAACGTACAGGGACTCAAGCACTTTACCAAAGCTGCCAGGGAGTTGGTTCAACAGCTGCAGAAGATTGATGGGGACAATTATCCCGAGGTCCTAATTTCATTGCATTTATTTTTTATTCATTCATTCAAGCTAGATTCATCCTTCTCAACGCCTTTTTGGATCAATTCTTCCATGCATATATATAGACCCTGAACAAGATGTTCATCATCAATGCTGGTTCGGGATTTAGGCTTTTGTGGAATACTGTTAAGGGTTTTCTGGATCCAAAGACCTCAGCTAAGATCACAGTAAGCGCAGACGTACCATTCATACATATATATATAGCATACAATGCCAATTAAGGCGGATTAATTAAACTATAATTTGAATTGCTAATCAATTATTTTTCAAGGTTCTTGGTAATAAGTTCCAGAGCAAATTGCTTGAAGTCATTGATGCCAGGTAAATAATAAAATAATCTCTGATCTGATCTCTCTTCCTAGAGAGGCAACATGTACGTACGTATATAGTTTAAAAAGATTTGATACCAGGTAAATTTCTTCAAATGATATTGCATTTCCCCCATTTAATTAATGCCAGTGAGCTGCCTGGATTTTTGGGAGGCACCTGCACTTGTGCTGATAAAGGAGGCTGCATGCGCTCAGACAAAGGCCCTTGGAACGACCCAGAAATCCTCAAGGTTCTTTTACCACTCTAGCTAGCTGCATATATATCCATGCCTAATTCAGCTTAATTCGTGAATAAATGTGATGTATTGAGTTAATTTCCTTTGGATTGTATATATACACATGCACATATATAGTTGGTATATCGCGGTGGAGCCAAATGCAAGTCACATTCGCATGAGGATGGAAAGACAATACCAGAAGATGAGGTTGCCTGCTATAAGGTCTCCTCCTTTTCTTTTGTAGAATTGTAGTTGTCTAATTCATTAAAATTGATGCTGCATGCATGTGTTTCTTATCACCTCAGCTAGTTACTGTCTTGTGTTGGAATAAATCAATATTCAAGCTACTAATTAATCGACCTTAAAATTGTGGATCGTTATTAATTAAGTAAATAATAATGATATCGATCTGTACGTAGAAGGATGAAGCATTCAACTTGGATGCATGTCAAGATGCAGCCTCCGTCCCTGCACTTCCAGGAAGGCATGCTGAGCACAGGTCTTCTGTCAACCAGCAAGTAAGTGTAGTTGTAAGTAGGGAAATCAAATCGGAAGTGTACTGTGTATACTGTGTAGTATAAAAATGTTGTTAATTTGTGCTACTTCATTTCACTTAATTGGCAGGTACATCTGAGCCAAAAGGCTTGCAATTATGGCAGCTTAGATCCATCGTTTGACAATACTATCAGTAATTGGCAGAAAGTCATGGATAACAACAAGTTTGTGATCACCAAAGGTATGTTAATTAAAAGTAGCTCCTAGATCCTGAAAATAGATATAATGAGTTGCAACGTATGTACACAGCGGATTACTACAGTAGCAGTAATTTTGATGACGGGTACAAAGCATCAGATGGAATCAGCAACCAAATTGTAGCGAGTCTAATGACGTTCGTGATGGGGATTGTGACGATGGTGAGACTGACGAGGAACATGCCTAAGAAGCTCACCGATGCGACTATCTACTCGACCCCCATGTACTATATGGAAGGACAAGTCCAATCCCATCCTCAGCAGTTGGCACCTCCAATGATCACGGATGCAGATTACATGACTGTCATCAAACGCATGGCTGCCTTGGAGGAGAAAGTTACTGCTATGGCCATGAAGCCTGATGTCTTCTCTCAGAAGGAGGAAATCATTAAGACTGCTACATCCCGTGTCGATGCATTGGAGGGCGAGCTTGCTGCCACTAAGAAGGTAATTCATTTCATGCAAAACTTACTAGCTAGCTACTTCGATCAATTAACACGTAACATACGTTGATTTCGGATTTTAATTCCTAGGCGCTTGAGGATGCTCTATCACGGCAGGAGGAACTCCTGCAATATATAGACAAGAAGAAAAAGAAGAAGAAGCTGGTCTATCACTGATTCCACAGCTTTGCTTTACATATTGCTTGCTTCATATCCATTCATCCACTGCTAATCTAACAATTTCTAAACCTGTTTTTCGCGTGTACAGTTTGCCTGGTGATCGGTGAAGAACATACAAACATAATGAGGAGTGCGTAGGAAACCTGTGGGCTGTGGCTGTGTAACTTGTATTCTTCCAAGTCAAACCCGGAACCACTCTTTGAATTTTTTTATTCTTTTTCCTCCTTTCAGTTTATATATGACCCAAAGTCTGACTGAAAGTCATAGGTTCCCATTTGTTTGTATACTGTGTATTGAATATCCTGAGGGAAGCTCAGTGTTCTGTGTAGCTCAAAAAAGAAGGATTTGGAGACAAAAATTTGAGTCCGTGAATGGAAACTTTTGCGCGTGAAATACTTCATATCTTTGAATTGGAAACACCCACTTTGTGAGAAAACTAGGCCATTTCCGCTTCACCCGAGTGGCCGAGTAAGATGTTAGATGTGTGGACACATAATAACTAATTTTACAAATTAATCTTTATATCTAGAACAAATTTAGTTCATAAGTAAAAATAATTAACCTAATTTGGCGTTTGTAAGCAAACCTAATTTTTTAGCCTTTTGTTAAGTATAAAACCCCTCTTTTTTCTCACCTCCCTCTCTCCTCTGGTTTTTTTTTTGCTTTCGCTGGTTAGCCGACCGTCTCCTCCTCCTCTCCAATGGCCGCCATCGCTCCCTAGTGGACCTAGAAAACCATCGCTCTCCCTCCCAACTCCCGCGGCTGCCATCTCGTCACCTCCAAGGTCTCTTCACCATCTTCTCTGCGTTTTTTGGTCTCGTGGTTTGCTCAATTTCTCGAAACCCTAAGATTGCTCAATGTCTTGTGGTTTCCTGCTCTGCTGGAATTCAATAAGGGAATTAAGGAGGATTTGCGCAACAAGGTGCTGGAAACATGGAGCGATTTCGCTATCCCCGAATCAGATCTCGGTGCTTGTCCGAGATCCTTCTATGGCTTCTCCTGAGTTGCTTGGATCTGGTTTGATATGGTAAGTGTATTTACTGCTTAGGACAATTGCATAATCAAACGACAATTGCAGAATTAACCATCTTGTTGCAGAATTAACCATCTGGTTTGATCTGAGTTGCTTGGATCCTTCTATGTCTCCATTTGGATTAACCATCTTGTTGCTTGTTATTGCATTTCACCTTTCTGCTTTCGGTGCTGGATATGTGCTATCTGGTTTGATCTTCCATAATGCACTTGATGCAAAGCCTTTACAAAGAACACTTGCCTATGAGACAGGTTTCACATTCTCTGTTGTTACCCTTTAATTCGATATTCAACCTACAAATGGAAATTCTCTTTGATTCAATCCACTTAACTGATACAATCTTGATCGTCTAGGCATGCAGAGCGGTTTATTAGCTCTCGCCCTTGCAAACAAGTTTTTCCAAGATCCAGTTGTTGGAGTCCCTCCTGCTGTTTCTGTAAGATTATCTTTTTAACCTCATTGGTTTCTAAACTACCATGTTTTAAAGAAAACTGACTGAACATGCCATGCTATTTTGTAAATAGTGATGTTCAGTGTATATCTCTTGCTGAGTTAAACTTAACGTGTCTTATGGTGTACATTGAAATGAAGCTGGTTATATACTTCAGACTCATTTTTCACTATGCTTCTTTCTGGGTTTCTGGTACTTGCAGGTTGTAGTGACATCAATGTTACTATAAGGTAGTGACAGTTATGTGAAATTGTCCAATTTATTGATGGTGATGTGATGTTGCTGAATAGTAGTAGTAGTAGGCTTATTTAGCATATTTTTCAATTTTGAATTTGACAGGCCATAGTGCAATCTTCACATTTTATTTATTAAAGTTATTTGGTTTCTTGTTTTTGTTGGTGATGCTGGATTTTTATTTAGAGTTCATTTATATTTAATGGGTAGATTAAGCTTGCTCGTAGTCAATTGAATAGTGATGTAATCAAATCGAACTTGCCCGATTCTGGTAACCTCTTGAGATAATAGGTCTAAGATTAGGTCTTCATTTAAAATGCGCCTCGTTTTCTTGTTTCACTATTATTGTTTGTAAATTATAATCTTTTAATTAAAATTGAAAGATAATGTTAGTTAGTCTATTAGTTAAAATGGTAAAGTAACGTGCTTAACACACAAAGATGTGGGTTCAAATCCCACATAGGTTGCTGCTCCTAAACATGATGATAAATATTTGATGACAACTTTGGTTTTTTATTTGTAATGACAATTATTTTTTATGCCGTGATGACAACTATTTTTATGAGGTGATGAGATTTGATGACAATTATATTTTGTGATGGTGATAAAAACGAACAAACTTTGAGTAATGACATTTTATGACGGTTGTTTGTCTTCAAGATCATTGTCATCAAGGTCCTTTTGATGACAAACTAATCGAACCGTCATCAAGTAGTGATGATAATTGATGATAGTCGAACCGTCATCAAATAGCGATGACGATTGATGAGAATCGAACCGTCATCTATGATGATAGTTAATGACAATCAAACCATCATCAAATAGTGATGACATTGATGATAGTGATGACACATATTTGATGCCGCTTAAGTGATGATGGTTTGATGACACTTGTTTGTCATCAAGGCCCTTTTGATGACAAATTAATCGAACCGTCATCAAGTAGTGATGATAGTTGATGACAATCGAACCGTCATCAAATAGTTGATGACGATCAAACCGTCATCAAGTAGTGATGACAGTTTGATGACACTTGTTTGCCATCAAGGCCCTTTTGATGACAAATTAATCGAACCTTCATCAAGTAGTGATGACAATTGATGACAATCGAACCGTCATCAAATAGTTGATGACGATCAAACCGTCATCAAGTAGTGATGACAGTTTGATGACACTTGTTTGTCATCAAGACCCTTTTAATGGCAAATTAATCGAACTGTCATCAAGTAGAGATGATAGTTGATGACAATCAAACCGTCATCAAGTAACAATGACAAGTGATGACAGTTGATGACGGTTCGAACCGTGTGCTGACGGTTCGAACCGTGTGATGATAGTTGTTTTTATATGGTTGAATGTCTTTGATGATACTTTTTGTTATCAAAAAGTTGTCAACAAGACATTTTGATAACACTTTTTGCCTTTTATTACACTTTTTGTCATCAAAAAATTGTGATGACAGTGAAATAAATTGTGATGATGGGAGGTGACGATTTTTTTATGTGGTTGAATGCCTTCAATGATACCTTTTGTCATCAAAAAATGTCATCAATACATTGTGATGACATTTTTTACCTTTCATTCTACTTTTTGTCATCAAAAAATTGTGATGACAATGAAATAAATTGTGATGACGGTGAAAAAATTGTGATGACGGTTTTAAAAATGATGATAGTGATTATTATGATGATGGTCAACGCCGGTCAACGGTCGGTCAACGTTGGTCAACGCTGGTCAACGCCAGGTCAACGGTCGGTCAACCACCGAGTCAACTCGGTCAACGGGCGAGTCAACCCGGTCAACGACCGAGTCAACTCGGTGGGAGTGGGGTGTGGGTGGGGGATGGGGAGTTTTGCCATTTACCTAATTTTTGCACACTCCTTAATATCCAACTAATTAGGCTTTTTTTTGCTATTTAATTAATTCATCCTTATACCTATGTGGAAAGAGAATTTATATAAGGCTAACTAATTTTATGTGAACTAGTTGACCCCGTCGTGCCATGCACGACTATGACTCGATATTTTTTAGATATACAATAAAAAAGATATTAATAAATAAAAATATAATATAAAATTTAATGTAAGTAATTTGTTACCCGTAATATGAATCAAACAAATACACGCTTTTATAATTTCCAATTCGTTCTTTAACTGAAAAGGTGGAAAGAATTTATATTGATATTGCTTGATATGGTTGTTGTACATAAATTGCCTAAAATTCTTCTTGATTTTATTATAAATTGCCATATATAATCATTGTAGTTTTTTATTTGAATTATTTATTATTTATTAATTATAGTTAAATATGACATGTTAATGATATGACAGAATATAATATGACGTGGTATATAATGTGTAAAAAAATATAATGACATGGCTTAAGGAAAATGTGACATGTGGTAAAATCTAAAGTGGCGTATTCTCGAAACAACACGTGGAAAAAGCTGAGGTGGCGCAACATGGAGGCTCCAAACCTTATTGCTTTTATATATATAGTATATTGAACACACTCCGCCCATATTGCCTATTTAGATACAAAGTGGGTGTTCTCAAAGATATGAAGTATTTTTTTACCAAAAAAAAGATATGAAGTATTTTTCTACCAAAAAAAAGATATGAAGTATTTTTCTATCAAAAAAAAGATATGAAGTATTTAACTAATTTTATGTGAATTGAACACACTCCGCCCATATTAGTTGGCCCTATTGCATATTTAGATACAAAGTGGGTGTTCTCAAAGATATGAAGTATTTAACTAATTTTATGTGAATTGAGTGTTAGGGAACTAACACTGGAACAATGGTTTCTCTATTCGAGTAATCGAATTTTTGATAATACAAACAAATGGAACTAATTCTCTATACAAGTAATAACAAGAAAGATACAGGTTTATATGAAAAACAAGGGAAACATTTCACATGAAGCTATTTGAGTACGTGGCAAAAATCTTGAAGGGTAATAAGGACATTTCACTGTTGTCTTGGGCGGCAAGCTGAGTCTTGAGAAGAAAAGGATCCAAAAGGGTACGCTAGCCTTTTTGAATAATGTCGTACTCCCCAAGACAAGAAGGGTAAAGCCGTCAAGTTAAAAGTGGAAACCTTTATAAATAGAAAGTGATGAAGCTAGGTCACTTTAAGCTCTCGAAGACGAAAAATACCAGGCCCATATAGAGAAAGAGAGAGCTCGAGCTAATTTAGTGAAGACGATAAACCAGAATTTGAGAAGGAAGTTCCAGATCCAAGTGATGGGGACTGCGTGAAGATCGCCATCGACTTGGAGAGTTGGTTCCAGTGCTAAAGGGAACTGCACACGGACCGAGTCAGGTTTGTAAGTGTGATTGCGTTTAGATCTAAATTCATGATGACTTAGGCGTTAGTACTGTTTGTAAGTGTGATTGCGAACAATAGAGAAGTTCGTCTTTGTATTGTGTATCTTGAAAACTATCAATCTAAATATAGTCCTTGTTCAAAATCCTCCAAGAGAGGTAGAGGTTTACTCTCCATGTAGTTGGCTGTAGAGGTTCCTCTATAAGGAAACGTGTCCTTGTTTTTGCGTTACATTTTTACATTTCTGTGTTGATCTTTATCCACTGCGTAAGGGAACTGTCACTGGAACAGTTCCCGATTTGTCTTACTAACACAGATATACGATCCTAAAATTGGTATCAGAGTCGATGGTTCGGCTTAGGGACCGGAAGGGTCCGTCGTTCGGGCTTGTGAGGATTCACAAGTGAAGGGGGAGATTGTTGGGGTTCAATTGTGAATCCCACATGGGAAGTTGGAAGTGAAAACAAGTTAGTATATAAGGTTATGGGTAACTCCTATTACCAATTGATTTTGGGATGGAACCCTATGAGCTTGTGTACTAGGCTTGACAATTGAGCCCGTCTCTCCCGTAACACCGCCCGTATTAGTTAGCCCATATTGGCTAAATCACATAAAATTAGGGGGCTGTTCTCTATGTCCGTCCTCCAAAGATGATAACAGGAGGATGTCAAGCACGTTTGGTCCATTTTAACTTGGTGGAATTGTTTTTGGTCGAGAGAGATTCTCGCGTACCCTCCCTGTATTGGTTAACAATGATTGAAGATAGTATGTGAGGTGTAGATTTCAATGTGAACAGGTAAAAGTGTAAAACGCAGATATGGTATGGCATTAGAGCGTATTGCATTGGGCTTTTTAGTTGGTGGTTGTTATGAAGGTACTTTGTCTAGTCTTGCTATTGCGTACTAGTGAAGGGTTTTTTTTTTAAATTTTTTTTTCAGAATTTAAAAAGTTGTAATACATTTCACATATATAAGATATTTATGAATATGTTATTTATTTTCAAAAAAATGAGACTGGTATTACCACAATAATACTAAAAATATATAAAATTTACACTCAAAAAGTAAATTGATAGAAAAAAAAAGGAAAATAAGAAAAACCAAAATATATAAATAGAAAAAGATAGAAAATAAAATATAATTTTATTGATGTTTAGTGAATTTTATTTTTAAAACTATTTTTTACATAAATAGCTAAAAAGAAATTTAATAGAAAATATATTAAATCGGAGTATGTATGAAAATTAAATGAAATAGATAAATGAGAAAAAGAGAGAAATTTAGGTAGAATAAAATAATTTTTTTTAATCTTAATAGTAAATTGGAATTTATAAAATTAATTTTTTTTTTTACAAAAATAGATAAAGAGAACCTTAATAGATAAGCAATTTAACAATGTATACAAAGTAATTTTTTAAAATGGGGCAGAATAAATGGTAGCTAGAAAAAGATCGACTTCCCGAGAATTTAATTTCTATGTTGAACCAAACGAGAGCTAAGTATGATCAACAGAGGGGGCAAGGGTCCTTACAAGCCCCCGCCTCCCTTAGCCCCTCCACCCGTGCTCACGATTGTAAGAAAGCGGCCGATTTGATGTTCGACTTGTGCCACACTCGAGTAGTGTCAATCAAAATCAGACTCATACATGACTTAATTCGAGCCCTCGTCCATAAGGATGCACTAGGTTGAATAAAAAGTCTAAGTTTTTCTTACTAAAAAAATGAACACTCATATATATATATCATAATGCTCTGGTATATATATAATGCATAGTCAGTTGCAAAATCAAATAAGATAATGCACACTTAATAAAAATTTGATGCACAATCAATTATGATATTATACACAATCAGCATTAGAATTATACATTATTAGATACAAAATTTATGCACAATGTAAAATCTTACACACTCAAGTAAAACAAACAATTTTTTTTAACAATTTTTTTTTTCATTGTGAGATCAGTCAACTAAGATTCTCATTTCTCTCGTGAAGCACCATTCTCGTAAGATCTAGGCACTTTAATACATAATTTAAGTAAATACGTAATTTTTGTGGTATTTCAAACTTTATGGTTTAAGTAAATCTGATTATATGTGCATGAGCAAGCTCACTATACTCCGTATTATAAAATGATTTAAGGTCAAATAAGTTTTAAGGAAAAAAAAAAACCAACCGAACCGAGCATGAGCAATCTGCTCAACTCGATTACAATTACAACCCCACGAGCCACAGTGAAACATTCATAAATAGTTACGGATGACATCCTATACAAATATATATAATTATTGGGTAGTTGGTACATATAACTTCGTTTCTATCGAAGATTCAGCTTATTGACATTGTAATCATCTGAATCAGTTTGAATAAGAGTGGCCACGTTTCTCCTGTACACTCGTAAACCAAACACCTGATATAGAAGGAAATTTATGTGCAAAATGGAATAAATTTGCTCAAAATACAAATATCCAATGAAGGAAAAATAACAAATAAAAGTATTTACTCCTCGACTCCAGCTATGGAAATAATTGCTGGATAACAGTCTCAGCGCTTCCATTGTATTGTGCTAGAAGATGGATAGCATCAGCCCTTGGCAAAGCAAGAAATTCCTGCAAGGATTGAAAGGATGATCCGAAATCAGCAGAGACATTTCATGTGTCTGACCGCAGTTTCATATCAACATGATATAGAATGTGGTCATATCCAAAGTGAAAGGGGTTAAAGGGAACAAGCTGCAAAGGTTTGATGAATTTTAAGACTAATGCAATAGAACATACCATCACTTTGAGTATTGCAGATTCATCACAGATGTCTACAGAATTTGATTGAGAAGGGCTGCTTCCATCTTCTGCCATCCTGTTGCTAGAGGACATTGTAACTTGTGAAGATGCATGACCACAAGCTTCGGAATCTGATCTACAAACAGGATCAGAAAGAAAAGGACAGTCCACTTCCCTCAAGGAATCAATTTTCAACAATGATGCAAAACGATCTTTGCACATTTGAAGTTTAAACCATTCATCGTATGTATGCAAAGCAGCTCGCATTACTTTCATTAGCCGAGGTTCTTCAATACCAAGCCTCTTGCCAATTGCAACCTGGGCAAGATTGGAACCCTACTGTAAACTTGGAAGCATAGAAGAGAACAACAGTACATAGTAAAACCTAACTAACTGTGATACCTGGAGTGAACTTGCAAAAGCATGCAGGGGCAAGTTTTTACTCTGTGCGGTTTCACTAGGTCTAAGAAATGTCAAGAGTGTCTCCTTCAAGGGCTTGAGCAATGAAGGAACAGTAGCCGCTAGAGGTCCCAAGTAAGAGGATGCAATCTTTAAGGCATTTGAAATATCTCCGGAGTCAACCAACTTCATAAACTCAACCTGTGAAAAAACAAAGGAAAGTCAGGATGCATCATCTCTGAAATATATATTACATAAACAGCACACTAAATTACTGCAGCCAGCTTTATTGATCACCTGCTTCAGTCGGAACATAAATAAGGGGTTCTTCCCAAAGAATTCAGGGTCGATGGCATTCACTTCTTCCACAACCTCTGCAGCCATGCCTTGGCTAGCTAGCTCCTTGATCCCCAAAAGAATTTCATATTTGTCCTGTTGTAATTAGTCAAAAACAACTCATTAGCTCAACCAAAAGTCACTATATTTGGACACATCAAACATTAGAGATGAAATCATCTTTTTACCCCTCTGATTATCTTTATGTCTTCCTTAGAGATGGAATCAACGTAGCGAGAATCCTTGTCGTCTCTTCCCCTCCATCTCTTACGTCCCCTCCTTCCTCCATCTCCATGACTTCTTAGTCTCTGAGTAATCTTTAAACTTTTGGGGAAATTAGAACAACTTGTGCTACAGTCTTCCAGGTTGCTTGTAATGCCACTTGAAAAACGCAAATCTTGCTCAGTCTCTTGCATGTTTGTCCCGTCTTCAGAACCATTTACGTGAGTGTTTGTGATGGAAGATTCACCATCTGAATGTTTATTGCTAGCAGAATTGGCTTCATTCAAGCCATTTGATAACAAAGAACACCTAGGGTCAAGTTGATTATGATGTAATCGCATGTTATCTGCAAACTCTCCGGATCCTGCTGCCAGATAAGATAAGTAGTGAGGAGAGTCGGGGATACAATATTGTGCATGAAAAAAATCAGACTCAGAAACCGGGATAAACAGTCCAATTGTGCATGAAAATTGAGCTTTACCGGGATCAGGAGTTATAGGATCAACAATGCCCCTGTAAATACAATATTCATGCACTAGCTCATCAACTATGGAAAGGTTCATCCTTGTCCGGCATATTTCATTCTGCAAGAATACAAGTTTAGGTGAAAAAATGATAAAACATTTTCATATAAATGTGAACAAATATAGTTGAGTATTCCATGGGACCCATGGGAGATAGTCACAAGTCGTAGACAAAGAAGCATTAAAAAAACAAGTTACACTATGCCCCACGCCCCCACACATACAGAATAGATACAAAATTCATGAGTCCAAACCAGCCAAGGATCTAGAGCTGAAAAGATGTGAATATTGACTATAAGTACTTCCAATATAACAATTATGTTTTCAAAATCCAAGCAAGAAGCAAGAAGCTTCTCCAAAAGGTGTTCCAAATATATATGCAAATGAACCAAAATGCTACAAGTTCCAAAGACACAGGTGAGGCAAACTAGAACAACATCTATATGTTAAAGGAGCCTTTATGTCACATGTCAGCTCTTATGTATTTTCCCTACGTGACAGTTTTGTGTTTTTGAATAATTATCATCATCATCATTTTAGGTCTCACGGACTCTCACCTTGAATTAACTACTTAATTTTTACACTAAAAAATGAAAAATAGTTAATATCCTTAAAATCTTAGCATTTTTCTTTTATATATAGGCAACAATTTGAAACAAAATATGTGTATGGCACAACACTTGAGACCAGCCAGGAAAGTTGATCCACAAAAGAAACCCTTTTTGCTTTAAGGATGAATTTAAAGTAACATATGATAAGATATAGATTCCCAGATACCATGAATAGATTAAATCAGACACAAAGAAGACAATTGAAAACATGGTTATATAATCTTCCAAATGACAGAGAACAAGGAAAAGTTATAAAAGTCGAAATTTTGGCTAAGAAGGGAGAAAAAGTAAATCCTATCAAGACACTCCAGCATTTTCTCTGAAGAATAAAATTACAGAAAATATTAGTACTTAAATAATACTAGAAAAAGTGAGGCACCTTAAATGCTTTGAACAAGTCCCCGCTGGCAAACTTCAAACTTTCAACTGCTGCTTGTCTGGTTAGCTCGACAGCATGCGCAAGGGCTTGTATGTCCACCTGAGCTTGATGATAAAAAAACAGAAAAATCAGTGACATTGAGGATATGATAGTATGATACTATTCCACATGCAGTCATGTAAATCTAGCAGAATGCAAGGATAGACATGCAACTGGTGAACTGGATTCCTGTCTACGAGAATCTGGAGTAAACTGGCCAAGCCGCTAAAGTAGCTAAAGTCGTGATGAATATGGCACTATGGTACCAGCACTCTAGTAGCCTTTGGTGAAAATCTCACCTCATCAAATGACGGTGCTTCATAGAGAGACAACTGCGGTGTTGCAGGGGGGTCTTTATCTTCAAGGAGCAACCTCAGAGTAAGATCAGATATGGGAGGTGAGACTCCCTGACGAAAGCAATACTCCTTGTGTATACTGCATTAATTGATGTGTCTAACAAACATAAACACCTCAAATAGCAACAGGTTTAATAAATCACAGGACTAAGATGAATGACCTGATCAAGTATCTCAAAGCCATCAAAAACGATGGATCGTGTGCATGTAAATGCGCCCTCAGAGTGGATGACACAAATCCAGCAATCTCAAATCTTCTCTGTACTGACCACTGAAAGAGATAAACACAGCAAAAAAAAAAACCCCAACTTTCAGATTTTGATTTCTACTACAAACAACTAAGGAAAAGCAAGAAAGGGAACTCGTCTATCTCATATCATTACACACATTTTAAGAAGAAATGGCAAAAAAAAATAATTATTTCAACACCCAATATAGCTTAACTTCTCATAACTGTAGTTGAAAATGAATGGAATTAAAGAAACCAAATTCATAAGCACTCACCTCATCTGTAACAGGCGAGTTCAAATCATTTTTGTCGTATATAAGGGCAAGAAGAATGTGCTTGAATTCCTCGTATGCTTCCTTAAGCAGAAACATCAAATTCCCATCAGATATGATTGTTAAACAGGCATACATAATACATTATAGCTCCACTTACCCACAATCATGATATCAGAGCAAAACATAATGAAGCAATTCACATGGAAATTAATATAAAAGTTGTGCATTATATTACCAAACAACAAATAAAAGAAATGGGGAAAATGCATACAGGGTATGCATCGAGAGCGCAAGGCGCGAGAGCAGTGCGTAGGCAATCAATAGCTTCTTTGCGATCCTCCGCGGTTCCTCTCCTCAGTAACTCGATAAATTTCTTCATTAAAACGAACA
Source organism: Fallopia convolvulus (assembly GCA_964016875.1). Classification (NCBI taxonomy): domain Eukaryota; kingdom Viridiplantae; phylum Streptophyta; class Magnoliopsida; order Caryophyllales; family Polygonaceae; genus Fallopia; species Fallopia convolvulus. The sequence goes on from OZ024732.1 coordinate 56,997,458, forward strand.
GGCAATAGAAACAAATTATGAAATAAGAAGCAATCAATAAACAGAAAAATCATGAAGATCTTATGTCCTGCAAATTTCCAATTCCAACTGAAACCAACGAACCTGCTTCTGAAGACGGAAGAGAAGGCGTTCATCATCTAGAACAACGGGAACATGGAGACGGAGGAGATCTATAGCAGAATCAATGTCGCCAGACTCCAACAACCACCTCACCGTCCGTACTACACGCCTAGATTGATACAACGAAGACGGGGAGGAGGGAGAAGAAGGTGGAGATGAATCTTCAAGGAGGTTCTCTGATTTGACGAATTCGATGACCAAAGAGTCCATAGCTTCCCAATTGACCGGTGTAGTGTCCATATCTTCGATCCGCAGGTGGCGAGAGTAATTATTGAAGAAACTGAGATTTGGAGCGATGTGGGAATTTGCTGAGCCGGTGGGAAAGGAAGGCGGCGATGGAAAAGTAGGAAAATTTGGAGTTTATTAACGATGTCCGGTCTTATCTTGAATTGTTTCCCAATAATTTACGAGTGATATGATAACTAGTGTAATTCTCGTAAATTTGAGGGTAGTTTAAAAATTATACTATATAATATATCATAATAAATTGAAAAATATATATATATATATATTTTAATAATTATTTTATTATTATAATTATTAATAATATTTATATAAAAGTTTATGATTTTTTATTTCTAATCTTTAAGATAAAACTAAATAAACATGGAAAATATTTTCTAAATTAAACCTTTTATATTCACTTTTAAGTATAATAAATAAAAATAAACAAATAAAATGAAGAAAATGATTGGTTCTTAAAGTGTCATGTAGCACAAATTTTATAGATAATTTATTTCTATTTAATTTTGTATTAATTTAGATATAGATAGAAATTTATATCGATAACCTTTTTTCAATAATCCGATAAAAATATTTTAGCATAATTTTAAGATAACATATATAATATTGCTTTTCAATATCAATAAACATAGATAGAAAATTATATAGATAAAATTTTATTTTGATACATTAATTATTTTGTAAATTCTAAAATTGCCTTTTTTTTATATTTATGAAATTTCAAGAATAAAATCAATATTTACATAGATAGAAATATATATATATATATTATCTATTTTATAAAATCTTAAATCTTACCTTAAAAACCTTCAATCTTTATAAATTTATTTATTTTATTTAGTAATGTTTCTTACTTAATTAAAATTTTTAAAAATATAATTGCATATTAATTAATTACTATATGAAACAATTTATGTATATAATATGATATCTATCCATTATCTATTTTATGAAGTGGTTAAGAATTTAAGATAAATCATTATTTCTATAATTATTATTAGAGTATAATGTGTATGGGTATTTCTAGTATTATTATTTTAGTTTTTTAAGTTGAAAAAAGGTTTTTCATTATTTTATTCAGGTTATGCCACGTGGCACAAATTTTTACACAGACTTGGTTTCTGCTTTATAATGTATTAGGGTAGATGTGATATAATACTCCATCTGTTCTAATATATTTTATTTAGCCATAGAGCACAAATTTACGAGATTTAAGAAAATAAATAAAAAGAGGTTTTTTTCCATTGAAAACCACCTCTAACATAGAATCTATGACTATATATTAAAGTTGTAACTTTTCTAACCCACCTTATATTTAAAAAAATTATTTATATTTTTTTAATTGAACTCTTTTCTATTTATTTATGGGAAAAAATTGATTGGAATTTTTAATTAAAAAAATATTTTATTTTTATCTTTTTATCTATTTTTAAAAAAAATTATCTTAAATAAAAAATTTGTAAAGAAATAATTTTTTTAAATATCTATATAATTACTTGCCTAAATTAAATTTTGATAAAAAAATTATATTATCTTTTTCTTAATTTTCTTCTTAAAAAATTATACCGAAAATAAAATACCCCACATCTCGAGACGTAGGCATTTTCTCGGGGTGGTTCTTTGGAAAGAAATGCTTATTTTTTTATCCTCTACCACGTCGTCATCTCGGAAATCGAAAACGGTAAAGTCGGATTTTTTCCATAAAATGGCCTCTGGCTCGTCAAATCGAGAGTTCGAGGCCCGTTTTCTGCGGCAAATGACGCTTTCCAAGGGGGGTGGTGCCTCAAAATGTCCTTATATTTTGATCCACTAGGGCGTGGACCACTCAGAGTTGCACAGAAAAGAGAAAGCCTGGTTTCCGCCGAATTTGGGATTTACTCGTGAAATACCGAAAATAAAACGCCCCACATCTCGAGACGTAGGCATTTTCTCGGGTGGATCTTTGGAAAGAAATACTTATTTTTTGAGCCTCTACCGCTTCATCATCTCGGAATTCGAAAATGGTAAAGTCGGATTTTTTCCAAAAAATGGCCTTTGGCTCGTAAAATCAAGAGTTTGAGACCCGTTTTCTGCGGCAAAAGACGCCTTCCAAGAGGGGTGGTGCCTCAAAATGTCCTTATATTTTGATCCCCTAGGGCGCGAACCACTCAGAGTTGCACAGAAAAGAGAAAGTCGGGTTTCCGCCGAATTTGGGATTTGCTCGTGAAATACCGGAAATAAAACGCCCTATATCTCGAGACGTAGGCATTTTCTCGGGGTGGTTCTTTCGAAAGAAATGCTTATTTATTGATCCTCAACCGCATTGTCATCTCGAAATTCGAAAACGATAAAGTCGGATTTTTTACAAAAAATTGCCTCTGGCTCGTGAAATCGAGAGTTCGAGACCCGTTTTATGCGGCAAAAGACGCCTTCCAAGGAGGGTGATGCCTCAAAATGTCCTTATATTTTGATCCCCTAGGGCGCGGACCACTCAGAGTTGCACAGAAAAGAGAAAGCCGGGTTTCAACCGAATTTGGGATTTGCTAGTGAAATACCGAAAATAAAACGCCCCATATCTCGAGACGTAGGCATTTTCTCGGGGTGGTTCTTTGGAAAAAAATGATTATTTCTTGATCCTCTACCTCATCGTCATCTCAGAATTCAAAAACGATAAAGTCGGATTTTTTCCAAAAAAATGTTTTTGGCTCGTGAAATCGAGAGTTCGAGACCCGTTTTTTGCGGAAAAAGACGCCTTTCAAGGGGGGTGAGGCCTCAAAATGTCCTTATATTTTGATCCCCTAGGGCGCGGACCACTCAGAGTTGCACAGAAAAGATAAAGCTGGGTTTCCGCCGAATTTGGGATTTGCTCGTTAAATACCGAAAATAAAACGCCTCATATCTCGAGACGTAGGCATTTTATCGGGGTGGTTCTTTGGAAAGAAATGTTTATTTTTTGATCCTCTACCGCGTCGTCATCTCAGAATTCGAAAACGGTAAAGTCGGATTTTTTCAAAAAAATGGCCTTTGGCTCCTGAAATCGAGACTTCAAGACCCGTTTTCTGCGGTAAAAGACGCCTTCCAAGGGGGGTGGTGCCTCAAAATGTCCTTATATTTTGATCCCCTATGGCGCGGACCACTCAGAGTTGCACAAAAAAGAGTAAGTCGGGTTTTCGTCGAATTTGGGATTTGCTCGTGAAATATCGAAAATAAAACGCCCCATATCTCGAGACGTAGGCATTTTCTCGGGGTGGTTCTTCGGTAAGAAATGCTTATTTTTTGATCCTCTACCGCGTCGTTATCTCGGAATTCGAAAAGGGTAAAGTCGGATTTTTTCCAAGAAATGGCCTTTGGCTCGTCAAATCGAGAATTCGAGGCCCGTTTTCTACGGAAAATGACGCTTTCCAAGGGGGTGGTTCCTCAAAATGTCCTTATATTTTGATTCACTAGGGCGGGGACCACTCAGAGTTGCACAAAAAAGAGAAAGCCAGGTTTCCGCCGAATTTGGGATTTGCTCGTGAAATACCGCAAATAAAACGCCCCACATCTCGAGACGTATGCATTTTCTCGGGGTGGTTCTTTGGAAAGAAATGCTTATTTTTTGATCTTCTACCGCTTCGTCATTTCGGAATATGAAAACGGTAAAGTTGGATTTTTTCCAAAAAATGGCCTTTGGCTCGTGAAATCGAGAGTTTGAGACTCGTTTTCTGCGGCAAAAGACGCCTTCCAAGGGGGATGGTTCCTCAAAATGTCCTTATATTTTGAACCCCAAGGGCGCGGACCACTCAGAGTTGCACAGAAAAGAGAAAGTCGGGTTTCCGCCGAATTTGGGATTTGCTCTTGAAATACCGAAAATAAAACGCCCCATATCTCGAGACGTAGGCATTTTCTCGGGGTGGTTCTTTGGAAGGAAATGCTTATTTCTTGATCCTCTACTGCGTCGTCATCTCGGAATTCGAAAACGATAAAGTCAGATTTTTTTCAAAAAATGGCCTTTGGCTCGTGAAATCGAGAGTTCGAGACCCGTTTTCTGCGACAAAAGACGCGTTTCAAGGGGGGTGGTGCCTAAAAATGTCCTTATATTTTGATCCCATAGGGCGCGGACCACTCAGAGCTGCACAGAAAAGAGAAAGTCGGGTTTTCGTCGAATTTGGGATTTGCTCTTGAAATACCGAAAATAAAACGCCCCATATCTCGAGACGTAGGCATTTTCTTGGGGTGGTTCTTTGAAAGATCCGTTTTGTTGTTATGACCACTCATTTGGATGATATGGAGTCAAGGTAGAATATAGATCCATGAAATGAAACGATAGAAAGATGCAAGAGAAGCGAAAATGCAAGAAAAGCTCAAAATAAGGGTGTTGTAGGGTGGTTTTGAACGGGAAAACGCAGATTTGGAGGCCTAAACGACATTTATTTGAGATTCCAATGGGGATAGGCCCTTTGGATTTGACCTTAAACCTATAACCCTAAAACAAACCCTATACCCTAACCTTATACAATAACCCCAAATCATATAATATATCTCAATCAGAAACATAAACATAAACCATATACCCTAACCATATACTATAACCCCAAAGCATAAACTAAACCCTAAACCAACAACCTAACCACAAAACTTATGCCCTAACCATATAGTATAAACCAAATACGAACTGAAATCCAAACCCCAAATCCTTTGTTATCATTCCAAGAAAAGGAAAAAAATGAGACGTTAGCAAAACAGACTATAACTTTTCACTTTAAAATCCGTATTGCTATTGTGACCACTCATTTTGAAGCTATTGATTCAAACTAGAAAACAGATTCATGAAACGAATCGATAGGACAAGCAGAGAGAAGTGAAATTGCAAGAAAAGAAAAAAATTGGGGCGTTTTAGGGTGATTTTGAACGGAAAAGCATGAATTCGGAGGCGTAAACGACATTTTTTCGAGATTCTGTTGTGGACAGGCCCTCCGGAACTAACAATAACCTCGTCTTTTTGAGAGCTCTTTTTTCCGTGTATGATATACCCCGATCCGACAATCGAGAATAAAGTTACACCCGTTTTAATCCATATCGCAATCTCAAACCCTAATCCTTCAGCCAACCCCTCAAACACAAACCCTAAACCCTACACCCTAACCATATACAATAACACCAAATACATACCGAAACATAAACTTAAACCCCAAACCTTATGTTATCATTCCAAGAAAAGGTTGAAAATGAGATGTTTAGGAAAAGGGCTATAACTATTCAATCTAAGATCCGTCTTGCCATTATGACCAATCATTTCGAAGATCTGGATTCAAACTAGAATATACATCCATCAACGAATCGATAGCACGATGCAAGAGAAGCAAAATTTCAAGAAAAGGTCAAAATAGGGGTGTTGTAGGGTTGTTTTAAATGGAAAAACGCATATTTGGAGGCCAAAACGACATTTATTTGAAATTCCATAACGGACAGACTCTCCAGACCTGAGAATAAGACCGTCATTTTGAGAGCTTTCTTGTGAACATAAAGCTCCTAACCTTAACATAGAACCCCTAATCCTAATATAGAACCCTAACCCTAAGACTGAACCCCTAATGCTATATAGAACTCCTAACCCTAACACTAACATAAAACTCCTAACCTTAACATAGATTTCTTAACCCTAACATAAAACCCAACATAGATTTCCTAACCCTAACATAGAATCCCTAACCCTAATACTAACATAAAACTCCTAACCCTAACATAGATTTCTTAACCTTAACATAAAACAATCATAGATTTCCTAACCCTAACATAGAACCCCTAATGCTATACAAAACCCCTAACCCTAACACTAACATAAAAATCCTAACCCCAACAAAGAACTCCTAATGCTAGAATTCCTAACCCTAATCCTATCACCAACATAGAACCCCTAGCCCTAACTTAGAACCCATAAGAATAATCATAACATTGAACCCAACCCTAACCTTAACATAAAACTCCTAACACTAACATAAAACTCCTAAGCCTAACATAGATTTCCTAACCCTAACCATAACATAGAATCGTTAACCCTAACCCTAACCTAGAACCCGTAACCCTAACCCTAACATAGAACCCCTAACCCCAACATAGATTTCCTAACCCTAACCCTAATATAGAACCTCTAACCCTAACCCTAATCCCAACATAAAACTCCTAACCCTAACCCCATCATAGAGCCCCTAACCCTAACATAGATTTCCTAACCCTAACCATAACATAGAAACCTTAACCCTAACCCCGACGTATAACCCCTAACCCTAACCCTAACATAGAGCCCCTAACCCCAACATAGATTTCCTAACCCTAACCCTAACATAGAACCTCTAACCCTAACCCCAACATAGTACCCCTAACCCTAACCACAACATAGAGCCCCTAAACCTAACGTAGAATCCAGAACCATAGAACTCCTAACCCTAACACAGAACCCATAACCTTAAAACCAACTCCTATATCAGAATAATAGAACAAATAAACCCTCACTTAGAAATAAACGCTCCTAAATTCCTAACAAACCAAAGCATTATACATTTTTCGTACATAAAAATTAGAAAGACTAGAACTTTCCACTCCAATATCCGTTTCGCTATTATGACCACTCATTTCGAAGCTTTCAACTCAAACTACAATACAAATCCATCAAAATAATCGATAGCACGAGACGGGAGAAGACAAATTACAAGAAAAGGTAAAAACCGGGTCGTTCTAGAGTGTTTTTCAACGAAAAAGCGCGATTTTGGAGCCTCAAACGACATTTTTTTGAGATTCCGATGGGGACAGACACTCCGGATTTGACACTAAAACCTATATACCAAACACAAACCATATAACTTAACCATATACTATAACCCCAAATCATAAAATATATCTTAATCATAAACACAATCATAAACCATATCTTAATCATAAACACAATCATAAACCATATACTATAACTCCAAATCATAAACTAAATCTCTATTCTAATCACAAACCCTAAACCAACAACCTAAACAAAAACCCAACATCCTAACCATATAGTATAAACCAAATACGAACCGAAACCCAAACCCCAAATCCTTTGTTATGATTCGAAGAAAAGGTACAAAAATGAGACGTTTAGTAAAACAGACTATAACTTTTGAGTCTAAATTCCGTCTTCTTATTATGACCACTCATTTAGAAGCTATTGATTAAAACTAGAATATAGATTCATCAAACGAATCAATAGGACAATCAGAGAGAAGTGAAATTACAAGAAAAGGTGAAAACCGGGGCGTTTTAGGGTGGTTTTCAACGGAAAAGCATAGATTTGGAGGCCTAAATGGCATTTTTTCAAGATTCCAGGATGGACAGGCCCTCCGGAACTGAGAATAACACCGTCTTTTCGAGAGCTTTCCGTTCGTGTATCATACGCCTCAATCCGACAACCGAGCGCAAAGTTACGCCTGTTTTCATCCAAGGAGGTCCGAACCCTCTCCCGTTTAAACCATATTCAGCTGCTCTACCTTAATCCTTGCTTAGGGTTTAGGGTTTAGGGTTTAGGGTTTAGGGTTTAGGGTTTAGGGTTTAGGGTTTAGGGTTTAGGGTGTAGGGTTTAGGGTTTAGGGTTTAGGGTTTAGGGTTTAGGGTTTAGGGGTTTAGGGGTTTAGGGTATAGGGTATAGGGTATAGGGTTTAGGGTTTAGGGTTTAGGGTATAGGGTATAGGGTATAGGGTATAGGGTATAGGGTATAGGGCTTGGGGCTTGGGGCTTGGGGCTTGGGGCTTGGGGCTTGGGGCTTGGGGCTTGGGGCTTGGGGCTTGGGGTTTGGGGTTTGGGGTTTAGGGTATAGGGTATAGGGTTTAGGGTATAGGGTTTAGGGTTTAGGGTATAGGGTTTAGGGTATAGGGTATAGGGTATAGGGTATAGGGTATAGGGTATAGGGTATAGGGTATAGGGTATAGGGTATAGGGTATAGGGTATAGGGTATAGGGTATAGGGTATAGGGTATAGGGTATAGGGTATAGGGTTTAGGGTTTAGGGTTTAGGGTTTAGGGTTTAGGGTTTAGGGTTTAGGGTTTAGGGTTTAGGGTTTAGGGTTTAGGGGTTTAGGGGTTTAGGGGTTTAGGGTATAGGGTATAGGGTTTAGGGTTTAGGGTTTAGGGTTTAGGGTATAGGGTATAGGGTATAGGGTATAGGGTATAGGGTATAGGGCTTAGGGCTTAGGGTTTAGGGTTTAGGGTTTAGGGTTTAGGGTTTAGGGTTTAGGGTTTAGGGTTTTAGGGTTTTAGGGTTTAGGGTTTAGGGTTTAGGGTTTAGGGTTTAGGGTTTAGGGTTTAGGGTTTAGGGTTTAGGGTTTAGGGTTTAGGGTTTAGGGTTTAGGGTTTAGGGTTTAGGGTTTAGGGTTTAGGGTTTAGGGTTTAGGGTTTAGGGTTTAGGGTTTAGGGTTTAGGGTTTAGGGTTTAGGGTTTAGGGTTTAGGGTTTAGGGTTTAGGGTTTAGGGTTTAGGGTTTAGGGTTTAGGGTTTAGGGTTTAGGGTTTAGGGTTTAGGGTTTAGGGTTTAGGGTTTAGGGTTTAGGGTTTAGGGTTTAGGGTTTAGGGTTTAGGGTTTAGGGTTTAGGGTTTAGGGTTTAGGGTTTAGGGTTTAGGGTTTAGGGTTTAGGGTTTAGGGTTTAGGGTTTAGGGTTTAGGGTTTAGGGTTTAGGGTTTAGGGTTTAGGGTTTAGGGTTTAGGGTTTAGGGTTTAGGGTTTAGGGTTTAGGGTTTAGGGTTTAGGGTTTAGGGTTTAGGGTTTAGGGTTTAGGGTTTAGGGTTTAGGGTTTAGGGTTTAGGGTTTAGGGTTTAGGGTTTAGGGTTTAGGGTTTAGGGTTTAGGGTTTAGGGTTTAGGGTTTAGGGTTTAGGGTTTAGGGTTTAGGGTTTAGGGTTTAGGGTTTAGGGTTTAGGGTTTAGGGTTTAGGGTTTAGGGTTTAGGGTTTAGGGTTTAGGGTTTAGGGTTTAGGGTTTAGGGTTTAGGGTTTAGGGTTTAGGGTTTAGGGTTTAGGGTTTAGGGTTTAGGGTTTAGGGTTTAGGGTTTAGGGTTTAGGGTTTAGGGTTTAGGGTTTAGGGTTTAGGGTTTAGGGTTTAGGGTTTAGGGTTTAGGGTTTAGGGTTTAGGGTTTAGGGTTTAGGGTTTAGGGTTTAGGGTTTAGGGTTTAGGGTTTAGGGTTTAGGGTTTAGGGTTTAGGGTTTAGGGTTTAGGGTTTAGGGTTTAGGGTTTAGGGTTTAGGGTTTAGGGTTTAGGGTTTAGGGTTTAGGGTTTAGGGTTTAGGGTTTAGGGTTTAGGGTTTAGGGTTTAGGGTTTAGGGTTTAGGGTTTAGGGTTTAGGGTTTAGGGTTTAGGGTTTAGGGTTTAGGGTTTAGGGTTTAGGGTTTAGGGTTTAGGGTTTAGGGTTTAGGGTTTAGGGTTTAGGGTTTAGGGTTTAGGGTTTAGGGTTTAGGGTTTAGGGTTTAGGGTTTAGGGTTTAGGGTTTAGGGTTTAGGGTTTAGGGTTTAGGGTTTAGGGTTTAGGGTTTAGGGTTTAGGGTTTAGGGTTTAGGGTTTAGGGTTTAGGGTTTAGGGTTTAGGGTTTAGGGTTTAGGGTTTAGGGTTTAGGGTTTAGGGTTTAGGGTTTAGGGTTTAGGGTTTAGGGTTTAGGGTTTAGGGTTTAGGGTTTAGGGTTTAGGGTTTAGGGTTTAGGGTTTAGGGTTTAGGGTTTAGGGTTTAGGGTTTAGGGTTTAGGGTTTAGGGTTTAGGGTTTAGGGTTTAGGGTTTAGGGTTTAGGGTTTAGGGTTTAGGGTTTAGGGTTTAGGGTTTAGGGTTTAGGGTTTAGGGTTTAGGGTTTAGGGTTTAGGGTTTAGGGTTTAGGGTTTAGGGTTTAGGGTTTAGGGTTTAGGGTTTAGGGTTTAGGGTTTAGGGTTTAGGGTTTAGGGTTTAGGGTTTAG
>OZ024733.1:15000-17500 GCA_964016875.1 Fallopia convolvulus
ACGGCACCAAGCATGTCACGACTCCCCAAGGAGCGGCGCAATGGCACCTTGGCACGGTGACAAGGGTGCCATGACACGGCACCAAGCATGTCATGGCCAACCGAGGCGCGTCACCAAGGCACCCTGGCACGGCACTTGGCATGTCATGACACGCCAAGGTGCGTCGCCACGACACCCTGGATCGATGCCAAGGGTGTCATGACACGGCACCGGGCACGCCAAGGCACGGTGCCAAGGTTGCCATGACTCGGCACCAAGCATGCCATGGCCACCCGAGGCACGTCCCCAAGGCACCCTGGCACGGCACCTGGCTTGTCATGACACGCCAAGGTGCGACGCCACGGCACCCTGGCACGATGCCACGGGTGTCATGACACGGCACCGGGCACGCCTTGGCACGGTGCCAAGGGTGCCATGGCACGGCACCAGGCATGTCATGGACACCCGAGGCGCGTCACCAAGGCACCATGGCACGGCACTTGGCATGTCATGACAAGCCAAGGTGCGACGCCACGACACCCTGGCACGATGCCAAGGGTGTCATGACACGGCACCGGCCTTGTCTTGGCACGGTGCCAAGGGTGCCATGGCACGGCACCAGGCATGTCATGGACACCCGAGGCGCGTCACCAAGGCACCATGGCACGGCACTTGGCATGTCATGACAAGCCAAGGTGCGACGCCCACGACACCCTGGCACGATGCCAAGGGTGTCATGACACGGCACCGGGAGCGCATTGGCACGGCACCAGGCATGTCATGGACACCCGAGGCGCGTCACCAAGGCACCATGGCACGGCACTTGGCATGTCATGACAAGCCAAGGTGCGACGCCACGACACCCTGGCACGATGCCAAGGGTGTCATGACACGGCACCGGGAGCGCCTTGGCACGGCACCAGGCATGTCATGGACACCCGAGGCGCGTCACCAAGGCACCATGGCACGGCACTTGGCATGTCATGACAAGCCAAGGTGCGTCGCCACGACACCCTGGCACGATGCCAAGGGTGTCATGGCACGGCACCAGGCATGTCATGGACACCCGAGGCGCGTCACCAAGGCACCATGGCACGGCACTTGGCATGTCATGACAAGCCAAGGTGCGACGCCACGACACCCTGGCACGATGCCAAGGGTGTCATGACACGGCACCAAGCATGTCCTGGCCACCCGAGGCGCGGCACCAAGGCACCATGGCACGGTGCCAAGGGTGCCATGGCACGACACCGGGCATGTCATGACACGCCAAGGTGCGTCGCCACGACATCCTGGCACGATGCCAAGGGTGTCATGACACGGCACCGGCCTTGTCATGGCACGCCATGGCACGGCACCGGCCTTGTCATGGCACGCCATGGCACGGCACCGGCCTTGTCATGGCACGCCATGGCACGGCACCGGCCTTGTCTTGGCACGGTGCCAACGTGCCAAAGCGCCTTGGCACGCCATGGCACGACGCCAGGATGCCATGGCACGACGCTAGGATGCCATGGCACGACGCCAAGGGTGCCATGGCACGGTACCAGGGTGCCGACACCGTGCCAGGGTGCCGATCATGACATTGGGCGGTTTCGTCGGTTTTTTGGCCATAAGTGTGCGAAAAAAAAAATTCACGACCCTCCTATGATGTTATTCTAACTATTAGAAGTGATACCCAACTTGTTTGAATGCTTATATGCCCGAAAAAAAATCATTTAGTTTGTATGATCTGCCTTGTGAAGGGCCGTGTCTCCTGGTGTTCCTGGCAATTCTGCCCGAAGTGCACTATAGGGGGGGAGTGGTACTCTCCTCCTGAACGTCCCTGGGGGTTTTAGGCGGGTCTTTGGCCGATGGAAGGGGCTTGTCTTGGGCATCGTTGGCACTCTAAAAACACGTTATTCGACGCCTCTTGGCATCGATTTGGATCGAAACACGGATCAAACTCCCTCGCTTTTTGCCCTCGGGCCTAGTCGTGCGCTCGAGCACTCGTACTAGCGGCGCATGGGCAAACATGGGGAGTCCGGGCTAGGCCAAGCTAGCGTGCTTGACGATGTCACCCGGTGTCCTAGGCATGTTCCGAGCACTTAGTTACGAGCATCGTGGGTGCCCACCCCGCCGGGGGCACCCACCAACCAACGGGGCTTGCGATGACATTGCGCTTCGTCTCGGGGCTTGGCCATTCTCTCTCGATCGTGTCCCCGGGCCTAGTCGTGCGTTCGAGCACTCGTACTAGCGGCGAGCGGACACGGAGGGGCGTGGGCACGCCACGTGTCGACCCGCATTGGACGAGCATCCCCCGGATTCAGGACGCGGTGCCCGGACGATCTTGGCGTCCCGCACCGCGAGACCCGTTGGACTCGACGACGGCCTCGGCTTGGCGATGACTTGCTTTCATCGCGCCGGGCGCATGCTCGGCCGTCGTTGGGTCCCGTGTCGCTCTAGGGCGCACCCTGTGAGTAGGTAATGGCCTCGGGAAGCGGCGTGACTTTGTTCATTGCTCCGGTCGGAACCAACGATG
>OZ024733.1:25000-27500 GCA_964016875.1 Fallopia convolvulus
TTGACATGGGTTTCTTCACCTAGTGCTTTGGATGCCTTGGCGGAATATTAAATGTCTTAAAGACACATGGGTGCCTTGCCGGAATATCAAGTGTCTTCATTCCCTTAACCTTCAAAGGTTGACGTGCCTTCAAATGGATGGATGACGCCTTGACCCGTCGCCTTGATTTGGCCCATGAAATGGGTGACATGTGCCTTGTCGGAAGGAAGGAAGGTAGGTCGGTCGGTCGTAAACAAGGCACCATGGCATGCCAAGGGTGCCCCAAGGAGCGGCGCAATGGCACCTTGGCACGGTGCCAAGGGTGCCATGACACGGCACCAAGCATGTCACGACTCCCCAAGGAGCGGCGCAATGGCACCTTGGCACGGTGACAAGGGTGCCAAGACACGGCACCAAGCATGTCACGACTCCCCAAGGAGCGGCGCAATGGCACCTTGGCACGGTGCCAAGGGTGCCATGACACGGCACCAAGCATGTCACGACTCCCCAAGGAGCGGCGCAATGGCACCTTGGCACGGTGACAAGGGTGCCAAGACACGGCACCAAGCATGTCACGACTCCCCAAGGAGCGGCGCAATGGCACCTTGGCACGGTGACAAGGGTGCCATGACACGGCACCAAGCATGTCACGACTCCCCAAGGAGCGGCGCAATGGCACCTTGGCACGGTGACAAGGGTGCCATGACACGGCACCAAGCATGTCATGGCCAACCGAGGCGCGTCACCAAGGCACCCTGGCACGGCACTTGGCATGTCATGACACGCCAAGGTGCGTCGCCACGACACCCTGGATCGATGCCAAGGGTGTCATGACACGGCACCGGGCACGCCAAGGCACGGTGCCAAGGTTGCCATGACTCGGCACCAAGCATGCCATGGCCACCCGAGGCACGTCCCCAAGGCACCCTGGCACGGCACCTGGCTTGTCATGACACGCCAAGGTGCGACGCCACGGCACCCTGGCACGATGCCACGGGTGTCATGACACGGCACCGGGCACGCCTTGGCACGGTGCCAAGGGTGCCATGGCACGGCACCAGGCATGTCATGGACACCCGAGGCGCGTCACCAAGGCACCATGGCACGGCACTTGGCATGTCATGACAAGCCAAGGTGCGACGCCACGACACCCTGGCACGATGCCAAGGGTGTCATGACACGGCACCGGCCTTGTCTTGGCACGGTGCCAAGGGTGCCATGGCACGGCACCAGGCATGTCATGGACACCCGAGGCGCGTCACCAAGGCACCATGGCACGGCACTTGGCATGTCATGACAAGCCAAGGTGCGACGCCACGACACCCTGGCACGATGCCAAGGGTGTCATGACACGGCACCGGGAGCGCATTGGCACGGCACCAGGCATGTCATGGACACCCGAGGCGCGTCACCAAGGCACCATGGCACGGCACTTGGCATGTCATGACAAGCCAAGGTGCGACGCCACGACACCCTGGCACGATGCCAAGGGTGTCATGACACGGCACCGGGAGCGCCTTGGCACGGCACCAGGCATGTCATGGACACCCGAGGCGCGTCACCAAGGCACCATGGCACGGCACTTGGCATGTCATGACAAGCCAAGGTGCGTCGCCACGACACCCTGGCACGATGCCAAGGGTGTCATGGCACGGCACCAGGCATGTCATGGACACCCGAGGCGCGTCACCAAGGCACCATGGCACGGCACTTGGCATGTCATGACAAGCCAAGGTGCGACGCCACGACACCCTGGCACGATGCCAAGGGTGTCATGACACGGCACCAAGCATGTCCTGGCCACCCGAGGCGCGGCACCAAGGCACCATGGCACGGTGCCAAGGGTGCCATGGCACGACACCGGGCATGTCATGACACGCCAAGGTGCGTCGCCACGACATCCTGGCACGATGCCAAGGGTGTCATGACACGGCACCGGCCTTGTCATGGCACGCCATGGCACGGCACCGGCCTTGTCATGGCACGCCATGGCACGGCACCGGCCTTGTCATGGCACGCCATGGCACGGCACCGGCCTTGTCTTGGCACGGTGCCAACGTGCCAAAGCGCCTTGGCACGCCATGGCACGACGCCAGGATGCCATGGCACGACGCTAGGATGCCATGGCACGACGCCAAGGGTGCCATGGCACGGTACCAGGGTGCCGACACCGTGCCAGGGTGCCGATCATGACATTGGGCGGTTTCGTCGGTTTTTTGGCCATAAGTGTGCGAAAAAAAAAATTCACGACCCTCCTATGATGTTATTCTAACTATTAGAAGTGATACCCAACTTGTTTGAATGCTTATATGCCCGAAAAAAAATCATTTAGTTTGTATGATCTGCCTTGTGAAGGGCCGTGTCTCCTGGTGTTCCTGGCAATTCTGCCCGAAGTGCACTATAGGGGGGGAGTGGTACTCTCCTCCTGAACGTCCCTGGGGGTTTTAGGCGGGTCTTTGGCCGATGGAAGGGGCTTGTCTTGGGCATCGTTGGCACTCTAAAAACACGTTATTCGACGCCT